>JAVLVB010000833.1:34304-47944 GCA_032876305.1 Orestias chungarensis
ATCGCTTTAAACTAGTGTTAGGCTATTGTTTGCATGCTAACTTTACGCTTTAAACTAGTGTTAGGCTAGTGATAGCATGCTAACTTTACGCTTTAAACTAGTGTTAGGCTAGCGTTAGCATGCTAACTTTTCGCTTTAAACTAGTGTTAGCATGCTAACTATCGCTTTAAACTTTTGTTAGGCTAGTGTTAGCATGCTAACTTTACGCTTTAAACTAGTGTTAGGCTAGCGTTAGCATGCTATCTTTACGCTTTAAACTAGTGTTAGCATTCTAACTATCGCTTTATATTAGTGAACTTCAGTCAATTTGCTTTTATTAGTTTACGGGGCAGATCTGACACATCCAAGATGGCCGACGTGCTGCCGCTGTAGGGACCAAATCGTGTTTGCTATGGTGGCGCACGGAGGTGATGACGTCACTACGCGATTCCCCAGACGTTCACTTTTGGGTTAGAGTAAGTCAAAAGTAATTCTGTGATTTCTGCATTTAGATGCTATTTATGCGGTGACTCTTTAACAATCATTAGCACCCCCGCATATTCTGCCCCCTTTCCTTGATTTTGCGCAGAATCACGATTTCCTAGAGGGACTGAATATCAATCAGAGCCAAGTTGGTCTTTTGAAAATATTTTTTCTTGCTAATATTCAAATACTTACTGAGGTTCTTTGTCTGATATTATGATTAGTTTGATAATTGCATGAAGTCAAATGTGGAAAAGCAAAAGCAAAAAATACAAGAACTCAAAACACAGTTTAGTAAAACGAGCTGCCTTCAGGATCAGGAACTTCTACAATAATTAACGATAATTGAGACTCGCATCTCCAGGCTTAAACTGTCCCCACATCTCTAATCTCACTGGGACAAGACGACGCTGGAGCATCAAACCAACACAGACGAGATGAGAAACATGAAAAGTCAGATTTCCACCACAGCAGACGGAAGAACACGTAGAGCAGCAGGAGAGGAAGACAGAAATCATGCAGGACGGTGCCATGCTCCATTAATGCAGGAGGAAGAGGTGGAGAGGACACGTCGTCCCAGAGGACGGCGGGGACACGAGGACTCACCCAGACTGTTGCTCTCTTTAGTGCTTTTCTCCTGCAGCTGCTCTAACCGCACTGCAAACGACAACAGCAACAAGCATTGACTAATCCGCCGTTACTCGAATATTTAAGGTTCAAGTCTGGATTAAAAATGTTTATGTCGCCGTTGAAACACGTCGGCTTAATTTTCACATAAAAACAAACAAACAATATATTTGTTACAACTAACATAATTAGCCAAAAGTTTCAGAAGTATTCAAACCCCTTAAACTTCTACAAACACAAGGGCGTTACAGCGAAGCCCTTTTCACCCGTTAGCATCACTCTGAGTTATTAAAGTTGAGTTTCATCATTTATTAATGTAAATTATTAGTTGATCTATTGGGAAATGAGAGTTGCTGCTGAAAAAACTCCACTACAGTCAACTAACGATTATTTTCAAATTTCATTAATCTGTCAATTAGTATGAATAATCGCTTTTTATTATTAATTTAATATATTTATTATTAATTTATTTAGCATTTTCTTTACCATATTAGATTTTAAAGATTTCATCGAGAAAAAAATCAAGACAATTGTGCCGTTCACTAATTTATTTTACTTTGTTTAAAGGAACAAAATGAGCTCAACAGTGTAAAATATTTGTTCATTTTTAGGCATAAAATACACAAATGAGGTCAAATTAGATCTTCATTGTGAATGTTCAGACTTAGTTGGACATTCTTGTTCCTAATAATCTGAACTTGTGTCTCTACCAGCATGTTTAGAACAGAGTTAGTAAGTGGTAGACATTGCTGGGGGTGAGCGTCTTGTTCCACATGTGTTCCTTTATTGTTGCTCCTGCAACTCACAATTCAGTTTTGGTTATTCTGTGAGTTGTAATAAAGAAGGACTCCTAAGTAAGTAATGTTTTAAAAATGTCCACAATGAAATACGGGATTTAACATTTTTTTCTCCTTTATTGAAAAACTGACTTTATTATTAACACTGGAATAGGAATGAATGTACTAGTAATATTATCTTTGATCCAGCAAATATCAACAACCCATCCAAGGTTTTATGTTTTTTCTAAAAAAGTAAAAACGCAGTTCAACACAGCAAACTTAACACGGTAAGAGTTTTCAGGACTAGCAAGTTTCACGTTGGCCGTAGTTTTACGCCTTAAATATTCGTCCTCGTCCAATCGGAGAAGCTTGATTGCTACATGGACTCTAACCTCGAATGCGACAACCTCCTTATTCCAAAAACCAAAAACTTCCTGACCCTATTTTACAAACGCCAGATTTCTGGAGTCAACATAAAAAATCTTGAATCTTTCTGGTTCCACTGGAATCAAATAAAACTCTGAAGTTTGAGGCACTACGAGAACAAAGAATCCTACCAACTTGACACGAAGCAAATACTTGTTTGTAATCAATCACAGGCTAAAAATAAGATCCTATATTTTGTAATGTTTTCATCAACTCTCGGTGGGATTTGATAAAAACGATTGTTTTGCAGTTATGACCTTGGAGGGGTGTGAATAATTCTGTAGGACACTGAAAGGCAGAGTTACCCTGCAGGGCTGCAAGCCTCTCGTTAGTGAAGTCGTTGTCGGCCTGCAGAGCCTCGATGCGAGCCTGGAGGACCTGCTCCTTCTCCTCCATCTCCTCGATGCGCATCTCCAGCTCCCTCTTCTCCGTCGCTCCTTGCAGAGTCAGCTCCTCCTGCCTCCCTTCAGCCGCCTGTGGGAGACCAGAGCAATGAGTCAGGAGGGAGGAGAGCGACGAGGGATGTTAGAAGGACAGAAGCAAAGTGAAGCTCCAGAGACGCATAAAGACAGTTTGAAAAAGTCGGCCTCCTTTCACTACCAACAACATTTCTAGGGTTAACGGACTGAAGTATTCAGGCTTTTATCTTGTTCAGCAGAAGGTTGAGTTTTGCCCTCCTACATTTTTTGTTTTTATTTAGCCACGTTCAGATGATTAACTTTTCTGCTCTCTTTTAATTCCCTTGTGACAAAAAAGCAGCTTCTGTTTACTTTGCTCTCTACAAAAACACTGGAAATGAACTTATTTCATTGAACACTTTGAGTCCAGACTGAGTTCTAATGATGACTTCTTTTATTATTATTATTAATTATGTGGCAGTTTAAATCGAGCTTTGAATCTGAATGGGATTTTCCTGGTTAAGTAAATTTAAATTGATTACTTCGTCTTCACAGGTCTGCTTATAAAGTCAAGATAGAAGCAGCCGATCCTGGGCGCTGATCATTTCTGACGTCCTTTGTGATATTTCTGTTATTTTAATCGTCAGCGAGTAATTTAGCACCAATGTGATTTAACATCTGTTGGCCCTTTATCAACCTTCCAGGTAACTCGGGTCTTCCGGTTCTGCAGACCTACAGTCAAACATGGAGGAGCGGCGTTCTGTTTTTTGCTCCTCGAATCAGTCCGTCCAGAGAATCGTGATTCTGCGATCGCAGGAAATCCCGTAAAATCAAGGAAAGGGCGACAATATGCGAAGGTGAGCATAATTCTTAACCCTCTAAGCGCCAAAGTCGCAATATTGCAGCAAGCCACATTGCTGAATGAAACAGGCTGTATCTATAAATGTGATGTCAGATCTTGTTACTACTTTTCACCAGGACTTAGGGGACATATGTGCCTGTAATCTGAGCAGCATTTGTGGACGTGGCTCTATTCAAAGTTTGTAAAACACCTGCGCTGAGACGCAGCAGCGAAGCCGGGCGCGTAACGAGAACAGAGCAGAGCGAAAGAGTGTTTTTCCTTTTACTCGCCATGCGTGATGCGTCCCCGTCTTGCAAACGGCAAGCAGGGGACAAGGTCGGGGTGGCAGAGGAGCTCATAACACCGCAAATAGGGGTGAATATAGTGGGGATGAAAACAGCCGCGGTTTTCGTGGCGGACGCGAGAGAAGCCGAGAGAAAAAACACACCGCTAATGGTGGCGTTCACTGCCGCTAAAGGGCTAAAAAGGTGTAATATTCACAGTTTAAATAGCATCTAAGCTCAGAAATCACAGAACCACGTAAATTCTCCTGATTTTACAGATTTTTTCTCAGAATACAACATCAATAATTTATTACTGATATCTGATATATTGAGATCATAAATGAGAATTAGCTGAATGCCAAAAAAGGGAAGCCATCTGTAGTGACTATTTAAAGTCCATCCTTTTGCAAACGTAAATAGTTTAAAGCAGAAATAAAATACAAAGACGAGCGAATACTACGTTATAGACGACCTTAAATGGTCCAAGACACTAAGTTAGCATAACGGGACTGAATAACTGTTATGTCTGATTGAACTGCCGTGTTAATTAGATTTCTACCCTGAGAGACTCGACAGGGGATGAAGAAGAAGAAACTGAGTTTCCGGTTAAAGTAAATGTGTGCAAGTCACCTTAATCTTGTCGGTGAGCTCCTTGATCTCGTTGACCGCGGCGTTATACTTGTTGGCCAGCTCCCTCAGCTCCTCCTGGCTCCTCTCAGACATCTCCTTCAGGTGCGTACACTCGTCCTCGGTGTTGCTGAGCGAGCGCTGCAACGCAAAGTAACGTTTGAAATGTTCAAAACGCAGACCGTCAACTCTCTGGAGAGACAAGCTGAACTCTCAAACAGCTTAAGCATCGACAGGTTCTGTTAGAACCGCTGTGAACGGCGGCGAGATCGCGCCAGGACCGGTCAACTCTCTCAGTCTTCAGCTGCTGAAGTGAGTTCTCGCCCTTGTGGCGGTTTGAAAGGAATTGCATCGTTTTGCTATCAGCGGCTCGCCGTCCAACATTTCTTGTCACAGCGCGACCGTCGTAGCAGGCGAGCTTGTTTCCAGCGCTCATACGCCGCCATCATCTAATCTCCGAGTACCTGATTTACAGAAGGCGGTTTTTTCAGGTTTCAGAGTTTTAAGGAGCCGCGAGGACGTACGCACATCTGTACCGACTCCCAACGGTAAACTCGCCATCAATCCGTGGCATCTTTGGTCTGAAACGCTGCTCGGTTCCGGTTCAAATAAGCAGGCTAACGTCACCAACGCATTACGATCTGTTACGTATTTAGTTTGCCGTCTGCTAATAAGAAGCTGAAAAAGACATTTCCAGCTCGTCCTTTATCATTAAGACGGGTGTGTTGTAAACCCGCCTATTTTAGACCAAGACACAATGACGAAATTCGGCTCATCAGTTCAGCTTCAGCTGGACGAGGCCAAACTCCAACGCTGCCTTCACACCAAACACGTCTGACGCTTCAAACGTGCGTCAAGCGTCTCCACTTCCTGTCTTCTCTGGTCGGACTTCCTGTCTCTTCAACTGTCTTTTTGTACAATGGAGGATGAACCTGAGAGAGCGGCTCGTCTTTATCTAATAAACCAAGAGAGCGTGGTTGTCTGCTGCCTCGGCTCCATATCTGTAACTAGGGGAAAAATCCAGCAGCGTTCAGAGTTTGGTGATTTTCTCCTCCAGGGGCTTAACGCTGACGAGGGTCGATTTCAGCGCTAGTTTCACTGGAGTTAGAGAAAACAGCCACAATAAATCTATCCTCCATTATCACTTCAGGATCTTCCACCATGTTGGAAAGTTTCTTACTACGTCACATAGAAGGAGCTCTCTGATTGGTCCACGCTCAAGCATCCAATTTTCCCAACATGAGCGTTTTTCAGACGCCTGTAATGCGTCTTTTTGAAGTTACCAGTCCCGCGTCTACAGAGACTTTACGTGTAAACTGGACGCTCTCGACGCTTTCAGTGTTAACGCAGCGCTAATGTTTCTGGTTATTATGATTTCAGGCGTGCATCTGAAGAAACACCCTCAGTGACCTCAGCCGTCTGGACTAACATCACAAATCAGTACAGATCAGATTTTAAGTTGCTCTCAGGCCAAATCTAAACTGTCACCCTAAATGTTTTTATTGCACAAGTTAAAGTTTTGCGTTACAAAAGGTTTGAAATGACTTGATTCCTTATAGTCGCTTGAGGCCGTTTTTATTGGCTTTTGTGAACAGGAGGTATTTGTCTGCAGGAGACGTGGAAACGCTCTAAACTAACAGATGGACGCACGCCTAGTTCAAATTAAAAAGCTGCAGCCGGACGACCCACCTCCACCTCAGACAGCTTCCTGACCACCTCGATCTTCTCCTGCAGGACTCGTCTCAGGGACTCCTTCGCCGTCGTCTCGTAGTTGTGTTTGTCCTCCTGGAGAGCCAGGAGCTCCTTACGGATCCCTTCTTCTGTTTGTGACTGAGACAGAATAAAAAAGATACGTTCACATTTCTGACACGTTTCTATAGTTCTGCTGCTATAGGCTTAGACTGCTGGAGGACAATCTGACCACTTCTCTCTCTGCTACTTTCTTCCCTTGTCCTGCAGGTCCACGGCTCGATTTTAAACCTTTAAACTTTTTAGAATAAAGAACCAAATGTGATCCAGGATTAATTTTAAATGTAGGTGCGATTATAACAACAGTTTTTCGTTAAATGTATGGAAACAGGCTTTAAATTGCCGCTCAATAAATAAACTGAACTGAATTGGTTTGTTTATATAAAAATTCCCTGCATATTTTAACAACCAAACATTCAAGTTAATCAAATATGAGCAACTGTGTGGAAGCAACAAGTAGAAACTATATTTGAGATGTTTCCAAATCAAACCTGGATGTTTTCATCACTTTTCTTTCCTAAAACAGAGAAGAAAACCCAGGTTATGTTTACTGGACATTTCTTACCTTGGAGTAGGCCTGCAACTGGCTGCCCATCACTTCCAGCCTGGAGAGGAGGCGATCCTCGTCTATCAGAGCCTGACGGAGACAGAGTTTCAGCCAAAATGATGCCAAACGTCTTGTCTTCGTCAAGATGGAAGCTGTGCTTTAATCGCCCAACCAGAAAAGCCACTAATGCAGTTCTTACCAACATCGTTAATAAAAACATTTTGCATTTTGTTTTTAAGGCATAACAAAGACTCAGAAACTAATTAAGGTGGACGCCTCCTAAAACGAGGTTGCAGAGATGGACTCGTACCTGCCAGCTGCTCTCTGAGGCCTCCTGGGTGGTAGAGAGAAGACGCTGCAGCGTGGCGAGCTTCTGCTCCAACATCTGCTCTCTGTGTAAGGCCTCCTGCAGAACCACACGGGTTACAGGTCACTTAAAACTTCCTGCTGGGAATACATGCGACCGCTGCGGCTACGAATGAAGCAAGAGGTCTAGAAATGATGCATCACTGCAGAAAACATCCAAACTACGACTTAATTTAGGGGGAGAGGAAGAGTAACAAAGAGAACTACAAGAAGAGGAATGAGGAGCAGAGGAACAACTAGAAAGAATAACAAGAACAACATTAAAGAAGAAGAACAAGAAAGAACAACAAAAACATTAAAGAAGAACAACAACAAAGAACAAAGAAGAAGAACAACAACAACATTAAAGAAGAAGAACAACAAAGAAGAACAACAACAACATTAAAGAAGAAGAACAAGAAAGAAGAAGAAGAACAACATTAAAGAAGAACAACAACAAAGAACAAAGAAGAAGAAGAACAACAACAACAACAACATTAAAGAAGAACAACAACAACATTAAAGAAGAAGAACAACAAAGAAGAAGAACAACAACATTAAAGAAGAAGAACAAGAAAGAAGAACAACAACAACATTAAAGAAGAACAACAACAACATGAAAGAAGAAGAACAACAAAGAAGAAGAACAACAACAACATTAAAGAAGAACAACAACAAAGAAGAAGAACAACAAAGAAGAACAACAACAACAACAACATTAAAGAAGAAGAACAAGAAAGAAGAAGAACAACAAAGAAGAACAACAACAACAACATTAAAGAAGAACAACAACAAAGAAGAAGAACAACAAAGAAGAAGAACAACAACAACATTAAAGAAGAAGAACAAGAAAGAAGAAGAACAACAACATTAAAGAAGAACAACAACAAAGAAGAAGAACAACAAAGAAGAACAACAACAAAGAAGAAGAACAACAAAGAAGAACAACAACAACAACATTAAAGAAGAACAACAACAACATTAAAGAAGAAGAACAACAAAGAAGAAGAACAACAACATTAAAGAAGAAGAACAAGAAAGAAGAACAACAACAACAAAGAACAACAACAACATTAAAGAAGAACAACAACAACATTAAAGAAGAAGAACAACAAAGAAGAACAACAACAACAACATTAAAGAAGAAGAACAACAAAGAAGAAGAACAACAAAGAAGAACAACAACAACAACAACATTAAAGAAGAAGAACAACAAAGAAGAAGAACGACAAATAAGAAGAAGAACGAGGAGGGGCGTGTAGGGCCAGAGGAAGACACTTTTTAAAGATAAGTTTAAGAAAAAGAATGAGCAAAATAATCGATGCCATGTTGATGTAAAGCTGAATAGTTGTTGTAATACCATAGAACAACCAGCAGGTGTCAGCATGTTACCTGTAAATACTGGGAGAGCTGGAACAGTTCCTGAGAGTACATACTGGGAGTGTTGGCAGCCACCTACCAAGCAAACAGACAGAAGGGAAAGCTTGATCATCTGTTTAAGGCAGCAGGAAAAACACAGACAGAGATTTAAATCCCAGCCACTCTTAAATTTACATTTATTTATTAACAACAGAGAGCAGAGTTGCTTCAACCTCAGAACTGCTGCGAGTAACAAGACTGCAATAAAAGCAGTCAGACAGTATCAAACACGATGTTTGGTTGTGTTTATGAAAGCAGCTCCAGACTTCGGTATAAAACCCGTTCGACATGTTTCCAGTGAACGCTGACAGGAGCGGAGCGGGAACTGTTTAGCCACAACGAGGAACTGGAGCAACCGGATGCTCCCATCAACTAAATCCAAACCAGTCAGCCATGAAGTTTGATGCGGTGCTCATCAAAACTGATTATGGATGCAGCTGTGATTTATTTGGGCTGGGCTGAAGTGGGTCTGATCTGTAACCGAGCAGCAGCCTGGACCTTCAGTCCTCCTTAAGAGAAGTCTAGCGCCTCTACTGGCATTTTAGCCAGAGATTGAGCGAGTCTGTTTTGTGTTTTCTTCAGGACAGTTAATTATATCAGCGAAGAGCTTTAAATCTAATCATGGCTCCTCTCAAACACACTGACACTTGAACGTCCTTCTGACTCACAATCAACAACCGTGAACATTTAAATCAGGTTTGCAGAAAGAATTCATTTCCTTAAGAATCACGATTTACATTAACGCCAATTCAGAACTGAATGCCCCAAAACCAGTTTAAAACAAAAGAGGTGCAGGCTGTCAACAAGTAATGAATACAAAAGCCTGACGAGGTGAGAGATGATCCCACGTTCGTCCCGCTACATCTGTCCAGCTTCTAAAAGCATTTACTCTGAACAGAAGCAGAAATCATCACGAATACAACCTGACATTATTTTAACAGTCGACTACTCTGTGAATAATTGTTTTAATTAAATCGATAAAATTCACTTTATTTTACTTTTCCTCATTTCGAAAGAGAAGATTTGGACTTGCACAAGTAAATCACACATACAGAACAAGTTGGTGCTTGAGTTTTTTTGTTGCTATAATGATTACTAATTAAAGAATCAATAGCATCAGTTAAAACAATGCACACGAATGATAACTATAAATGCATGACCGGGTTTATTTAATCTAAACCAGCAAGTAGAAAAGCGTTCAATTCACTTGTTCCTATTTTATACAACATTTAGAACAAATAAACCAGCTTCTTTTCTATTCTAGTTCTGCACAGACTAAAAACTCATTTAATGTATATATAACAAAAAGCTGACAAAACGGGTGAGAAAGGGCAACATAGATGTGTGGCCTTACCTTGTCTATAGGTAGAGGTAAAGGAGTCTGGATGACACTGAAAAATAAAGAAAAAAGGTTTAAAACCATGGAAACAATAGAAAGTCAGAGGGTGGGAGGAGAGAAAAGTTTCTGAAAGTCTTTCATTTCATAAAAATATCAGCCTGACGTTGGTTAGGTCACAGAAACGAAGCCTCGCGTCTGATTTGTTTTGGAGTGGATGGCTTTGATTATCGGTCTGGTGTTTACACAGGAAGCTGCACGACGGTCGCACAGCAGAGGAGTCACTGACAGAACAGGCCACTCGGACAGAGTCATCACAAAGTCCAAGGATTCAGAGCGGCGGAGAGGCAAAGTCCAGCAGAGATTTACGATGTGGAAAAGAAAGATAAACAGACACAGAAAAAACTCAAGAAAAGAAAAGAGCCGTCCTTCTGGTTGGTCTGAGGATTTCTGCGTTTCAACAACGTTTTCTGCTGAGAACAGAAACGTTCGGCTGATCTTTTACACGACAACGGCGCCATTCAAATAAAGCTGTCAGACCGGGACGGTTAAAAAAAGCAATCAGTTGTAAAAAACTAAACAAATAAAAAAGATGTCTGAAAAAATAAGAGAAAACTTTGAGTGTCTATATTAATCAAAAATAAGAAGTTGTTTGGATGAATAAAGAAATATTTTATATTATTTAAACTTTAGGATAAAAAAAAACCTTTTTACATTTAAATTTTCTTCTGTGGGATGCTTGACCTTCCTGCGTCGTAGGTGTTAGGGAGTGTGTGCAACTTGTGTCATACCGCAGTGTGTATGGTGTATGAGCTTTAAAGACATATATGTGCAATATTTTAGTTTGTATACTTATAATACAAGAATACGTTATAAAATAAAACATTAAAAAATATATATATATGCAAGACGGTTGCTTGCTTGGGCGGCTAAGGCAAAGCTAACAGAGTGCGCATGCGTGCTTCTTAGATTTGCCTCAGTTAGCTTCCCGGCTTGCTGGGTGCGACGATGAACTTCCTTGACTGCCGTGCGATCTACGTGCACTATTCTCACAATCGACGCACCGCTAGGCCACAACTGCTGTGTAGCTTTCGCACAAAACACCTCATTTATTGCACAGACAGCTCCTCTATGACGTCCAGCCCTGCTACACACTGATTGGAGTGGAGATCACGTGACCTGGTGCAGCTTTCTGACTGGTAGAGAGCCTTTGTACACTCAGTCCAGCAGATCGTCAGCAGCTCTTGGCGCCAGCCTCCACAAACACAAACTCTCCAGCCAGTCCATATGGGACGTAACTCCGGCATCTTTTTTATAATTCTCACAATTTACAGAGCAACCCTGTGTTGTTGCCGGTCGGTTAAATTAGTAACAGCAGGAAACACAAGGAATGTAATTCTAGTTTTAATCCACATAAAACAGCACTGTTGAGGTTTCTCTTTTTAATTATCAAATTAATGAATAAGTAACGCTGTTAAGTTTAATCCCGGATGTAAAATTCACGAGGTTCTTTAGCCGACCTGATGTGGTCTAAACCCGGCACAGCTTGCTTCGGACGTTGTTTACATCCAGATTTGCCACGTCTTGCGTCTTCTGCTGCCCGATTACGACGCACGTCTCACGTTGATGACGTACAAGTCAGATAATTGGTTTTTTTGGGCCAAGAGAAACAGAAACATTCAGATGTGGGCAGCATTTCCCTGATGTGTGTCTGACCGAAGCTTAGAAAACCAACTCTGACAAACCTGAGGATAACATTTTTTCTTCTAAAGGGGAAGAACCGGTAAAGCTTCATACTCCCAATGCATCAACTGCAGCCACAGTCTGGTCAGAAACTCGCATAAATGACAACGATCGTTAATCAACTCTTAGAAAATGCTTTTAAAAGCCGCTCATGTCGTCTGGAGGCCTGAAACCGACAAATGGCTGAATGAGCCAGTCTTAAAAAACAAAACAACAAATATTAGCAGCAGACATGGTCTTTCTTCCTGCTGCACATTCAGCCGCAGCCAAACCCAACGTCAGACCTGAGCAAACGTGCAGCCCCGCCTGTTAACAGCCTGTTTGCATGTGAAGTGAATCATAGCAGAGAGCTCAGATCAGATAAAACGACCATCGCTCAGATCAGCTTTAAATCTGTGACGGCGGACCGACTCACTGCGTCTGCGTCGGTTTTACCTTTCACGGGTCAAAGTTCACCCCCTCCAGCCTCACAAAAGTTGGGAAAACAAACTCCCGTCACTCTATTCTTCTCGAGCAAAGTCAAAGAGCCGATCATTCAACTCTGATTCTTTTCCCGCAACCGGAGAGCAGAGAGTCTGCTCCTCCTTCACCTGGCAGAAAGTTACAGAAGCTCCTCCCCCGATCCACGCAACAACTCAGGCAAAGCTCGGCTCGACTCACTGAGAGTGAGCGAGTCACCTGCGAAGCCAAACAGCTGGTCACGTGACCTCAGGTATGCAGGCTTGGGAGTGCTTGTGGAAAATGCGAACGGCGACAAAAGGCTGATAGAGACTCAGAAGCTTGACAGTCAGGGGCTGGATAAAGAAAGCTGGAGCCGTTTCAAAGCACAGCTTAGAAAAATAAAACAATCGGCTAGAAGATCATTTTTAATAAACAAACTAAGGTAGGAACTGTTGGATTCATTGCAAGCGGTAAAATCTGACGTTTCGTAGATGAACAACACAATTGAAGCACTAACATACATACATTTAGCATTTAGTGGGAAATACTTTGGAAATATGTTTGTAATTTTAGCCTCTCCTAATTTTTGCAGCCAATTTTTTATTTGGTTAATGAGAGAAATAGTTTGCACAGATTAGCTCTAAACTGTTTTCAATGTAAATGGACCAGAAGAAGCGTAGCGTCTGAAATATTGATGTTTTTTTTAACCTCATCTTTTTATATAAACAATGAAGTTTTTGCATATTAGAATGTAATATTGCATAACATAAGATTGATTTTTATACAAAGATTGATCTTTTTATTTAATTTTGATTAATAAGAATAATGGATAAACTATTGAATAACCAGCTAGCTTTAAACGGTTCCCGCAGAAAAATGCTTGAGAAAATCTTTGTTGAGGTGAATTCTGCAGCATTTCGTCTGTTTTCTGCAATGAAAATGCGGAAAAGTGTAAAAAACTTGCAAGTTGTTGTTTCCAAATGTAGGAGAATAAACATGCTTTTCCCACATATAGTAAACAGCAAACATGACATAAAAGTCTTAGCATGGTAACACTTGTCTAAAGCGTTAAAGTTAGCATGCTGACACCCGCCTAAAACTTTAATGTTAGCATGCTAACACTAGTCTAAAGCTTTAATGTCAGCATGGTAACACTTGTCTAAAGCGTTAAAGTTAGCATGCTAACACCCGCCTAAAACTTTAATGTTAGCATTCTAACACTTGTCTAAAGTGTTAAAGTTAGCATGCTAACACTAGCCTAAATCTTTAAAGTTAGCATGCTAACACTAGCTTAAAGCGTTACAGTTAGCATGCTAACACTAGCCTAAAGCTTTAAAGTTAGCATGCTAACACTAGCTTAAAGCGTTACAGTTACCATGCTAACTAGCTTAAAGCGTAGTCTAACCAGTTAGCAAGTAAAGCAAATGGACTGAAGTTGATCCAGCGTCTTACTACAGGAGCTTTAAGTTAGTAACAACTGGCTTTGTTCTTAGACAGATTCTGGATTTCAGAACTAAGCAATGTTCATATTTAGCTCATACTACGTTATAGATGACCTTAAATGGTCCAAGACTCTAAGTTAGTATAACGGGACTAAATAACTGGCTCAGCTATGC
>JAVLVB010000833.1:48044-68257 GCA_032876305.1 Orestias chungarensis
ATAACGGGACTAAATAACTGGCTCAGCTATGCTGCTATGTTATGTCATGTTTGCTGGAGACTAGATGTGGGAGAAGCAGGTTTATTCTCCTACATTTGGAAACAATTCACAAATTTCTCACACTTTTCCTAATTTTCATAGCAGAAAACAGGAAGAAATGCAAAATTCACAGTATTTTGGGGAACAGTTTAATCCAGCAACAATACAGACAATCAGATTCAGATAATTCAATATTTCATTGTTCTTCCTATTCTGCAAAATGGTTTTCTATTTATTTTTGTATGATTTATTTAATTTGAGAAAACCAAAGTAGCTATCAATTTAACCCTTAATATTATAGAAAGACCATCTTCACATGAGAAAACTCAGGGTGTTTAACAAAACCGACACTTATCAATTAATCATTAGTCGATAACATAAAAATAATAAAAATCAATAACTTTCACTTTCATCCCAAATAAGAAGAAAAAGCTAACAGACTCATAAACAGCGTTTAGCATCCAAAGACAGTCTATTCTACTCTGAGTGACGCTGCAGCAGCAGGTGGCGCAACAACGCAACTCTGTACCCTGGGATCAGATATCACACATGACAGACAGGTGGCGCTGTAAAGAGTGCAGGAAGCGCCATGCTGTTCAATATCAGCTCATTATTTTTACTGTTAACATAATCTAAAAACATGTACACTGAGATCACGTTTGCTAAATAATTAACTTAGATGTTGAGTAACATGATGAATTTCATCGACTTACTCGCTCCGTCTGCGGGTTTCCGTCCCATCAGGAAGGAAGAGTTTGATTGTGGACACGATGCAGCCATGGGTGACTAAAGACACAAATACAGACAGCCGTGTTACGACCCCAGATTTAAAACCTCGTCGCCATAATTGTAATTAAATTACAGAAACGAAATGCAATAAACACAAATACTGCATCTTTAGTAAACCAGTTACATAAAAAAATCTAATTTCTATTATTTTTCTCTACTTTTATTAATGCTGTAATAGAGAAAACTATAGGAACAATGTAATAAAACAGTTCAGGTAATACTTGGAGTTTCCAAACGTCAATAATTCAGTACCCACTCTTTTCTTGAAATTTCAGGACTTTTCCAGGACATTTCCAGGATGTTTTCTGGACTTTTTCAGGATGTTTTTAGCTGCTATAGTATGAGTATGTGGCACATGGCACTTAACTGCTTATTTCACATATCAGATGCTAAACTGGATTTTGCAGTCCCAGTATTGCTCATAAAGTTACTCTAGTCATCTAAGAAACAAGATTCAGGTTGATGACTAATATCTCTAGCTAGCATCATAGTAGTATGAAATATATTTATTTCTAACTCTCAGACATAAATATTGCAAGCTATCTTTTCAGTCTTTAATGTCGTGTCTTACTATTATAAATGTATGGTCATCCCTTTAAACCATTCATTAATTTAGCCATGTTTAATCCCATTCATTTATGTTAACAACATTGTTGAAATGAACATAAGTCTTAAGTTTTCACTGCCCTCTTTCCTCATTTAGGCTAAGGGTTGAGCATCTCACTCATCAGTCGTTTCACAGATACGCTGGGTGGCGCCGCCATATTGGGTCACGCAGAGGATTATGGGATTGATTTTATAAATCAATTTTTGTCTTTATCCCTATATCTACTTATTCACATACATTACTCTGCTTTAGTGTGTTTACTGCTCTTTTAATTTCTTTGGTTTATTCTTTTATCTGTTTAATCAGTTTCTGTTCTTATTGCTGGTTGTTTTTTTTCAAGTAAGTCTAAGTGATTCTATAACCATAAGAAACATCCGTGCATTTATTTTTCGTCACATTCGTGACTGCAAAAGTGTTTTCACAGCTCTGCAAAAACAAACATTAAGCAAAACAATCAGAGGCTGCAGTTAATGTAACAATAGAACGAAATTTGATGCTCAGCCAATTCGCTTGATCAGTCAGTGATGATCAGATTAACAATCCAATCATTTTTACTTGTTATATCTTTTAATACAGTTTTGTACTGAATACTTAAACACAACACTTTAAAATCTTCAATTCTAGATATGTAACCCTTGGTGACAGAATAAGATCTGTACTTGTACTCAGTTGTCGCCTCGACCTAATTTTTCTTTCTTCAAAACTATGTGAACTAATCTCTCCGGATTGTTTGCCTCCAAACAATCCCACAATCCTCTGCGTGACCCAATATGGCGACGACACCCAGCGTATCTGTGAAACGGCTGATGGATATGTAAGATCTCCCTGGATGTTGCCGTCTAAATTACTTTCTTGGCAAAGTATCTAAAAACTGCTTGAAAAGTCGGAGCTCTGCTCTCTGTGCACATCAGGCCAGTCAGTCGCTCATTATGCGTTGGATTGTTTCGCCCCTCCAGTAGTTGGCGCCCCAGACGACCGCCCTGTTGGCCTGTGCCCAGAGTCGGTCCTGGTGCACATACACAGTATTTTAATAGAGCTGAATTCCTAGTCAAGTCTTTTTTCATTAAAATATTTTCTGTTTCTGCTGTCGGACGATGGAGCAAGTATGACATACTGGGACTACCTGCTACCGTCGCTACCATGAAGCGCTCGTCCTGGTCGCTGCGGCTCTACTAAAACCAGAGATGGATTTAATCTCAGAGCGCACAGCCTAACGTGACGGCACGCCCACTACAGCTCTCCGCTGCTCCTCTGTCACTCAACAGGAGACAGCGAGAGGGAGAAAAACCTCAAACTCGATACGCAGCGATACAGCAACACTCTTGAACTGAAAGTTGCTAGTTTTGGCTCTTCTTTGGAGAAAATAAATCCTTTCTTGGGTCTGAAAAGTCGGTAAATCTGGCAACAAAGTCATATGGAAACACTGGGCAGCAGAACTGCGCTACGGGAACATGCAATTTGATTGGTTGGTAGCGTCACGTGGGGCGCTGTGCCGGCTAGAAGCTCAACGTCGCCCATGAAAGGCAGCTAGGAACAGACGAACATGCGTAAAATTTTTAACCCGTTTGGGTTCACTCAAGGCAGAGAGAAGCAGAGGGAGGAAAAATTATTTTCCAGGACATTTTACTTGTTTTACTCATTTTCCATGACTGGAAAATTGGTCAGCCATTTTCCAGGTTTTCCAGGACGCTTGGGAACCCTGTTAAAGTGCATTTCAATGCAACAACAATAATGCAGTTTCAGTTTTGGCTGATATTGGAGCCCCACTGTGGACAAAAGCTATAGTGTCTTCTCTAGAAGGAAGACTGCCCATGAGCACCAGCGCCTGCAGTTGGACTGAAGTTCATTTCTGTTTCCAGTGTCTGTGTGAAGGATGAATAGAGATGAGGTGATGAATCTAACTGTGGTGAAACAATGTCAGATGATGATGTTGGAGATAAGAAACGGGGGAAGTGACGTATGCCGTAAAGCACTCAGCACATTTGTAGTTGTTTGGTGTGGAAGGCAGGGTTCCTGCCACCCACCTCAAAGCTGCTTAGTGCTGGTTAAAGAGATTAGGACCCCCTCAGGTCATAAGGCATCATTTAACGAGCTTTAAGTCGACGTATGATCACAAAAGTGATGAAGATATTTAATGGATGCCGAGAAGTTACTTAGTTTTGATTTAAGTTAAAAATTACTGTAGGTTGACAGACTTTAGCTCTGCTGTTCAGAGTAAATCATTTTTAAAGCTGGGCAGATTAATCAATTCTTATATTTAGCACTTTTACACACAGTAGGTTTGTTTTATTTTTTTAGGTTGATTCTGAATTGGAGTAATTGAAATCCAGATTCTCATGTAAATATATATTTTTTGCACGCCCCCAAACACAAATATTGACGTAAACATCAGAAAAATTGGCATTAAATAAACCAGGAAATATGGCTACAAATGCATACTAGATCCGATGTTTCTGTCCATTAGAGACCTGTATGCAACTATTTCATGCAGCCTGACTGGTTGGGGTGTCCGGATCCAATACTGTTATCAGAACTAGATCAACTAATATTGGATTATATTGGCCAATAACTTAACTCTCTGAAATCATAAAATCCAACACAAGCAACCTGTTCCTGCCTTTGATTTGTCACAATAAACTTGTCATTTATTTTGTTAAATTGTAGAAACTTCTGTCTTTGAAGAAAGTATAACATTTATATTATATTTATATTGTGTATTTAAAATTGTTACTATATTATTGTTATTAATTCTCAGTCAAAAACGTAATTATGATTTTTTTGGTCAACATCGGGAGACGTGCGTCATAATTGTGCAGCCAGAGAAGCCAGACGTGTGAAATCTGGACGTGAACAACGTCTGAAGCAAGCGGTGCAGAGTTTAGCTTTCTTTTTTCTCAGCTTCCTTCATCTTGTTCTGATCTTCTGACGATACGGTCGAGCTCCCGTTCGCTCCAAAGTCCGATGGTGGTCGCATTTATTTAGTAGCAAAAATAACTAGGCAACATTTAAAAAATAAATTAAAGCGGAACTGAGAGTTAAGACCTGCGGGGTAAACGTAGCCCAACAGAAATATACAATATATCCAGAGCTGAAACAACTAATTGATTTAATCGATTAAAATCGATTATTAAAATAGTTGACAGCTAATTTAGTCGTGGATTAGTTGCTTTATAATCACGTTTTACAGTAAGCGTCTATTTTTAACACAATCTGTTTTATCTGCGGTCAATAGGTGGCAGTAATGAGCTACCTAACGCTGTGGAGCAGTAGAAGAAGAAATCGGCCAACCGTTAGCCTTGTTTTGCTAGTGCATGGCTCATAAACACATTTGCCCTGAGCAAGATGGCGGAGCAGGAAAATGTAGGAAAGTTCATATTATTGGTAACAATAATGTCCAACTAAGTCAGCTTCCTGCTGAACATTCAAAATAAACATCAAATTAAATAGGAATTTAAATGGAGAGAATAGTAAGGGGTGAGATTATTGTTAAAATTCTATAAACTCAATAAGTTAAATGTAAAAATAACCGACAGATTACATTAGTTGCAGCCCTAATCACATTTATAAAACATCATTCACTTTATTCGGCTTCTAAACAACTCAGAGTTAAACTGAAAAGCATGTTGGATTAGTTTTATGTACAGCTGAAAGTCCGGCTAAACATGTGTCTTATCTCGTGGTTACGTGAGGATGTCTTCCTGTTAGCACTTAGCCACCGTTCAGTGTTTGGACTATAAAACATCCCTTGATAACCCAGTCCTGGCTGTGACACAAACCTTTGCGCGTGTTCTCGGTGACGTCGACCCCGAACTGAATGATGTCGCCCGACAGCACCTCACATGGCGGGCTCTCCTCGGACCCGCGGCTCAGCCTCTGGCTGTTGATGAACGTCCCGTTGCTGCTTTTAGTGTCCTGAAGGTAGAACTGGAAAAAACAAAAAACACAGCAGAGTTTAAACCCAGCTAGAAACATCAAACCGTTGGGATAGAAGAGCTGATTTTATTTCAACAGGTCAGTTTACACAGGAGGATCTAACAGTGACGTGGGAACCAAAGACTTCTTACTGGGGATGAACCGATATGAACATTTGGGTCAATACCGATATATCAAACAGTAACATTATAGGTTTTTTTTATTTCATTATAAATCCTTCTCTATGTTGTTCTGCAGCTTCAGTTAAAACTAGAGCATCTCTGTCACATGATAAAAAAAAAAACATATGACAATGTTTATATTTAGCTCATACTACGTTATAGATGACCTTAAATGGTCCAAGACTCTAAGTTAGCATAACGGGACTAAATAACTGGCTCAGCTATGCTGCTATGTTATGTCATGTTTGCTGGAGACTAGATGAGGGAGAAGCAGGTTTATTCTCCTACATTTGGAAACAACAATTCACAAGTTTTTCACACTTTTCCTCATTTTTATTATAGAAAGTCTGAAACAAAATGCCGCAGAATTAACAACAATATCAAGAATTTTTTCCCGCGTTTTTTTCCGGGGGGTCTAGTTTATGTGGAAATTTGACTGTTTCAGTTAAGATTTCTGTCAAATCGCTGACCCTGGGTGTTTCTTTATCGACGGTCTGAGAGGGTTGCATGCAGTCGTTTCATGTTTTTCAAACCTTTCCGCATATTTTCGCACTTTCATCACACAAATGTTGCAGAATTCGCCACAAAAATCAAGGATTTTTCCTTTTTTCTGATGGGGACGGGCTATCTTGTCCAGCCAGTTAAGAGAAATATTCATGAGTTTATATTGTGAATATAACCTGGTGCACAGAAAACATTAACAATGCAACTGATTAATTTTCACCAAGCTAAGTGATACATGTAGTTCATGTATGCAAATCAATTTCAGTCCAATCTAGGAATGCAAACATAAACATAGGATCAGAGAGAGGAGGCGGGCATCACCAGTTATGGCGGCAGCATCAGAACCACGGACCTAAAGAACCTGAGTAAGAAGGCTGGTTCTGTTCTGGTACCACTGCTGCATCTCTGGAGACGATGGTGCAAAGAAAGATTCATCACATAATCAAGAAAACTACAGACCATCCGGATCGTCCTATTTATAAGACTGCTTTTCAATGACAGGATCTTCAGTCAGAAGCTTAATGATTAGCTGTAACATAGACTGCTAAAGGAGGTCTTTCCTGCCCAGAGTAGTCAGCATCATCTTTTTCCTGCTCATCTCTGACAATTGTCAATAAAACAGAGATTCAGTTTTCCTTAAAGAACCGTCAAACTTCATCTGCTCCTCACTCCACACTATTGTTAGTGTTCACCGTTAAATCCTGAGGCTTTGCTGGAGTTTCACAATTTCACAATCCAGAAGTGTTTGAGAACGCTTAGAAAACAGTGGCAGATAAAACGAAACCAAAAACTAGGTTGTGTCATTCGGATAATTCAGTAAATTAAAACACAAGAGTGAATCAGAAGGCAATGAATGGAAAGTGAATACATCACAATGTTCAAAACCTACATTACACACACAGATCTGTCTGAGTTTCATTCATCGCCTCCTCGGTTCTGTCCCGACTGGAAAACAACGGCGCCGTCCGACGGACGAGCGAAGAGGAAAACAAAACGACAGGCGGCGAGGGGAAGAGAGCGAAGGCTGCAGCGAACCTGAGCGCGTCTAGTGATGCTGCACACCCATAAAACCCACCTCCTGTCCCCATGGTAACGGGGAGACGGAGAGGGAGGGACCTAACTATAGAGCAATTCACCCAGCAACAACAACAACACTCACGTTCTTACAGCCGTTTATGACGTCATCCATCCTAATGAGTTATGATCTCATGGTAGTAAAAATAAAAAGATGGCTGCGCCTCAGATTTGGATCATTTCCCTTTCCCATCTTAACAACTATCAGCTGGATGCGCTAAAGGATGAGCAGCGGTGCCCTCTACTGGAAGGAAACCTCACTACACAACACTGACAACGTAGGCTCAGGTTTATCGATCGAGCGTTGTGGCTATTTTATATCCAACATTGTTGAATAGTTATGATTTCTAATTACATAAATGCAGATCACAGATCAAGTTCAAGCCTTTCTTAAACGATTCATTGTTGAAAGTTCCTGGAAAGTGTTTTGTTTTGCTCATTTCAAAGTAAAAACAATAAGAGCGCAGAGTGAGAACCAACGAGCAACCAGAAGGAACAACATCCACTCCGGTGGTCAGGAGTTTAACGCGTGACGACTGGTGTATTTTTGTTTTTGCGCGCGCAGAAACGCTCGTTAGGAGAAATACTCCTCATGTGACGGATAATCTTCCAGGAGTCACTCGGGTGCCACAATGAGAGCGACCACATCTAAAAAGAAGCTCACATACGAGGAGCATCTTAGAAATGCTTTTATTTACCATGTAGAGGTCAGTTTACATTTCTGTGGCTGGATGTTGCATATGACAGATAATGTTATGAATATGAAGACAATTACAACAGAAGTTTTAAATCTGGACGTAAACAGAGGCCGAAGTAAGCAGTCGTCATCATTGTCATCAGAATCGTGATTTATCGACAAAATGATTTTATAAAAAGAGAATTGATAAATCGATAAATATGATTTAATGCAGTTACTGTGATAGAAACATATTTCCTCCAGTCAGTGGAGTAGAAATGAAGTTGGTTTTAAATTGGTCTGTGTTGTTACTTAATCTGGATCGTACCACGTTTTTTATCCACATCGCTCACTTATAGCGTCAGAAGAAGCCAGATCTGCCAGATCAGATGCATCGTTGGATCGAGTGTGTTTGGACCTGAAGTCTTGTGGAAAGAGAAGCAAGGCGTTAAACTTAAGCATAACCAGATTAAACGTTTGTGGACGCCATGCTGTCTAATCACAACTACTACAGGTAAAAGACTAAAGAGGGTTTAATCTAAAGTGCGTTCTTATTTATTTGCATGTCAGTAATCCTCCAACAGTGTATTAAGCAATCAAAGCAACTGAGCCGCAGAGCAGAAGGTCAAATAAGAGCCATTAAATATCTGTTAATAATTACTAACAGCACATTACAAAAGCTGTGTGTAAAGATTGGTCACAGCTAAGAGGCGTTTCATTGTGGCCTTTAATCATTTTGTCACACCGATAAAAGAAAAACACAAACGGAGGCGCATCTTCATTACTGCGATAAACCTGTTCATTCAAGACGACCAAACACTGATGAGGATTCAAGTTTTACACAACCACAAAAATAAAAAGCAGCGTGGATTATAGAATCAAATAAGGGTCAGAAAGAATTTGTCCTTGTAAAAAAACAAAGATTTGTACAAGTACGAATTTTGACCACTTTTTGACGCCTGAGTGAACAGCCAATCAGCACGTTGCTTATTGACGTGTCCACTAACCCGATGCACACCCACTAGCCAACCAGCTATCCAATCAAGGAGCAGCAATTTCTGCCAGCGCAACAACACTCAGAGCCCAGTAACAGGAGGAGGATGGAATCAAGCGCACGGTGAACTTAAACGGTGAGTTAGTTTAAAGTTGGATATTCAAGTTTCTCCCTCCTGTGAGGGCCGATGCAGGCGGACTGATTGCGGCTTTGGCTCTTCGGTTTCTCCCTCCTAGGAAACACGGTTGTTGATTTAGGGACAGACATTTCTAAACCGAACAGTCTTGAGAACAGGAATAGCTTTTGTGTTTTGGCACACAATGACAAAACAATACAATGGAATACTCTACAGCATTACACAGATAAGGCGCTCTTCTGACTCCATCCTCCTTTTCCCATAGATATAACTAAGAATAAACGCCACATCGACTGCTTCGGCCGCGGTAAATACGGCCGCCATCTTGGAGCGGTCCTCCTGCCTATAGGACAGCAGCAGACAACAGTTTCCAAGATGCCAGAGCACTTTCCCACAGTTTTTCTCGGCCAGCGATTGCAACCATGAGTCGGGGGATTACCTTTCACAAGTAAGATTCAACATTATTATTGTTTGAATTTTTTAATAGATTATTGTACTGTAGTTTATTTCTGCTTGTGAAAAACAAACAGCGAACCTTAAGCTCGGCTGTGTTTATAGCCGTTCACTCGCCTATCCGGCCAACCCAAACTTTATAGATCATATCTTTAGCCTTATAGTTGCCTTAGCTTTATGTTACTGCCTTAGACTTAGATAATGAGGGCTTAGATTACAATAGATATAAATATGCTATTGTAGAAATAATGTATTATTGCTGATGCAACGTTGAGCAGCAAATTTGACTGTAATCTCCTATTTTTATTTTGAAGGTTTCCCATTGACAGAAAGTTGAGGAAGAAGTGGGAAGTAGCATTGAGGGACAGATTCACCGTAAACAGCTCTCCTATGGAGTAAGATCGCTGTAACAAAGGTGTGCACAACTTTAACATTCATATTTATATGTCGATAAAGTTCTTGTACACAAAGTTCTGCTGAAATATTTGTGAGTTTGAGAGTTTGAATCTAAAAGCTGTGAGTCTTATGAATGAAACTCACATTTTTACGACTAACTCTTCCTTTCTCTGTGGACATGAATTCAACTTTGTGGGTACGAGTAAAACATCAATACGATGTCGTCACGGGGCGAAGTAATCGATCTGCGATTATATCAAACACAGCTGCTCCAAATTTAAAGATGGCTTTACACAGCTGTCAGATACAGACTCAGACACAAATATTTCAACAGAATTTTGGATACAAAAACGTTGACATATATATACGATTGTTAAAGTTGTGCTGTTACGACTGGCGTCATGAAATCTAATTCTGCAAACGAGTGTGCAGGGGCCTGCTTTTGATTGGTGACTGGACGACGGGGGACGTCTGATTGGTGACGAGCATAAAAGCTGCTGACCTGGACTTCTGCTCTGCTCATCTCAACCTGCCACACTGTTGTTTGTTTGTTTGATAAACTCCCTGGTTTTGAGTTGGTAGGAATGAGCTGCCATTTATGTTACCCCAGTTCTTTCCTGTTTCTTTTAGACAGGAGGTAAGTTTTTAGTAATTTGGTTTATTTATTTTCAATGAGGTATGTTTCAGATAGTTTATTTTGTTTGTTGTTTTGGCACTGGCTCATTCTGGAGTTATATGCTCCCTTATGTCTCTAAATCAAAGACATTTCTGTTTTTAAATAAATATCTTTGTATAATGTTTAACTTTGTGTGTGCTGGCTATTTGGGAAGGGAAGAGGAGGAACCGTTCATGTTGTGATCTAACCACTCCTAGACGGGTCCTAACATGTGCAAACACCCTTTGGACAGCAATCTTACTCCAGACTCTCCTGTGATGTGTGCTGTGCAAGTTTGGTCAGGGATGCTGTAACATCATAATTTGATAAGCTACCACCTTCTACTCCTGAAAATAAAGTTTGGTTCGTGATTTCATACCAAGCCTCACGGAAGGTGCTGAGAGCTGCAGAAAGGGAAATTCACCAAGCTTCAGGACGGCAAACTCCAAAGACGTCAACAGTCACCTGCAACATCTGGGAGGAGATGGGAACTGACTATGTTCCTCAGCTTGGGGAACACATTGAGGAGAAACGGTTTATCGTCTTTTTTTTAATAAAATGTATTAATACTGTTTTTGTTAGAGTTCATGGACTTGTGGCTGATTTTTCTTCTTCTGGGTTTCCTGCTGGGTGGGCTAGGGTTCAGCCTTGTGAGCTTGCGTGTGTCTGTGTTATATTGTCTATACACACACAGTGTGTGTCTTTTTACAAAATCATGTGTCCAGTATTAAGCCTACATGTATGACGGTTGCAGAAAAAAATCCCCTGGAAATCCGGTTTGCATTCAACCCTGTTATCATTGATTAAATGCGCTAACCCTTCATTGTGCCTGCCACACTAAGTGGAGCGGGGGACCGGTCCAAGATAGCGGCCCCACGTCTCGTATAGGCAGCCACGGTTGATTCAGCATCTATTCTTTATAATGTCTATGTCTTTCCCTGTATCAGTACTGGGCTCTGTGTGTTGTCGCGCTGGCAGAAATTGCTGCTCCTTGATTGGATAGCTGGTTGGTGAGTGGCTGGGCACCGAGTTAGTGGACAAGTCAATAAGCAACGTGCTGATTGGCTGTTCACTCAGCCGTCACAAAATGGTCAAAATTCGTACTTGAACAAATCTGTTTTACAGATACAAATCTTTTTTTTACGAGTGCAAATCTTTTTTACAAGTACGGATTCTTTCGGACCCTTATTTGATTCCATAGTGGATAAACATTTCTTGCTCTGTAACTGCAGAAAATATCAGAAACAAAGTCAACATCCATGTTTTCATGTGAAAGTTGACTAAAAAAGATTTAGGCGTGTTTCCACCTAAGGCTTCATTTTAATCAGATATAGACGTTAAACATGGAGTTAATAAACTAAATAAGTCTGGAAAATGTGTTACCGTCTTCACTTTAGAGCATTTTCATAAAAGTTTTAAAAAGTCTTAGCAATTTTTCAGCTACCTTATAGTTAACGCACAGCTGATAAAAACACCTATCAGCTTTGTTTTCTTGTAGTTATCATGCAAAATTTAAAGTTTAATATTTTAATGTTGCAAAAATAAATAAATAATAAGAGACAGAATTAAGAAATATCTGCTGGAGTAAAATAAGTTTGCTTACATCAGAAGCGACTCCATGTGTTACCATCTCTTCTTTTCACGATTTAACCAAAAACAACCTAAAGTTAGAGTCTAACTTTTTTTTGCGTCGGGACTATAGTAAACAGGAACTAGCGGAGTAAGTCCAGCTAAAGCGTTTCCCGCTTAAAACAACAAGAAAAAGCCAAAAGCAACTTTAATCAAACGTGTCGGGATTAACATTGGGATCGGTCGATGTTGGTGGTTTTTAACAGAGCGCTATTTGTCGGGTATTACCAGCAGATTTGTTGTTTTTTTGGTTTCAGGAGTTTGGTCATGTGACCTCGACAGTTACTCTTTCTAAGCATTTCTTTCCTCCTGACGTCAACAGCCGACTTAAACAAAGCAAACTAAAGTTCAGAGGGTTTATCTCCAAATGGATCAGAGGTATCGACAAGCTGAGATGCATCCTAGCGTGTTTTTTCATTTTCATTTGTAATCCTACACTTGTTTTAAGTCTTTTTTTAACATGTTACTGTAGAAGCTGAAGATGATGGAGAGAAAGCAGTAGTTTCTGTTGCAGTGCCAGAAAGTAAAAGCGTGAATTGCCGCCACTGCGCCCGGAAGAGGCAGTTAGCTGCCACCGGAAAGCAGGAGCGCAGTCAGTAATTAAAGAGTGGAGTTGCCGACATTTACAACCAAAAGTCCTTTGATAACGTTTTTGCATCAATGTTGCCTGATATGGTGAAAATGTTTTCAGGACTGCTCTGAACTAACTTTGCTTCTGCAAGCGTGTTAGCGAGTTTACTTCCACCTAAACTTAGTCCCAACGACAAACCAAACACCTGAACGCAGCACGAACCTGCAGAAGCTTTGCAGACCTGGTGCTGCCCTGATGATTGATATGGTAGACAACAGAAGTGTTGTCTGACCGGATCAGAACACGCTTTCCCATTAGATGGGGCAGACAGTACCAAAGAGCCAACACATAAACGAAGCTCCAGCCCGTTTATGTGTGTGCCATGTGTACCAGCGGCCTTGAACTGCACCCAAACCCACAGAGCTTTCATCCTGTCATCGTGATCACCTCTCTGCGACCCACTACAGTCCCCTTGGGGGTGCCTTTGGAGAGGTAAAACCCTGTCTCTTCAACGACTCAGGGCCCGAAGACACAACTGTGTCACCACCAGCTTGTGATGCCTGTGCAGCCCGGCATCCAGATAAAAGCTGTTGAGCCACCTCTGCAAAGGGCGTAGCGACAGCATGCCCAAGGGCATAAGAAGAGTGATATAGTATGGAAACTGCCTGCACATCCTGAATCAAATGACCAACCTGAGTATATCGTCTACCATGGTGGTTTATTTGGCGAGTCCACCATGACCCAAAGAAAAGTGGTCAACTGAGACGGATTCAGGCAACTCTTGTCCAGGTTGACCTTGAGGCCCAACTGGGATAAAGGATACATGAGGCGACCTGTATCCCGAAAAGGGCGTTCCAGAGACGGGGCACACAGAAGCCAATCGTCTAGGTACGGGAGACCCTTCAGTACACAGGCTTGTAGAGGATAGAGGGCTAACTTCACACACCGAGTAAACACTCTCGGAGAAAGAGAAAGGCCGAACGGGAGAACCCGGAATTGCCAATGGCGACCCCGGAAGGCAAATCTGACAAAGTGCCGATGCTGTGCTACAATGGGCACATGAAAGTATGCGTCTGTCAGATCTATGGACGTAAACGACTCCCCTCTGTCCATAGCCTGAAGGACTTCTGGTGTTGTAAGCATGTGAAAAGGTAGCACCTTTAGATACCTGTTGAGTCCCCTGAGACTTCTTCTGCACGAGGAAGTACGTTGAATAGAAGCCTCAGGGTTGCCGTAGAGGATCAACTGCCTCGATTGCACCCTTAGCCAGGAGGGTGGAAAGCTCCTTGTCTAGTGCGTGAGCTTTCACTGGGTCAGTGATTACAGTGACCTTGACCCGGTGAGAAATATGAGGCCGTCGTCCGCATTGTAGCCGGTAACCATGCGTCAAAGTGGCAACCACCCATGGGTACACGGCATGAGCAGCCCAGTAACTGAGCTGGTGGTTGGAAAAGCGTCCAACAGCCGGCCCGGGTATATCATTTCCTCTCACCACGGCCCCTATGGGCCTTGGGAGGGTGGTGACCAGAGTTTGATGTCCGGAACCGCCCGATCGGTTGTCGGACTGGGCCACGAAAGTCCTTGCTGGGACCCTGCTGTACACCACGTGAATAAATTGTCCCAACCTGGACACAGTTGGCAGGAGGTGGGCTAGACCCAGGTCCTGCAATCGGGTGCTTTGAACGGCGAGGAGGGGGAGGGGGCATACTCCTGCTGAGGCCGGAAAGCTGCTGCCTAGTTTGGCGTGCCTGAACGGTCTGTTCTGGCGCCTCCAGAGCACCAATACCAAATACCTCCCCTGGAACCACAGGGACACTGTCCTATGACACGTCTCCATCAAAGTAGGTTGGGCCAGCCAAACCTGTCGACAAGTCTGTACTAAGAGACACATCACTCGACCAAGCTCTCTGGTCATCAGTGCAAATGCCTGCAGTGCTGCACCACAAAAGCCCACAGCTGCAGCTGCACCCTCAGCATCCTGAAGCGACTTAGAGGGCAAACATGAGGTGTGCCAAGGAAGTGCCAAGGCAGCCAGCACGTGCTCCTGCGTTGTAAGCTCTACAGAGAAATTCATCTGTAACACGACATTAAGGTCATGGGCACCGCACATCATGACGCAGAGCCTCATCAGGTGACATGATGAGTGAGGCAACTGCAGGTTCAACCATTCGCATACGCTCCAAGCATGCCTTGGCCGAGTCATGCATGGTGGCCAACAACCGACCATCCGTGGAGAAATGTGAAAAGGCCCTTGGGTCCTGTAATCACGCATGTAACTCCCTCAGGTACTCCTCTGATGGAGGGACAGAGAAGGGAGAAGGAGCCCGCCTACGCCTAAAAAAAGCACTTTCAGGAGCGGAGTCTAACTGCAGGGCATCCAGCTGCAGCCGTCTCCAGGCCATGATCATAAAATCCCGCATACAGCCATCGGTTGACTCGCTAAAAGCACTCAGAGAAGAATAGTGTGATCCAGAGCCAGATGTGCGAGTTGACTGAGCACTCCCCTCATCCCTAAAGTGGGAGGCTGAGGCAGCCAGCGACAAAACATCATCCTCACTAGTCAAATCAGGCATGGGCGGAGAAGAAAAACCGGCCTCTGCCACCGAACGATCCAATTGCCGAGCTTGAAACAACGATTTCATCTCAGGAAATTCCGCAGACAACTGCTCAACCCTAGTGAGAAGGCCCTGATCAGACTTGGCTCGCTTTTTCTGAGACTGAGCCAGGGAAACCTTGGTCTCACCCCGGCGCTTGGAAGGCTTAGTTGGGGCCACGTGCCCAGAAGGTCAGCGTCACGCTGAGGCTGCAACTGAGCCAGCCGAGCCACCCTCAAAACATGGGACATGTAACTACAGTTCATGCAGGGATTATCCGACAGCGCCTCCACCAGGTGATGATGCCCAAGGTAGGAAGGACACATGACATGACCATCATCCGCCTGCAGCGCAGTGCCGCATTTCACACAACAGTGTGAGCCATCCATGATCCATGTGCCAAAAGCGAGAGTGCAAAAAAAGGGGCCAAAACCCAGGAAGAAAAAACCCAGGCTACAATTGGGAAGGGGACGAAAACACTGAAGTCACCAATTAAAACAGGAACCACAAATTAAAGAGGCTAACACCATTAGCGAAGTCCATACGTCCGATACAACATTGCCTAAAATTGGGAGAGGGGGCGAGGAGCTGCCATCACAAATTATAGCAAAAAATAAAACAGAGCGGCTAACACATTCAGTTAGACCTAACTCTTCATACGAAGCCCACTAAAATTGGGAGAGGGGGGGAAACGCCGGTGTCACCAATTATAGCAAAAATAACTAACTTAACAAAGACTAATACTGAACAGAGGGTCAGCTAAAACCGGGAGAGGGTGCGGAAACCCTGCCGTCACGATTATAGAAGACACAAAAGAACTGAAGGTCGCCAACACCGACAGCCAAAGTTGAACCTCCAACAGAAGATCGGCTAAAATTGGGTGGGGGCGCAAAAGAAGACCGCCGTCACCAATTACAGAACAAACAAAGCCAGCGCGGCAAACACGGCCAGCCCACGGCAACTTTTAACAACAACAAAAAAAAAACTACGCCAAAAATGGGGAGGGGGAGCGAAAAGCTGCCGTCACCAATTATAGCATAAACAAAGTTAGCGCGGCTAACACCGTAAGCCCGCTTCAACTGTTAACGTAAGTCAGCTACAATTGGGAGAGGGGGCGAAACACTGCCGTCACCAATTGTAGCGAAAATAACAAACAGAGGCTAACACCTTTAGCTCCAACATAATTTACCTGTAAAGCACTATAGATTAAATTAAAGATTAAATCAACTTTATTTGCCAGGTACATACAGGACATACTAGGAATTTGCTTTGGTGTAATTACACTGAGGCAGCCATTTGCGGCTGCCAGACTGGTGTAATCACACCGAGGCAGCCATTTGCGGCGCCAGGTAGGCAGTAGCGCAAAGGGTCTTGCCTAAGGACCCACACTGGATGCTATGGTGTATTATGCCATGGGCTGGATTTAAACCCATGACCTTCCAATTGGAAGTCAGGCAACATACCACGTGAGCTATCCAGCCGCCAAAAGCTATTGCCTCACATTGTCCAACAGCTGTACTCATTTTGTGTGTATGCACATTTTTGAATTAGTTATTCATTCAAGCAGAACAGTGATAAACGACAAATGGAGATAGCCAAAAGCTGTTAGTTGGGAGAGGAGGCGCTAACGCTGTCATCACCAACAAAGGGCAAAAACACCTGGAAATGCTTTCCGCGGCGAAGATTGATCCGTCGCTGCCTTAGGAGGACGAAGAACCACAACTCCAGCCAACAGGCGACAGGGCGTCAGGCGACGGTAAGAACAGGTTCGAAGGCAGAAACCTGTAAACCCAACCGCAGCGAGAACAAAAAAGGAGCAGAGCCTCGGATGACGCCAGGACTAGATTCTTAATCGTAATCCACAGGTGTGACTCTATTGTATTACTACTCGAACGGCGCATGAAATAGAACTGAAAATGCAATTATGAATAGATATCGTTATAGTGGGAATATTTCTAAATACTGAGCCTGTAGGGGTGAAAGGAAAGTTTTCCCACATGTACACAGAAATGTTTAATGAGCCGCAACGCTTGGGGATTCATATCCATGCCGTTTTCTTTCATTTTAAAGAAACTACACGATATGCAGCATTAAACTAAACTCCACCCTGAATGCTGAAAATGTGGGTTATTCTCTTAATTATGTTGCTTAGAGGCTCTAAAGTAAGACAAGGGAATTAAAGACTTTGAATCAAGAATAAGAAAATGCTGGGGAAAAAACTAAGTGAAGGATCAGAAAACCATGATAAAGCAGGGAGTGGATAATCAGTTCGTCTCAGAGCACAACGGTGAACACCCAAGGATAACAATAGTCAAAGGAAGAATCACTATTAGGTGTGTGTGTGTGCTTTGTTTGTCCTCATTTTAAAACAACTGGACCGACAATAAAATGATCTCAACCAGAACAAACACCACCTGATGGGCCTCTGAGGTAAAATACTCAGAGAAATGAGGTTGAACAGAGGCGCCAGTCCTCTCACCTACTCGCACCATCAGCAGCTGGTTTATTTTTTTTTAAACGCCAGAATCTTTATTGAAAGGTGTGTAAAATATTTATAAGGTGAATCCCTTCTCAAGTTATTATTGATTAGAGCTAAAATACTAATCTGAACCCTGACAATAACCTCCCCTGCCTCATGGATCAAAATAGATCCAAGATGGCGCCGCAGATGTCGACACTGGTAAGGAGCTCCGTAGTGCTTTGTTTGTTTGTTTGTCATGGCATGTGTGATCCAAACACACTCAAATACAGTGCAGAAGATCTGCAGAACATTAGGCAGCTCATGGCACCAGGTATATTTCCTGGTTTCTCATTTTCGGACAATCTTTTGGACATTTTGGTCGGCGGAGCGGCTGCGCTGCTGAGCGGACGCAGGCGGAAGCGCAGACCTGGGAAGCGCGCCGGAGCGCTCATCAAACTGCGACAGCGCGGACTTCGTACACCGCCACCCAGCATCCATATGACAAACCTTCGCTCTTTAGGAAATAAAATGGACGAACTTTCACTGCTAAACCGGACCAACAAGGACTTTTCTCTCTCTGCTATACTGTGCTTCACTGAGACCTGGCTCACCGATTCCGTCCCGGACGGCGCGCTCCACCCGCACGGCTTTCACCCGCACTGGAATCGCTTCTCTTGAACTGTAGACCATTTTATTGTCCGCGGGAGTTTTCATCCGTTGTGCTTGTTGCTGTTTACATTCCACCTCAAGCGTGCACGCGTGAGGCACTGAGCGCACTCGCTGATCAGATCCTCAGCGTGGAGAACCAACACACGGACTCTGTTTTTATCATCTTAGGGGACTTTAAATGAGCAAAACTTAACGAACTACCTAAATACAGACAGCATGTTACCTGCCCCACCAGGGAGAGCAACATTTTAGATCACTGTTACACTGCATTTGAAGGTGCTTATCGCTCTGTCCCCCGTGCAGCACTGGGACTATCTGACCACTGTTTAGTTCATCTTCTCCCGACCTACAGACAGAAGTTCAAGTGTGCCAAACCTGTGGTCAGCTCTGTGAAAAAATGGACTAACGACTAATGGTTTTAACAGACTGGTGTGTTTTTGATGATGCCACAAGCAGCCTGGATGAATACACGGACACTGTGACATCTTACATACGTTTCTGTGAAGACATCTGTGTTCCCACCAGGACTCACATTAAATACAACAATGACAAGCCCTGGTTTAATGCCAAATTGAAACAGCTGCAGTCTAAGGAGGTAGCACTACTCCAACAAGCTAAGCAGCATTATGTCCATCAAGTGCCTGGAGGTGTCTCCAGAACATCACCAGCTACAAAGGCCACCTACACAGACAATGGGAGATCGTCAGCTGGCCGAGGACCTTAACAGATTCTACTGCAGGTTTGAACAGCCCAGCAACGAGCTCCCATCCAACACCACTTCACACCCATCTGACTATCCTCTGGAGCAGGCAGAACAATCTGGAGCTGAACAAAAACAGTGGAGATGACCGTGGACTTCAGGAGGAGCGCCCCAACCCTGCCAGCACTCACCATCCTACACAGGACTGTGATGGCTGTGGAGTCCTACAAGTTCCTGGGCACAACGATCTCCAAGGACCTGAAGTGGGACAGGAACATCAACTCCATCATCAAGAGGGCTCAACAGAGGATGTACTTTCTGTACCAGCTGAGGAAGTTCAACCTAGCCCAAGAGCTGATGGTGCAGTTCTACACAGCCATCATAGAGTCCATCATCACCACATCCATCACAGTGTAGGGCAGTGCTCTCACAAAACACGACACCAAGAGACTGCAGCGCATTATCAAGTCTGCAGAGAGGACCATCGGTGTAAAGCTGCCCGCACTGCTGGACCTGCATGCCTCCAGAACCAGGAAGCGTGGAGAGAAAATCATCTCCGACCCGTCTCACCCTGGCCATCACCTGTTTCGGTGCCTTCCATCAGGCCGACGCTTCAGCCACATGAAGACCCGTACGACCAGCTACAGAGAAGCTTTTTTCCCAACTTCCATTATTCTCATGAACAATTGAACAATTTATTTATATATTTTTATAACTTCTATAGTTTTTATACTGCACAAAACTGCAGTTTAAAAAAAATATAAATTACACTTAGTCAATGTTACAAATGTTTCTTTACTGTATTTTTCGTGCACTGCAAGCATCTGTGTAACCAAAAACAAACTCCTTGTATGTGTGAGCATACTTGGCCAATAAAGCCTGATTCTGATTCTGATGTTGCAGCTGCGGTTTCCTCATGACAGCACAGTTTCAAACTAAGGAAGCTTCTTCAATAATTTCCCTTTTACTTTCCATTGTCAGGTGTTGCAAAGTCTACATGTGTAAAACAATAATTAATCAGAAAGTAAAGCCACAGCTTGGCAGGACGCTTCTGTCTTCCGTCAGATCTGTGGAGTTACTAAACACGGTCCTAGCGTGACTATACTTCCTGCTGCTGGAGGCTAAACGGCGTCTGATCTGGTCTGATGAGGCTCCACCTACTGGTTACTACT
>JAVLVB010000833.1:96348-109137 GCA_032876305.1 Orestias chungarensis
CCTTTGGGAAAATTCCAGTCTGAAGTGAGATGTTGATTAAAAACATTGGTAAATATTTTAAAGATGAAATCAGTTTTATGTCCATCGTGAGCTTTTTCTATCGGGAGACTCTTAACATACTGGCTAAATATCGCATTAGTACAAACACTAAAACTCTTAAACTATCAAGGCTGCAACTAACAATTATATTCATAATCGATTAATCTGTCGATTATTTTTACAGTTAAAAGCTTTTTCTTATTAATTAATTGATCTTTTACTTTTCCGTATAAGCTATTAACAACTAATTTTCATTAAGAAAAAGGAAAACACAAGAGAATTGTGCCGTTCACTGTAATTAATTTAACTTTGTTTATGGAACAAATGAACTCAACAGTTAAAATATTTGTTCATTTTTAAGCATAAAATACAAAAATGAGGTAAAATTATATTAAACAGATGCTTACAGTAAAACGTGATTATAAAGCAACTAATCCATGACTAAATTAGCTGTCAGCTATTTTATTAATGGATTTGTTGTTTCGGATCTGAAATATAAGTACAAAACAATATTTGCTCTTCAAGCAGTCCTTTTAAAACATTAATATCGCACACACTGACAATGCAAAGTCTATATATCGCGTTATATCCTGCAGCCCTCTTGTGTAAGCAACCTAGAAAACATGTACAAAAATCAACTTCCTCTTTTAAGCGCCAGTTCAGTTTTGTTTCATTGTCTTAAATAAACAAAGTAAAATAGTCCTGAATGAATAAATTTATCTGTGCATCTTCAGGCCGTCCGTCATCCTGGGAGTGACCAATCCTTTTTTTGCAAAGACCCTGCAGCACTGGCCGCACATCATCCGCATCGGAGACATGAAGCAAGCCGGTTAGCATTTTATTTAGCGTTAAGCACGCACAGACGGAAGAAACATCCTCAGTTTTTGTCAGTTTGTTTCTGATGTTGTAATCGCAGCGCCTCCATGGTAACTCTGACTTACACATCTGTTCCTTACAGAAGTGGCCAAGCAGATGAAAGTCAAGAAGCTGAAGAACCTGAAAACTCTGGACTCTAAGCCTGGTAAACGGCTCTGCGCTCTCTGATGGTCGTCGTCTCGCTCTCGTCCTCCGTAAACTCATCTCTGTTCTTCGATCGCAGGTGTGTACACCGCCTACAAGCCGTACCTCAACAAAGATGAAGAAATCATCAAGCAGCTCCAGAAGGTAACAACCTGCTCTCCTCAGTGAATCGGTCGTAAAACATCGTCAGATTAGATCGTTTATCATCGCTAGCATTAAAGACACTTTGATTGCTTGTTTGAACTTCTCTGAACTTCTCTGCTACTCGTTTTAAGCCTCTTCTCTGATTCTGATGGAAGCTAATAATAATAATTTCACTGATGAAAACTTAAAAAACTGGCTAGTTGAAATTGTAAACAGACTAAAACTTGCAGGAAAGGGAGACGGAAGGAAGGAAGGAAAAGGAGTAGGTAGGGAGGAAAAGGAGAAGGAATGAAGGAAAAGGAGAAGGAAGGAAGGGAGGAAAAGGAGAAGGAAGGAAGTAAGGAAAATTAGACGGAAGGAAGGAAAAGGAGTAGGTAGGGAGGAAAAGGAGAAGGAACGAACGAAAAGGAGAAGGAAGGAAGGAAGGAAACGGAGAAGGATGGAAGGAAACGGAGAAGGAATGGATGAAACTGAGAAGGAAGGGATGAAACTGAGAAGGAAGGAAGGAGGGAAAAGGAGAAGGAAGGAAGGAAAAGGGGAAGGAAGGAAGGAATGAAAAGGGGAAGGAAGGACGGAAAAGTAGAAGGAAAGAAGAAAAGTAGAAAGAAGGAAGAACAAGTAGAAGGAAGGGAGGAAACGGAGAAGGAAAGGAGGGAAAAGGAGAAGGAAGGAAGGAAAAGGTGAAGGAAGGAAGGAAAAGTAGAAGGAAAAAAGGAGAAGGAAGGAAGGAAAAATAGAAGTGAAGGAAAAGTAAAAGGAAGGAAGGAAAAGTAAAAGGAAGGAAGGAAGGAAAAGTAAAAGGAAGGAAGGAAAAGTAGAAAGAAGGAAGGAAAAAGTGAAGGGAAAGAAAAGGTGAAGGAAGGAAGGAAGGAAAAGGTGAAGGAAGGAAGGAAATGAAGGAGAAGGAAGGAAAATGAGAAAGAATGAAGGAAGGAAAAGTAGAAGGAAGGGAGGAAAAGGAGAAGGAAGGGATGAAACTGAGAAGGAAGGAAGGAAAAGGTGAAGGAAGGAAGGAATGAAAAGGGTAAGGAAGGAAGGAAAAGCAGAAGGAAAGAAGGAAAAGGAGAAAGAAGGAAGGGAGGAAACGGAGAAGGAAGGAATGAGGGAAAAGGAGAAGGAAGGAGGGAAAAGGAGAAGGAAGGAAGAAAAAGGTGAAGGAAGGAAGGAAGGAAAAGTAGAAGGAAGGAAGGAAGGAAAAGTAGAAGGAAGGAAGGAAGGAAGTAAAAGTAGAAGGAAAAATAGAAGAAATGGAGAATGAAGGAAGGAAGGAAGGAAGGAAAAAGTGAAGGAAAAATAGAAGAAATGGAGAATGAAGGAAGGAAGGAAGGAAGGAAAAAGTGAAGAAGGGAAAGAAAAGGTGAAGGAAGGAAGTAAAAAGTGAAGGAAGGAAGGAGAAGGAAGGAAAAGGAGAAGGAATGAAGGAAGGAAAAGTAGAAGGAAGGAATGAAAAAAAGGAAGACAGGAAAAGGAGAAGGAAGGAAGGCAGAAAGGATAGGGGTTGCTTTGCTGATACGTATAAACGCAGAATGTGTTTTAAAAGTCGGATTTTTTGTTGGACAATGAAGAAATTTCTCTCCCTGCTGAAGGAAATCTCCATGTTAAATTGCCCTGAGTGAACCAGCTGGTGTTTGTTTTGATCGTGGATTTTCAACCTTACTTTGTCTGAAAAATACGTAAACATTGTAGGATGTGCAGCAAACATTTAAAGATTAATCTCTTGTTTTTTTCAGGGTGTCCACCAGAAGAGACCGTCGGCGGCTCAAAATGCGATTCTTCGCCGCTACTTTTTAGAGCTGACTCAGAGCTTCATCATTCCTCTGGTAAGAGGTTAACTTTTTAATTGTCAGTTGCTGCTGCAGGTCGTGTTTATGTGACGCTTACTCGATTAACAAACCTCATGGAAGGAAAAAAATTCAAATTGTAAAAGTCGATCAATAAGTTTAATCAACTTAGGAGTTTTAATGCACATAACAATATTGGTGTTGGAGGAAAATGAGTCAATTTTGTTGCTGCGTAAATCCCAATTGACTGAAACTGAAAACAGGTCCCGCTTCGAATCGGCGATGATTTAGTTTGGAAGCTTTTCAGACTGGACCGTCATTGGCCGAGTCATATATGTGTGTGTGTGTGTCTGCAGGAGCGATACGTCGCCAGCCTGATGCCTCTCCAGAAGTCCATCAGCCCCTGGAAGAGTCCCCCTCAGCTGCGACCTTTTGTCCCGCAGGACTTCATGAAGACTCTGGAGAAAGCCGGGCCGCAGCTCACGTCCAGACTCAAAGGGGACTGGATCGGACTCTACAGGTCAGCGCTGTTACGCAACGACTCGTTTATTTCACCGTAAACGCGAGCAGAGACGATGCGGTTGAGCTCCTGAGTCGATGTGATTTTTTATTTTAATTTATTTTATTTTTTGTTTAAAGGCATTTTTTAAAGTCTCCAAACTTTGACGGCTGGTTCCGGAGCAGAAAGAAAGAGATGACTCAGAAACTGGAGGCTCTCCACCTCGAGGCTCTGTGTGAGGAAGTGAGTGACTATCAGATTATAATTCATATCAAACTAAACTAGCCTAAAATCTGACTTGGTTTATAAAATGTTGAACTGTAGCAGCTCCCCCTTGTGGACAACCCTAATTAGCTTCATACCAATTTTATTGAGAATACATAATTATTCCTCCCATGCTAATTTGACTATTTAAAGTGCTTTGATACTATCTGGTGGTGGGACTGTGAACCTCATGTGGTTCTTGGTAGCTGGATTACGTAATGTCTGCTAAATCATATTTGACTCACAGCCTCAGTGAAAACTCCTAATCCCGAGCTAGGTTGTCCAGAAAATGTATAAGTAGGTTTACAAATGTCTTTTATGAAGGCTTTATTTAAGAATACACAAGTCAAATTCTAAAAATGATTTGAAATTTTGAGTTTGATGCGTTTTAGCAACAGTAGGCAACTAAGTCATTGGCATAGCACTGTTCATCTAGTAATGGTGAAGTTTTCATTTAGCACACAGTTTTATAACTGATGTGTTTAAAAAACATAGCCTCACCTAAATGAAGCGTTCCAGGTATTTACAATTTACAGTTTTGTAAAGATTTTATTCTAATAAAGTTTTACAATATCGTTCCATTTCCCCTCCTTAAGTTCTTCACCTCATTTACAACGGCCAGATATCAGCATCAATAAAATAATAAACATCCTGGGATGGAAAAGTCAGCGTTAGTCTTGAAGTGCCTAGTGTATCTAATTAGCATCATACCCAAATTTACGGTAATTTTAGGTCCACAATGGAAATTGATAACCTCTGATTATTTAAACCTCTGATTCACAGCTAAAATATGATTTTTACTTTTAACTGGATATAAACTTAGTGAATAAAATAATCAAATACAAATTTTTTTCTTTGCTTCGTTATTTTGAGTGTTTTTTACTCCGTAGTTGTTTTTTTTAGGTCAGATTCAATCTGTCAGTTGTTTTGACGCACTTTTCAGTTTTAAATTTAAAGTCAGACGTATGTTGTCCTTTCTGTCTTTCTGATTAGTTTCTTTTGTCCTGCAGGACCTTCAGCAGAGAATCCAAAAGCACACAGAGGTGGAGGCGGTCGATCTGGTTCTGAAGCTGAAAGACAAACTGGTGAGAGCAAACCTAAAAATGGGATTCGTTGCTTTTAGACTATTTATAACTGAAAAGAGCCGTGGCTGAAAAAAACTGAGCCATGAGAATAAATGAGAATACATTTTGATAAACAATTGTAATTGATTTAAGTGGATTAGTTGAACTGAAACTTTCTCATGAAAGTGATTAACATAACAAGTAAACTTAAGGCTGTTGTCTTCATGTTAGCGTAGAAATCTTGACATTTTTGTTTAATTCTTACACTTGTACTTTCTTTATCTCTTGGGAAATTCAATTCTGTCCGCTTGGGTTGGAAGATGACTACAATCTTTCTGCTTGGTTTAAACATCTAAATATGCTTTGTTACTGCTTTTATTGCTAGCCTTTGTTAGCAGTGCTGCTAGCATCACCTCAGCTCTCAGACACTGATGGTTTTAGTGGAATACTTTTTAAAACTGTCTGGCTTCTGGGTTTTTATCGTTTACAGCACTCTGAAGGGCCTTTAGGATAAAATTTGCTTAACGTCCAGTTTGTTGAGGTCTATCATGAGCCTGATGTCGATCCTCTAAAGCTAAGCACGGCTCCGTTAAACGTTATTCTCCGTTAATCTCAGTTTACGACCTTCAAGTGACCCGCAGACGCAGAAGAAGAACGTAGTCGTCCCCGAGCGGCGCTACGTTTACATCAGTAATGACTGACGCCGCCGTCTGTGGACGGACGTTAAAGTCGTTGAGCGACGGGAGCTCGACCGTTTCGTCAAAACATCAGAACCAGATAAAAGGAAGCTAAACCCGGCACTGCTCGCTTCGGACGTCGTTTACGTCCAAATTTACCACGTCTGGCTTCTGCTGCATAATTATGACGCATGTCTCAACTCAATAGTTAAAAAGTCGGATAAGACGCGGCATAATGCCACATATAGGTCGGTTTTGCCGTGTGAATAAAGTTAATACGGATTTTTTAACATTATTTATTTATTTTTATCGCCTGCTAGCAGAATCCTTTCGGGTTTGTTATCGAAGTAAAATCTAATAATCGTAAGAATAAACGTAAACCTTGTGACGCTTTTCCCGCCGCAGAGTCAGGCGGAGAGGGAGCAGCTCCCGGTCCAACTGGGGACTCTGTCCAAACTGCGGGAACACATCGACGCCGTCATCCTGGCCCTACCAGAGGACCTGCAGGGCATCCTCCACAAGCCGCCCGTGTCGTGATCCTCCGGTTTCTGCTCCTTTTTTGTTTGTTTTTGTAGAAGGTGACTTGAGCCGAGTCTCGATTGAAGGGCGCGCTCAGACAAACGCTGAGGGCTTGCGGAGCATTTGAAGGATCATGTGACTGGGAATCGAACTCTGGTCAGGTTCTGGCAGATTTCACCGCTAAATCCTGAACCTGGGGTTACCACTGAGAGGGGGGGGGGCGTTGACGACAACCCCCTGCTGACTCTTTTACATGAGCATGATTGGCTGCATTCAGTGTTTTCATCCATTTATTTTGTTTGTTTGTTTGTTAAAGGAAGTGCACTTCATCACCACCAGGACCAAGCGTGCCCAACTCTCTCGTGCACACACACACACACACACACACACACACACACACACACACACACACACACACACACACACACACACTCGGATTTATGCAAACAAAACTGAGCCAAGCAGTGCATTATATTTATATTTTCTGTTAAACACAAAACCAGCAGCCTGAATGAAATCTCACCTCCCTGCTATGAGGCGTCGCTCAAAAAACTAAAACATGCGTTGTTATGATATCAAAACTAAGTTAAGAAATACTGGATATGGTTTTTAAATCTTAACGCAAAACTCTTGACTGTTAATTAACAGTTTTTAACATCAATATCCAAAACCTTTAACTGTCAAATGTGTGAAATGTTTTCGACTAACTAGCAGCAGCGAAACGAACACGGATGATGAAGGCCTTGTTTCCAGGAGTGGTGCATTGTGGGACGTTTTAACCATACACACAAATAAAATACAGCATCGCCCTCTGTACTGCTCCAGGGGAGCGAGGCCGACCATAAACGAACACTTGCTGCTCCCTCGCAGACATCTGACATAATTTTTTATGCTTTTTGTCTTGATTTATGCCTTAGAATCGTTTAAAATCATGTTATCGTCAAGTAACTTCTTCTGTGTTTTTGTTTTTTTTAAAAGCCGTAAAACTTTGAGCTGTGAATTTTCTCACATCCACACGGGGTCAAAAATGCTGGAGCCTAAATAAAGGGAGTCATAGTTGCTCCGACTCCACAGCATCTCTCATAAATGCTTGTTTCGTTAACGCTAACGCGCTAAACCATCATTGGACGTATGGAAGGCAACACTAGAGCTGCAAAAACTGAATTCAACCATCCAAGCCATGTTAGCGCATAATTTATGCATATTTATGAGCACTGTTGTTCAAAAACATTAGTTAAGCACAAAATCTTACTAGCAGCTTTTATTCCCACGCATTGGAAACATTGGGTACAGTTTTCCCAAATGAAAACATGAAGAGAAATATATATGATTTTTAATTACTTTGCAGAAAATGCCAAAACAAAAAAAAAGAACAATGTTCAAACAAAAAATATTAAAAGACAAATGCAAATACAAATGCAACTCTTTCATATTCATATTCAAGTCTAACCTCATATTTTAAAAACTCCACATCTGTGTCGACCAACTTCTCTCAGCTGTCGGCTGGTATTCCAGCCCAGGATGCTTTGACTACATCCCACAACTCATTTTTGCATTTCTTGGTTTTGCCTCAGAAACTGCAGCTTTGACGTCACGCCCAAATGTGTTCAGTCGGATTAAGGTCCAGGTCTTGGGCTGGACGCTCCATAACCTCAATCTTGTTGGACTGGAACCAACATGTTGCTGGTTCACTAGTGTTCTTAGGGTCGTTCCTCTTGTTCAAGTATTCTAATATGTGCAAACTGGTCCGTGGCCCCTGGTAGGCGGTACATAGGCCCCGGCGCCATAGTAGGAGAAACATCCCCATACCATGATGCTTGTGCCACTGTGCTTCACTGTCTTCAGAGTGTACTGTGGCTTTAATTCAGAGTTGGGGGTTGTCTTGACGAACTGTCTGCGGCCCTTTGGACCCGAGAAGAACAATTTTACTCTCATCAGTCCCAAATATGTTTCCCCATTTCTCTTTAGGCAAGTTGATGTGTTCAGTGCATGTCTTTTTTTCATAGATTAGCTCCACAGAAGCGTCTTCTAACCGTCACAGCGCTCACAGGTAACTAGAGACCGTCTTTGATTATCCTGGAGCTGATGTTTGGCCGAGCTTTTGCCATTTTGGCTATTCTTCCAGCCATTCAACCGGCAGTCTTCTGTTAGGAGATCATTTTCGTTTAGAAGCGTCACCCTCTCCGGTCAGATTCTTTACATCGAAGCTCGCCGTTCTTCTGAACAATGTCTCAATGGATCTCGTTTTTCTCAGGCTTTCTAGGAGAATTCGTGTGGCCCTTAAATCCTCACAGAGTGATTGACCTCAGACTCAAGAGTGTCCATATCATGTATTTCGAGGGAACCTGCGCACGTTTGAGGCTTTCAAAAGAGGTTGACTTTGCTGTAATAATCTGGATTAGCAGAATAGGTTCACCGTGTCGAATTCATTCAGGAGAGGTGATATTTCAGCGATATATCGGGCGTCCATATTCGATAGTCTCCAACTTTACGTCTGATAAAGGATTTCAGGATGGATTAAACACGCTAACGCTAGATTTATGGGAACGCCGCGGCTTTAGCTAGGCTTAAGGCTACGTCTAGCTTAGCTCCCTGTTTTAAATAAACAAACATCCAAATATCAACAAATGTCTGTATAAATTTGACCCATTGTGGATGATAGAAAATTCACATCAAACATGACTCAATTACCTACTAGTTTCTTTTTTACTTGGGGTACTCCTGGCTTGGAAAGTGAACGATGGTGAACTTCTGGTACCAACACCGCCTGGATGTTGCTCTGGTGGGAAGACGATCCTCTAATGGATGTAAAACTAGACGAGGAGATTGCCGCCTTGGAATAAAAACACTGACTAGATTCTCTTCAGTGATTTTTATATTTCTGTTTTTAATCGGCACCAAACTCCTCTGTGTCGGCGGATCAGTTCACTGAAGATAAATTCAAGCACGATAAAAACTTTTAAATCATTCTATGATGACATTTTAGAAAATGGAAGGAAAAAGAAAATGTTATTTTATCCCTTAGTTAAATGTAAGATGTGTTTAAAATCTAATGATTATCTCCACCATTTTCTAATTAAAGGTGTGTTATTTTAAAGTTAAACCAAGATATTCAGAAGAATTTCAGATTTACTGCATCAGTTAATGTTTGTTATGTTGTGAAAGAACAAAAAATAGATCACAATTAGAAAAATGTTCCAGTTAAACTTTCATTTTAGTGTACAAAAGAATCAAGATGTTGAAGAATATGGCGATTAAAGTTACAGAAACTTGATTTTCTGGACAAAATGACCGAATTGTAGAAGTCTTCTCTTGGTTTCAATTGTAATTAGAACGTTTGTGGATGAAATCAATGCATTAAAATGAGAAAATACTCGATAAACCAGCTAAATTAGAATACATCAAATAAAAACCACTTCCTTATATGGATCTTTCTGACTTCCCTTTAACTGTAAAGCACCAGAATATTAAACCTGAAGCTTAAACCAGACCCATGAAGGCAAGACGATCACTGCTGCACGTTTCAAACCAGCAGAATGTGTTGGTGTTTTTTTTTTTTTACTGCGACATGTCGGTTTATTGGCAGTTGTTTTTTGTTACACCGATGGGAACCGTGTTTAAAAACCACTGAGACGTTCGGGACATTTAAGGATTTCCAGGCTTTGTGACTTGTTGTATGAAACCTACGCGAACAACTAACGATGTTGGGCAATAACAAATAAAAAATAAGTGGATAATTAAGTCATTTTGGGCTGCTGTTTTTTTTTTTTTCTAGGTTTTTAGCAAAACCTGAGTTTTAGAATGTTTTATTGGCCTTTTAGCATTATTTTAAGTTAAGTTTAACACTTTGTTTTTGTTTGTTTTTGTCTTAAACCGATTGTTGGGGAAAAACCACAAAAGTTTTATATTTGTAAAAAAAAAAACTACAATCTTGAATTTACATAGAGGCTCTAATTCTACTGATTTATGGAGTTTTGTACATAAAAATGTAAAACAGACTGTTTGAGGATGTACGATATCATATTTTGTTATTAAAACATGTTTTACTAAACAAAGAATTCATGACTCCTGTGTTTATTTGTATTTCAAGTGTTTTTCCGGCTCTTTGCCCAGGGCGGGACTATTGAGGCGAACCATGAGAAGAAAATAAATGGGAGTTGGCGCCCTCTTGTGCTACATATAAATTTATGCATTTATCAGACGCATTTATCCAAAGCGACTTACAAAAAGAGGGTTTAACATTTAACTACGATGCAATTTACCTGCGATTTGCTAGGAGAGGATTTAACATCAATGATGAGACTCATTTAAAGTATTTAGGTAAACACAGAAGGCCCAAGTACCAAACACTGAGTGCTAACTAATATCAGGAGGGTAATAAGTGCTTTTAGTTCTTTCAGGGCAATAGATACTCTGGGAAGAGCTGGGTCTGCAAGGATTTCTTGAAGGTGGAAAGAGGATCTGATAGTGCACGTAAGGTCGTTCCACCAGCGAGGAACCGGCGTGCAGCTAAGGGAAGCCAATGGAGTTCAGTGTAAAGGGGTGTGACATCACTTTGGCTGGATGAAAACCAAGCGAGCTGCAGCATTCTGGATCTGTAGCTCTCACAGCACAGGCTGGAAGACCTGTTAGGACGGCGTTGCAGTAGTCAAGGCGGGAAATGACCAAGGTCTGAACTAGGAGCTGTGTTGCATGTTGAGTTAGATATGGCCTAATCTTCCTCATGTTGAATAGAGAGAAGCGACACGATCGCGCGACAGAGGCAACCTGATCCACAAAGTTCAGCTGATCATCGATCATGACGCCCAGGTTTCTAACAACCTTAGTGGTGCCACAGATAGGGAGTCTAACCTGATGCTGATGTTGTGGTGAATACTTTCCTTGGCTGGGAAGACAAGCAGTTCAGTTTTGGAGAGGTTCAGTTGGAGGTGGTGATCTTTCATCCATGCAGATATGACAGAAAGACAGGCTGAGATTCACGTTGGTACTGAGAGGTTGTCTGAAGGAAAGGACAGATAGAGCTGGATATCATCTCCATAGCAGTGATAGGAGAAGCCATGCGAATGGATGATTGGGCCCAGAGAAGTATTGTACATGGCAAAGAGGAGGGGGCCCAACACTGAGCCTTGGGGCACCCCTGTGGTGAGGTGGTGTCGCGTCGATGTTTGACCTGGCCATGCCACCTTGAAGGATCGTCTGGTGAGGTAGGATTCAAACCAGGAGTGAGCACTGCCCTCAATACCCATGTCTGCCAGCTTGGTAAGGAGGATGCTGTGGTTTACAGTATCAAATGCAGCTGAGAGGTCCAGTAGGATGAGAACTGATGGTTGGCCTGTCGCTTTGGCTTCTTTCATGGATTCTGCTACTGACAGGAGACCCGTTTCAGTGGAGTGAGCGCTCTTAAAGCCTGATTGGTTAGAATCAAGGAGGTCATGTTGGGAGAGAAATTTGGTCTCCTGCTTTGAGCTCTTTCCATGATTTTAGAAAGGAAAGGGAGGAGGTGGTGGGTTATGATCGGGAAGGTAGTGAAGCATTGATCACGTGAGTGGCTGCTGTCACAACGGTTGGAGCTATGGCTTGCAGGAGTGTGGTGGGAATAGGATCCAGAGGGCAAGATGTAGGGCGGCTACTTGTGAGAAGCTTTGATACCTCCTCCTCTGTGAGAGGGTTAAATGAAGAAAAGGAAGCAGTGGATTTAGCGGCGCTCAGCGGAAGGACCAGTGAGGAAGGGTGAGCTGTGGTCTGTGTAGATGGGTCTGAGAGCTGATCGCTGACACTTTGTCGTTGAAGAAGTTGACAAAGGATTCTGCCGTGAGGTTGGTTGCAGGAGGAGGAGGTGGTGGGTTTAAATTTATGAGAAAAAATGCGGGCAAAAATCAGCAAATTAATCATCTTTATTTCACCCCAAAGATCTTCAATGGGATTTAAGTCAGGGCCAGATAATGACATTCACTTTAGTCTTCTGGAGGTAGGCTAGTTCTATACCAGGAAGCGATGCATGGTTTTGGGTCGTTATCATGTTGGAAGAGAAACCGACGACCCAGACCAAAGTTTTCCTGCTGACTGCTTGAAGTTTTCTTTCCAAAATGTTCACTTATCCTATTTTCTTCATGATTCCTCTCAACTTGACGAGATACTCAGGTCCAGATACACTGGAGGCTAATGCCACCGATCGTGTTCTGTAAGCACAGGGAGCGATAGCCTACGTTCCTATTTAATTTGTAATTTGTATGTTTGGTTATTCTTATACATGGTAAAAAATAATATAATTCAAAACCTACTATAAAACAAAACCCACTAAACTGTTTCATTGCTTTTGGCTCAATTGAGCTTCTTTACATGAGAAAAAGTAATTCTAAAATATCACTGAGGTCACAGATTCTGATACCCATCATAATCTGACCCATGTGACTCTGGATGTTTGAAGGTCACATATCGTATTAAATGAGTCCAGGGTCATAGTGAGGAGATGGAAAAACATTGAAAAATAATTGTAATGAACTCTGACAACACGTACATGCAGAGGAACGTACACTATCGCCCATCCTTCCGATTGTCTTTAGGTTCACATACCGGGCAGCTAACTGATGCGCATTTAAGCTCGCTAACACATGCTAACTCTACATTAGCTTTGCGTTAGCCGCCTCAGCAAGCTACTGTATGGCGTCGCGTAGCGAGCCTCCCAGTCTCTCTTAGCAGAGGCGGAGAGGATATATGACTTCTTTGAACACACACATTCCACAGTGAGTTAATGCAGTTATTCAAGACAAACTAATATGTGT
>JAVLVB010000833.1:129163-142097 GCA_032876305.1 Orestias chungarensis
GAAAGATTGTGCTCGCAGCCCAAATGTTGCAACATTTCCTGAAGTCTCCACCTTGTGGTCTTCGGAAATATGGGAAACAGGAAGGAGTTGGTTTCATCTTTTAATGTAATTTTAATTTATTTGCAATATTCATTATTCAGCTTCTTTCATATGAATAACGATCTAAATGTCTTCCAAATCTAATGTGAATCACATTGATCCCTCCTTAGACAAAAGTTGACTTGAAGAGATCATTTGCACGACTTAAACTGATTTTAGAACCAGAATCCGTCAATTGTTCAACATCTTGAAAGGAAATATGTAACAATTGAGAGCATCCTGAGCGGCTGCATCACTGTCTGGTTTGGAAATTGTACTGTGTCGGACCGCAGGACTGTCCAGCGAGTAGTGAGGACAGCTGAAAAGATCAGCAGCTGTGTGTAATCAGGCAAGAAATGTTCCGTATTAACATTTACAGTCACTGTTCTGCTGTCTGTCTGATGAGGGTTTTAAATGAACTTTAACGGTTTCTTGCTGCCACAAAAATCGAGAATCAATTAAAATCAAAGATACATCATAAACAAATCAGTTTAAAAAAGTTTCCAATCTAAGGAACCCCAGCAGATTCATGGAGTCATTTATTCCACAGGCAATCAGACTCCTCAATACAGTACTGTAACAATTTCCTCTGTATTGACTATGTTACTTGGATTTTCTGCACACCTGCTAGAACTGCACAAGTTTTCTTTTAATTTCTGCACCTTACCTGTATGTTTTCAGTATGTACTTGTATGTAGCTGAAATGACAATAAAACCTCTCTGACTCTGAATTTACCTGAGTTCTGGTCATCAAGTGATGATTTCTGAGCGTCTTTAAAGTTCCTACCTTTGGTGGGGTGTGGCCAACCATGCACTGATCCACTACTGGTGATCAGCGTCAAGACGGTCCAGAAGAAAAGCAGCTTCATCTTCGCTCTTAGGGGTTCTGTTGGAGTCTGCAGGGAAGCAGCCGTCAGTGCGTCTTTTTTGCGATTATTAATCCCCGCCTGCAGCTGGACGAGGCTTGAATCTCTGCCTGTTTACTCTCAGTTCCTGCTGATGATGTCAGCAGGCTCACTAAGTTTCGTTTCTCAGCTTTCAGCTCTGCTGTTGGACCGCCTGACCTTTGCCTGCTCCAGATAAACATAATTAGATCTAGCTACATTAAAAGGTACAGCAGGCATGTTTAAAGCAGCTTTAACACTACACTTTTTTCATCTATTTTTATAGATCAAAGAACAAAACTACTATTTTTAAGGCAAAGATTGTTAGAAACAAACATAATCTCTTCTCAATGATAGTAAGTCTTGTAAATAAAAAATTCTCAAACCAACACCACAGATTTGAATGACAATGTTTTCTGTTAACTTTATTTTGTAAGGATTTTTTTTTCTTTCAGAAAACATTAGGTGGAACGGCTGCTAAATGTTGGGGCCCGGGAACTCACACATAACCACGGTCCTCAAGCTAAAAAGCTCAGCTAAAATTTACCTGCTGTTAGATTTGCTGTTAGCAGAATAGCAGAAGTGCGCCCATCAACCAAATGTGATCTGATAATTTTCTCAGTTTAACCGATTTGGGATTAGTTATCTGTTCTTTTTCTTCAGTTTTACATGACATTTGGTAACTTGTACACGAACTGTCCTTCCCATCAAACACAGACGGCATCTTACACTGCAAATTTTACTTAAATCTCTTTGTTAAGTAGTTTTTCCTGGGATTCTAGTTTGTATGTTAAGTTGTGTATATAGTTCATATTAGGTTATATTTTATTTTGCTTCAGTTTAAATTAGGTCATCAAGCCAACTCTCTCCACCTTAACTTTATTATTTAAATGTTTATTCAGCCTTATGGTTACTGCGGATCTGCTTTGAAAATCACTTCCTGTTTCTTAGTCCCAGTACATGTTTGTTTTTTGTTTGCATCACTGCAGAATGGTGAGGAGCATAATTTCGCTTCCTTGTATGCTGACTTGTAAAGCTGACTCTGAGTTTGATTTCCCTTTTTGATTTCACAAAAAAGAAGAAAAACAAGGTAAACACACTGCTAATGTTCCCTAATGTATTTTTAATTCAGGAAACGTGTAACATTGTGGATGTGATTTTCATGAAGCGCAGGTGGTAAAAGGTCAGAGATTCATCTGCACGTTGTGATGAAGTAAGGAGAATATCTTGTGCAACTGAGCAATATGTGACAGATTTAGGCATGAATCCAGAAATCTACCTGTTAGAAGTGATTCAAAGACCAGTAACATACGGTACATACGGCGTCTGTACTCCCAACATGAACTTTGGACAATAGCTGCTTATTCAACACTTATAAAAGCATTTTAATCAGCAGCTGTGTGGAATCAGGCAAGAAATGTTCTGTAATAACATTTACAGTCACTGTTCTGCTGTCTGTCTGTTGAGGATTTCAAATGAACTTTAACGGTTTCTTGCTGCCACAAAAATCGAGAATCAATTAAAATCAAAGATACATGATAAACAAATCAGTTTAAAAAAGTTTCCAATCTAAGGAACCCCAGCAGATTCATGGAGTCATTGACTTGCAGCATTCACTCCTCTGGAATCAGCAGACAGAAACAATGGCTTGTGTTGTCGTTGACTTTACAGCAATCCCTCATACTGAGCATGCATGTGGCGACAGTGGAGAGGAAAAACTCCCCTTTAACAGGAAGAAACCTCCAGCAGAACCAGGATCAGTACAAGCAGCCATCTGCCACGACCGACTGGAGGTTTTAAAAGACAGAAAACTAAAATAGATGCAGAGGAAACTGAAATAAAAGAGTTTATAGCAGCAGTTGTAGAACGTCACTGGAAGCATCTCAGCCCATGTTCTCCTCCAAGAAGCTGTCTCAGCTAACAGAACCAGACCAGGTGTGGTTACTATGGAGAGAAGAACACTAAGAGAAAACAAAAGGTTAACAAGGTTGAAATAACGGTAACTAAGTAGATTGGACAAAGGAAGAAAGGAGCATAGAGAGAAGTGGTCAGATTGTCCTCCAGCAGTCTAAGCCTATAGCAGCAGAACTATAGAAAAACTTAAATAACTTAACACTATAGAGTGAGACATGAAGAAGGTAGAGCAAAGGAGAACCGTCTGTCAAGACTGAGTTCCTCCCCCAACCGGATTAGGCGATGTTTGTAGTTATAAACCTCTTTATTTTGTATTTTGTATTATTTAGCAATTTATTTATTTAAATGTAGTGAATAATCTAAATGGACAGCATGAAAGAAAAATGTAAAGAAAGTGTTTGGAGGTATGATTGTTGGTAAGTCAGCCTGTATATGTTGTAGCAATCGAGTTTGTCATTGTTGTTGTTCTAAATAAAGTTCAATAAAAAAATAAAAAAATAAAAAAGTCATCCATTCCCTTTTGTTTGGTCTGTTTTGATAAAGTTTTGTGGGTAAAGAAAAAACCCGGAAGTCATAGACTTTCCACAATAAAACTGAATCTGTCCTGAGTTCTCACTATTTTTATTGTATGAATCTGTGCTTAATTTCTTTTGCTGTTGATGTGTTTATAAAAATATTCTTTTTTAAATGTTTTAAATCATGGAACAAACTCAAATGTCAGACAAAAAAGGCTTTTTTCAGTTGGCCTGGTTTTTTTTATAGAAGAAAAACAAAGAAAAAACTCCAGACTGTGACAAAAATAATGAGTCAGTTTCATTTTTAACATTTGAATCATTTAAAAGGTTTAAAAATGAAAGCACTGACTGTTACTGAGAACCTCCAGACAATCAGAGAAACAAACTGAATGATTTAAAAAGTCCCTTCTTAGGGTTTAAGACCCCGGAGAAACTTGGTGCTGACTTTATACACGCGCGGAAAAATTACACAGCGTGGAAATCGTTTCCAGGAAAAACGAGAGCAGGGACATCACTCCAAGAGAGATTTACAACTCATCCAAACAACATCTGAGGCTCTGCAGCCACGATTCAACTCGTATGGGAGAGTTCAAAGGTCAAGAACATCTAAACAGCATAAAGGCCTTTCAGATCCACAAGAGTTCAGGAAAACTGTTTGTAAGATGTTGCTGTTTTTATGTTTGACGGATAATTCACCACGTCAATCAAACTATCGATGTCTCTATCCATCTAGTATCTATCTATCTAGTATCCATCCACCTAGTATCCATCCATCTATCTAGTATCCATCTATCTATCCATCCATCTATCTATTTTTGTGTTTCTTTTCTTATAAATCTTATTGATTTATATCTTTACATGATTTACATTATCTTTCTTTAAAATAGTTTCTTCTTAAATGAGCAATTAACCCTTTTATTTAGAAGGTTGTTTGGGCGGAAGTGACGCCGTGAGGTGTGTTGTGTTGGTTTCCGCTGAGCAGTCCGTGTTCCCGTCCCTCTTTCCACGGTGGAGCCAGATGACAGGAGAGCCACGCCCACCGCGGAGCTGCATAAAGCATGGGCACCCCGCGGAGTCGAACCCGCAACCATAGCCATGGGAGTCATCATCTCACAGATCTTCTCCAGGTTCACCTCCAGGACTCCAGCCAGGATTCTGATGGGTCAGTATTTATTTTTAATATAAACTTATTAATCATGGCTGCAAAACTGCTGAATGCAAACTTAGGTATTTATTTTCTTATTTATGCTAAACATAAAAAAAAATAGGTAAACAAGGTAAATGAATCTTTTACACATTACTGGAAAATCTAATTAAATCATTTAAATAGTGTAGAGAATATGGCATGTTGAATTTAACTTTTATTTACATAAAATTACTGGTTCCATCAATAATCCTTATAAAACATCATATAATTAAGCTTTTGTTAAGTCAGATTTGTCAGATAAAAGTTAAATTGAGCTTTCCTTCGTAAAACAACTCAGTTGACTCTTGAGCACGGGGGAAGGTGTGTGATGCTGTGGGATGTGCTGCTAGTCTGGTTCTGTGTTTTTGTCTCCAGTGGGTCTGGATGCCGCCGGTAAAACCACTCTGCTGTATAAGCTGAAGCTGGGCGACGTGGTCACCACCATCCCCACCATCGGTGAGTGATCGCGGCGCCGCCTTGTTCCAGAGCTCAGGAAACCTTTTAAAGTGACACACGTGCTTTTGTTCTTCTGGCTGATCAGGTTTCAACGTGGAGACGGTGGAGTACAAAAACATTAGCTTCACAGTTTGGGACGTCGGCGGTCAGAGCGTTATCAGATCTCTGTGGAAACACTACTACACCAACACGCAGGTAAAACTATGAGCTAACATTTCATCATAACAATCTCAGTTCACTGTTCAACCTTTAGACTGATTTTCATACCCACACCTGATGAAAACCGATTTTCTGTTGTTGTTGTTTTGCATGATTGCTCACATTAATAATTAAATATGTGAACAGTTTCTGACGTCTGGATTTACCACGTCTGACTTCTTCTGGTTCTAAATTATAAAAAAATAATAAAAAATGTGATGTAGTACCACATATGGAAGTGTCACAGGTCGGGCCATCTGGAAAATAAATCAGATATGGGATGCAATGCTTGCTGTGTGAACGTAGCCTTAAATGTATCTATCATTTCTCATTGTACGATGTAAAAACGACCAGCGTGGAAACAACTGTTGGTTGTTGTTATCGGCCCAGTTTCACTGTCAGTAATCGGACCGATACAAACTTGAACAGTTACTGATGTCTGGATTTAACACGCTTGACTTCTTCTGGTGCAGAATTATGCAAAAAACAAAAAAACAACAAAACAAGAAAAAAACGATTTAGTACCACATATTGATTTGGCAAAATATAAAAAATTATTTGCTGTTAGAACGGTTTCACTTTCGGTGATCGGACCGATACAAACAGAAATCGGTTCAGCCTGTTGAGACTGCAGGCATTTAAACAACAACCCAAGGAAATAACTATTGCTTAATTAAGCCAAAACTAAAATGTGCAGATATACTATACATACATAGCCAATATCTATGTCCGATATGATAAACTGCAGACTGATCAGACCAATATTTTGTCAGTATCTATCTATCGATCTATCTTCTGTTCACCAAATGCTTTTTTTGGTAATTAATTTGTGAACAGTTTCTGACGTGCAGATTTAATTTTTTTGACCTTTTCTGTTGCAGAATTAAATTTTCTGTATAATTTGTCTTTTAAACCATGCAAAAATTACCAACGTGAAAACAAACGTTGGTCGTTATATTCGGCCCAGTTTCAGTTTTGGTTATCGGACCGATACAAATATGAATCGGTTCAGCCTGTTGAGACTACGAGCATTCAAACAACAACCGAAAAAGAAGGAAAATAAATATTACGTGACAAGATGAAAACGGCAACACCGATTTCCGATAGGATGAACTACTGGCTGATAACCGATAAGACCAAAATTTTGTTAGTATATATATATTCTCTCCAGTTTATTCTCTCCAACCTTCCCACAACATAAAAAAACAGCCTCAACGCTGGCGTTACATCCGATCTTTGGTTAAACACCCTTAAATCTTGCGCTGCGTCGCAATCGTCAAACAAATCCCACACGGCAGATCCCCACCTTCCGTTCAGAAACACAAAGAGCAACAAGTTAAAAACAAACAAGACTGGAAATATCGGCCCAGTTTATTATCAGACCAGTACTGATGTTAAAAAATGAAATCAGGTGAAACCAATGTTTATGCGATATATTCGAACATTTTGGCTTCATCCCATGCCTGTGTTTGTCTTCAGGGTTTTATTTTTGTGGTCGACAGCAGCGATTCAGAGAGGATGAAAGAGGCAGCAGATGAGCTGCATGTACAGGTTAGCCTCGGTTAACTACATTAATCTCTCTAATTGAGATGTTTGCACCGCTTTTTCTCGGGGAGGAGAGATCTGCGGTTTCCAGTCTACTGCATAATTACTCCAGCGTGTTGTCTTGACATTTTTAACACTCTTAACTTTAACAAAATCTCAGGTTATGCTTGTATTTGATTTTATTGCCACCTACAGGTCCTGCACAGGTACTCCATTAGATGTACCTTTCATATGAATTCATTAAATCCACTACATTATGGAAAGCCATCTAATCCAAAAATAAATAAGTAAATTTCTCATAAAATAAATGAATATCCCTGTTAATTTAAATTAAAATGAATAATTAAACATTTTTTAAAAATTACATTTAATTTGTTTTAATTATTTATTTATTTATTTAAAACAAAAAAACATTTAATTTAAAAAATGTTCTTTAATCATTAATTTTACTATAATTTAATGGGGATATTCATTTATTTAATGAAATATTTATCTATTTAATTTTTAATAAAACGGATTTCCATACTCAGTAACCTCAGTCAAAAATGCTAAAGCAATGTTATAAAAAGTTACATTAATTATTAGGGTTTTTATTTTTGTGTTGATTATTGAATTAACTGTAAACTAATTTAGAAATCAAATAATCCTCAGTTGGAGCACATAGACTCTAAAACATTCATACATTCACTTAAAGAATAAAGTTAAGCATGTTAAGAACTGTATAACCATATACTTTTTGCATTTAAGATTAAATTCATGTTAAATATTTTCTGTTTTTCCAAAAGAAAATCTCCTATTAAGCACGTTTTTCTATCAAAGTTTTGGCTAAAGAATGTTCTGCATTTGAATTATTTGCTATTTGCATTTTTACATATTTCTATTGTTGTATAAATTAGACTTGAATGAAAATTCTGGAGAATCTGCTGATTTTTCTACAAAATTACTCAAACAATTGATAGAATATTTAATTTCTAAAATATTTGTTAGCTGCAGTTCCAGAATATGTTAGAAAAACAATCTGTAACTGAAGGTAAAAGCAGATCAAATGGCGGATCGTAAAACGTTCAGAGCTTATTGTCTTGTTCCTAAATGGTGGTGGCAGCATCATGCTGTGAGAATACACTTTTTTTTTCTTTTTTTTATGCCAGACTCTAATCACGGCTTCGTGTTTCTGTGTCTTCCAGCTGGAGCAGGACGAGCTGAGAAACATTCCCGTTTTGGTTTTTGCTAACAAACAGGATTTGCCCAGAGCCATGTCGGCCGGTGACATCACTGAGGCTCTGGGCCTATCAGGAGTCCAGCAGCCGGTACGTATTTCCTGCAGTTTGGTCGTCTGACCGCAGGCAAATGCGATCCATATCCAACTTTTTTAAATTTGTGTAGCTTTCGTTCCTCCTCTCCAAATTCTTTCTTCCAGATTTCAGGATTTACCTACTTTTTTTGCTTCTCTCATGTAAACAATCAAGATTTTTTTCTTAAAGTTTCTCAGCACATTTTTGATTTTCCTAAAAAATGTTTTATTCATATATTTTTCTTACGAATGATAGTCGCTTTTTCCGGTGATGGGGAGCAAAACAATGGCATTACAACTTCTCTGATTTTGATCTTTGGAGTGTTAATTTGGGCGTGACTTTGTTGGATGGAACATGTGTATACTGTAGTTTTCATAGCTTCTGCTGGCTAAGCGGCCATGTTGATTTTACCAGAGTTTCAGGTCATCAGCCCGAGACGTGCGTCACAGTTGTGCGGCAGGAGAAGCCAGGCGTGGTAAATCTGGACGTAAACAACGTCCGAAGCAAGCGGTTGCCGATTTTAGTTTCCTTTTTTGTTGCTTGGCTTCCTTCGTCTTGTTCCGATCTGGTGGCGATGCGGTCATCTACTGTCGCTGCTGGGTGACGTCTACGTTCTTCTTCTGTGCATGCCGATCGCTTTCGTTAACTGTTCACATGAAAGTCTGATGGTGGTCGTAGTAAAATTAAGTACTAATTTAAAAGATGAGAACCTAGGATCACGACCTGCTGTGTGAGCGTAGCCCTCTCCTGCTGCATCGATGAGAGTCTGGACAGACTGCCTTGTGTGGATGTTTACATCTGTTTAGAGTGGAAAGTGAGCGTCTTCCTGTTTCCTTGCAGTTGTTGCTCCAGTCCTCCTGTGCCGTCACCGGTGCCGGTCTGGTAGAAGGCCTGGACTGGCTCTCCGACCAGATCCTGAAGAAGTAGCTGCTGGGATTCTCTGAGTATTTGAGGGTCGGTGCTGCTGTTCCTCTGGAGAAACCGGAAGGATGTTCTGAGAAAAAAGTTTTTTATATTTTATATATATTGCACCTTTTTCCTCTCCCGTTTGAGATGTGGATTTTATTCCTGTTTTCTTGTTTCTAAACTCAACCTTGTGTACTACGACTCATGGGATGTTAGAACGTATTTACAAGCAAAAACTGAGAAAAATGAGCCGATGTGCTTTACTTTTAATATCTAATGGAATCGTGTATTTATTGTAAAATCTGACTGTTGATATAATTTTACATAATAAGAGCCACAAGTAGCCAAGTCTTCTTGTCTTCTTTAAACCATCCTTTGCAGCTAGCAATCCTCCGACAACAGCAGGAGATGCTGTGAAACCCGAAAAACCTGCAACTGTGGTGGTGGCAATGGACAAACTGTCTGCTTAATTTACTAAACAGAGAACATCACTAAAGGAGGATGTTTCCACTCTGATTCAAGATGCCATCAGACCAATACAAGCTTCACTGGACTCACTGCAGACAAGAGTGACCTCATTCCAGAGCCGTCTCGCTGTCGTAGTCGGTGGCAGGTGATAAATTTGAGCGGCAAACAGCTGCCGAGTCCACCATGAAAAAGCTCCATTGTCAGACCCAGTCACTGCTGGACCGGTGCAACAAACTTGAGAACCACTCACAGAGATCTAATCTTCGTAAACTGAATCTCCCTGAGGGCAGCGAAGACGGCAAAGATCCCCTAAAGTTCATGTCGGAAATGATGGGCCCCAATGTTTTTTCTGCATCGCCTGAGTTGGAGCGAGCCCCCCGTACCCCGATCACCAAATCCGGTCAGAGATCATTCCCCCGCACGTTCCTTGTCTGCTTCTCCAGATTCCAACATAAAGAAGCTGCACTGTGCTGGGCCAAGAATCATGAGCTCACATACCAAGGTGCCACTATAAGGGTCTATCAGGATGTCAGCACTTGCTAAAAAGAGAGCCGCGTGTAATACCGCCAAGCAAACCTTGTATCAGAAGAACGTCAGGTTCCACTTGCTCATCCCGGTCCGGCTGCTAGTGATGTGTGGAGACGACATGTCCACCTTCGACTCGCCTGATGAAGCCCAGAAGTTTCATGATTGTAGGTTCGGTAACTTAGAATAGGACTATGTGTTACGTTTTAGCCTGGCGCTGTTCATTCATCTGAACTCGATGACGTATAAGTTCACCTTTCCGGCATACAATGAAAACCTGCAGTCCGCGGACCCAATGTATGGTCACTCGTTGATGTTACTGACTGACTAATCAGTATTATGCTGAATTATATTTAGATTTCTTCCTTTATACAAACCACTTTTGTTATATTTCAATATTGAGGGTATATACGTTTTTATATGTGTGCCCACTTGTTTGACAGTTATGGTGCTATTTACCCACCTGGTTTCCATCTACCCCTTGGTGTTAAGAGATTTTAATATAGCTTATTACAGGAACTGGGAACCTTCCTGAGCAGGAATATTAAGAAAATGTGCTACTGGAAGTTTTTTTTAAATAGTGTTTAGCCTGCAGCTTGCTTCAGAGAGAGCAACAAGTATAGGCTTAGTTCTAGCTTTGTTTTTGTTTTTGGAAGGGATTAGGGAAAGGGACACCACTGTATTTTTGCAACATATACTCTGAAGAGATGAAACGAATCTAACTTGTACTATAACTTAATCATTGCTTTACATGTTATTATTATTCTTTTTCTCCTTTTTCATCTTATTCTCTTTAGTTTAACATAGTGAAAGGTATAAATGTAAAGATGGCTGCTATACGATTAATTAGTTGAAATGTAAAGGCTGTAAATGGGCCTTTTTAAAGAGCAAGGATATTTAATCATCTAAAGAACTTAAATTGTGATATCGCATTTTTCCCAAAAAACCCACCTGGATGTGGATATTTGACATGCCAATGAGGCTTCTCACTGTGGTTATCAGCAACTACATATGTGAGTCCACTTTTTACCCCTGCCAGCTCCCTTTCTTCAGCAAGGGTAATTTCTTTGCCACCTGGCTGGCAGTTTCCACAGCGGCAAATCTCCACATTTTGGGACACAGCCAGCACCAATGCTGTCCCATTTCCACCACTCTAGGAATCTGGATGTAGCAGCTGCACAACTGGAATTGTGAGGTTGGATGGCAGTCAATGGTTTCTGGTTTTGCGGAGGGTAACTTGGGGCTACACAGATGTATTCTTCATACTTCACAGCAGTATTTCTCATGGATCTTGCAAAGTGTGTTCGTGATGTATGAGCTGATATAGTGACCTCTTCAAACAGCTCCGGATGGGTTCCAGCAACAGTTTTTCCCATCGGTCCATCCCAGAGCACAAGATCTCCAACAATGCAGATTTTCTGCGGAGCGAGCTGGCTCTCTTTGTGGCTTACAAAGAGGTGGATCTCTTTTTGCCTAACCAGGTCACTATGTGGGATGACTGGGAAACTTTGGCAGCTTCTTTGAAGCTGGCATCGTAAATAGCAGTTTGCATGGTCCGTCCCACCTAGGGCTCGACCAGCACTTCCTCTGAATGACTTCAATCAGGACCCAGTCTTATGGATTTAACTGGCTCACTTATGAGGAACAAATAGAGTCATCTTTACCTGTTTATGTTTTAATTTCTTCCTCTGCATCTGGTTTAAATGGGTATGTTCTAATTTTCGGACAGCATTATATTTTTTGTTTTTTTTATTTGGAATGGCTTTATTGTAGGCATGAATCAAGAATCAAGCATCAGTTTATTTATATAGCGTCAATTTACAACATGTGTCGTCTCAAGGCACTTCACAGAAAATCAATTAAAATCAAAGATACATCATAAAAAATCAATTTGAAAAAGTTTCCAATCTAAGGAACCCTAGCAGATTGCATCGAGTCATTGACTTGCAGCATTCACTCCTCTGGAATCAGCATGCAGAAACAATGGCTTGTGTTGTCGTTGATTTTACAGTAATCCCTCATACTGAGCATGCATGTAGCGACAGTGGAGAGGAAAAACTCCCCTTTAACAGGAAGAAACCTCAAGCACAACCAGGCTCAGTACAAGCAGCCATCTGCCATGAGCGACTGGGGTTTTGAAAAGACAGAAAACTAAATTAGAAGCACAGGATACTGAAATAATATTTTATAGCAGCAGTTGTAGAACGTCACTGGAAGCATCTCAGCCCATGTTCTCATCCAAGAAGCTGTCTCAGCTAACAGAACGCCAGACCAGGTGTGGTTACTATGGAGAGAAGAACACTAAGAGAAACAGAACCACCAGTAAACCTGCAGTCTGAGAGCGAAGTCCTCTGTTAGGGACATAAGGAGTAATTATATCCCTAACAGAGGACTCGGCTCTCAGACTGATCTATGATATACGATGGAACTTTTTTAGTGAGGGCTTTATATGTCAAAAGAAGAAACTTAAAATATATTTTAAGTTTGACAGGGAGCCAATGAAGTGAAGCTAAAATTGGGGAGATATGATCTCTCTTTTTAAGTTTTATCAGAACTCTTGCTGCAGCACTTTGGACCAACTGTAGACTTTTAATTGCATTTTGTGAACTTCCTGCTAATAAAGAGTTACAATAGTCCAGCCTTGAAGTAACAAATGCATGGACTAGCTTTTCAGCATCTGTCCTAGAGAGAATATTTCTAAGTTTTGCTATATTCCTAAAATGAAAGAAGGAAATCTTACAGACCTGTTTTATATGGGACTTGAAAGTCATTTCCTGATCAAAAATAACACCAAGGTTCTTTACATTGTCACCAGATGCCAACCTGATTCTATCCAGGTCAAGTGGCTGACTAAGCAATTTCTTTTTTAGAGGTTCTGGTCCAAAGATAACAACTTCTGTCTTTTCAGAGTTCAAGAGCAGAAAGTTTAAAGTCATCCACATTTTTATGTCATCTAGACATGCCTGT
>JAVLVB010000834.1:0-11377 GCA_032876305.1 Orestias chungarensis
TTTAGTTTTTTAGACGTTTTAGTCTTTTAGATGTTTTTGTTTTTTAGACGTTTTAGTCTTCTAGACGTTTTAGTCTTTTAGACGTTTTAGTATCTTATACGTTTTTGTTTTTTACACGTATTAGTTTTTTAGACGTTTTAGTATCTTAGACTTTTTTGTTTTTTACACGTATTAGTTTTTTAGACGTTTTAGTATCTTATACGTTTTTGTTTTTTACACGTATTAGTTTTTTAGACGTTTTAGTATCTTAGACGTTTTTGTTTTTTACACGTTTTAGTTTTTTAAACGTTTTAGTCTTTAATGCGTTTTAGTTTCTTAGACATTTTAGTCTTTTATGCGTTTTAGTCTTTTAGACGTTTTAGTTTCTTAGACGTTTTTGTTTTTTACAGGTTTTAGTTTTTTAGACGTATTAGTCTTTTAGACGTTTTAGTTTCTTAGACGTTTTTGTTTTTTACAGGTTTTAGTTTTTTAGACGTATTAGTCTTTTAGACGTTTTTGTCTCTTAGACGTTTTTGTTTTTTACAGGTTTTAGTGTTTTAGACGTTTTAGTCTTTTAGACGTTTTAGTTTCTTAGACGTTTTTGTTTTTTACACGTTTTAGTTTTTTAGAAGTTTTATCTTTTAGACGCTTTAGATTCTTAGACGTTTTTGTTTTTTACAGGTTTTAGTTTTTTAGACGTTTTAGTCTTTTAGACGTTTTAGTTTCTTAGAGGTTTTAGTTTTTTACACGTTTTAGTTTTTTAGAAGTTTTAGTCTTTTAGACGTTTTAGTTTCTTAGACGTTTTTGTTTCTTAGACGTTTTAGTTTTTTAGACGTTTTAGTTTTTTAGACGTTTTAGTTTCTTAGACGTTTTAGTTTCTTAGACGTTTTTGTTTTTTAGACGTTTTAGTCTTTTAGACGTTTTAATCTTTTAGACGTTTTAGTTTTTTAGACGTATTAGTTTTTTAGACGTTTTAGTCTTTTAGACGTTTTAGTTTCTTAGACGTTTTTGTTTTTTACACGTTTTAGTTTTTTAGATATTTTAGTCTTTTAGACGTATTAGTTTTTTAGACGTTTTAGTCTTTGACGTTTTAGTCTTTAGATGTTTATGTTTTTTAGACGTATTTGTTTTTAAGATGTTTTACTTGTTTTAGACGTTTTAGTTTTTTACAGGTTTTAGTCTTTTAGACGTTTTAGTCTTTTAGATGTATTAGTTTTTTACACGTTTTAGTCTTTTAGACGTTTTAGTCATTTAGATGTTTTTGTTTTTTACATGTTTTTGTTTTTTACACATTTTGGTTTTTTTAGACATTTTGGTTTTTTACACGTTTTTGTTTTTTTACAAGTTTTAGTTTTTTAGATGTTTTAGTTGTTTTAGACATTTTTGTTTTTTACACGTTTTAGTCTTTTAGACGTTTTAGTCATTTAGATGTTTTTGTTTTTTAGACGTATTTGTTTTTACGATGTTTTAGTTGTTTTAGACGTTTTAGGTTTTTTAGACGTATTTGTTTTTACGATGTTTTAGTTGTTTTAGACGTTTTAGGTTTTTTAGACTAAAATGTCTAAAAAACAAAAACATCTAAAAGACTAAAACGTCTAAAAAACCAAAACGTGTAAAAAACATTTTTAAACATTTTTAGACTTTTTGGTTTTTTATACGTTTTTGTTTGTTACACATTTTGGTTTTTTTAGACTTTTGTTTTTTACATGTTTTTGTTTTTTACAAGTTTTAGTTGTTTTAGACGTTTTTGTTGTTTTAGACATTTTTGTTGTTTTAGACGTTTTAGGTTTTTAGATGTTTTAGTCTTTTAGACGTTTTAGTTTATTTAAGAAAATATTTGGTCCTCCACGGTTTGCTTAGGTGAGCATTGAGGTGATGGAAGACTCCCAGACGGAGGTAGAGATGGACCTGGCCAAGGACAGCCAGCGGAGCGAGTGGACGCCGTCGTCCTCAGAGTGGATCAGTCGCCACCATCAGCTGTTCCCGTTGGTCTGGGAGTTCGTGGAGCAGCAGCACGACAGGCTGGCAGGATCTGCTTCTGAAGAACAGCCTGAGAACGACAGGAACCCTGCAGATGGCGCTGGTGAGACCTTTAAACTTTCCTCTATGAAGGTACGAGGATCAGAGTCAGTTGAAAGTCACGTCTGCAGTTATGTGGACATGTTAGATTGTCTCTGAAAGGACAGACATCCAGAAGAATGGCGCCATAAACTACTCACACTTTTATTATCTACTCTCTCTCCTCGCTCGTGAAAACATCCCTGCTCACGTGAGTAGAAGGTCTTGCTGCTGCTCGCTCTCTAAGGACGTCTACAGAAAACGTCTGTGTGTCAACATAGATCACTGTCCCCTGTGATTGGGTTAGAGCAGCGATTCCCAACATCTTCCAGCTGCTGCTAGTGCGTACAGCCGGTTAATAATTTGTCTAATTGTTTTATTGTCATTGAAAATAACTGGTCACATTAACCGGATTATTAATCCTTCATGAATGATCATTTGGATAGAAGTATTAAAACTGCTGAGGTGTCAGAGGACACCATCAGCTCAGAGACTCCCATCTGCCAGCCGAGTTTGGTCTACGGTCTTCCTGGACTCTTCACTTTCTGACCGTCAACAACAAACATGAAGCTTTGAAGGCGACTTGTGATTCTGTGCGACTCTGTTGATGGTGATGAGAGTTGGGTGGAACCACACAGTGCCAGCGTTTCCTCCTCCATGGATCCAGGTGTTACGTCAACATCTGCTGCTGTTATTGTTACTGGGAGGGTTGACATGTGTTCCTCCTCATCTGAGCTGGCCTCTGACTAAACTGTCCTGCTCAGTCACATAACACCCGAGTCCTGGTGCGTCTTCGCACGAGTCTCCATTCTCCTGATGTAACTGACGTCAGTAACGTCAATAATGTCGTGTCCTTGGGCAGAAGGAGACGTATGACGCTGTAGGTCCCAACAATTGAAAGAAGGTCAAGAGATTTCAATTAAAAGTCACTGGAGACGTTTATAATTGCCCTAATATTGCGACATAGTTTTCTCTATCAGTTTGATCTGATGTCGTCATCTTTTTCTTTAGTGAGATAAAATCAGGCGAGGTCTAACTGGTCTGGTCACCATGACAACAACCCACCTGGGGATAACCTAGAGAGACCATGTGACCCAGGAGTCGTCTCTCTAATGTAACTGGATGGCTACAGTTAAATCCAAATCAACTTTTCTAGTTTCAAAGCAAAGAAAATATCTAGTACTGTAGATGCAGTAAAGTTGGCCACAATTTAAGATGTTCAAACTCTATTATGCTTGATAAGTCGGTTCCTTACAGGTTTATGTAAGCAGTGACCTCTGGAGGTCACTGCAGAGCTGACACCCACCAAACCAAGTCCCTTGTTCTAAAGGTCGTTCTACTACAGACTTTTCCTAGAATATTCTGTAATCTGCCTGTTTACTAACTTTAATGTCTCATCCTGTAACTGGAGACGTCTGCTCAGATCGAGGCCCCGGCAGGAGATTTGGACCTTGTGCCAGTTTTATCTGACTGGTCTGAGGCGCTGTGGATCGTTCTCACTTGGTTCAATCCTGGACTGACCGTCACGTAACCAAAAACCTTTCTCTATATTTTATGTCTTTCTTTTACAGATGCTGTGACCAAAGCGACCAAAGCAGCGTCACTCCACCAGACCAACGCCACTGATTCAGGTACCAATGTTTTAAGTTCACCCGACAAACTGAAGGAAACCGGGCCATGCTGGGTCAGTACCAGAGCAGAAACGGTGGTCAGGTTAGCATGTCGCATCAACGTCCAAACGTGTGAGCAAACTCAGTGTTTGCTGTGGTTCTGACCCATTCCCTCAAACAGAACCGCTGGGCTAATATTTAGCCCCGCCCACCAAAGTGCTCCTGTTATTACTGAGCTCTCAGAAAAAGACAGGCCGTGATTGGCGCTTCTTGCAGCCAATAACAACCTGTGAGAACCCTGGGCCTTGTTCGGGATCGTGTTCTGTTGTGGTTCTGCTGGCGGACCGCTAGAACAGCCGGTTCATGTTAGCTCGACGCTGGCTAATGAGGCTAAAAAGCCTCAGCTGTCTGCTGGGTTTGTTACTCGAACCAGCAGCTAAACATCCAACACAGCAGAGCTAAGTTTAAGCTAACTAAGCTAGCCAGTCAGTTACTCTGCATGTACAGATGTTTTGTAGATCTTTTTATTGTGATCTCAGGTGTTGACAGCTGTGAAAAGTGGCTGAGCTGCAGGAATGAGTTCCTCCAGAAGTACCTCCAGCAGGCGCTCCTCGCACTACCCAGCTGCCCCTGCTCCTACCCGTCTGAGCTCATCTACGGCGCCATCAGCATCCACGACTCAAAGGCCCGCAGGACTTTCCGCTGGAGAGACGCCAGCGGACCCAAGGAACGGCTGGACATCTACAAGCCTTCGGCCCGGTTCTGCATCCGCTCCATGCTTTCGTACGACACCGGCACGCTGGGGGCGCAGCACTGCTGCTACGACGACTGGATGAGACTGATAACACGCGGAAAAGGAGCCGGAGCACCGGACCTGATCAGCAGCGACTTCTCCGCAGAGCTGCATCAGCAGCTGGACGTCCTGCCCTGGATCCTGTGCAAAGGAGACTGGAGTCGGTTTCACTTGGTGAGGCCGCCGAATAACGGACTGGGATGCACTGAGAACCCGTCAGAACCAGAGTTCCAGACGGAGCTCAGAGAAGCCCGAGAATACTGAAGACAGGTGGGGGGCCAGAGGTCAGAGGTCACAGGCTTGTCTTGTGCTACATCGTGGGGACCACAGCCTAGTCCCCCATTAAGACAAACACTGTTTGCTGGTCAGAGGTCAGGTGATGACTATGGTTTGAACTGAGTTAGGATCAGAGGTCAGAGGTCAGGGTTAGGCTGTAGAAATGAATGGACGTCAATAAAAAGTCCCCACAAGAATAGCGTTACCAGAGTCTGTGTGTGTCTTTATTTATTTACGTCGACTGTTAACAGGAAATATTACTTTGTTTATATTCATACTCAGACAAACAATAATAATGCTTACAGATTGTCCTGGATTGATAATTGTAATCCACATACTTTAATTAATATTCCCACAGCTGTAAAACATAATTAATACAGTTCTAATAATGTTAGGACAGTTTCTGGACTGGTTTTCTCTTTTGCTCCATGTTTTAAATGGTTTTGTTAAAGCTCTTTAGGCCAGCTGACCAGCAGTCCTAATTCTGACTTCACTGACTTGTTTTTCCTCATCTCTGACCAATCAGAGTCAATCCTGCTGGAGACATTTCAGCTTAGACTGAAGCTCTCTGTGAGGATGAAGGTGATGAGGATGATGGTACTGATGAGGATGGTGATGATGGTAGCGATGATGATGATGGTGATTATGGTGATAATGATGATAGTGGTGATGATGATGATTGTGATGATGAGGATGATGGTGGTGATGATGATTGTGATGATGATGATTGTGGTGATGATAGTGATTATGGTGATGATGATGATTGTAATGATGGTGATGATGATTGTGATGATGATAAGGATGATGGTGATAAGGATGATGGTGGTGATGATGATGATTGTGATGGTGATTATGGTGATGATGATGGTGGTGATGATGATGATGATTATGGTGGTGGTGATGATGATGATGATGATGATTGTGATGATGATGATTAGGGTGATGATGATAGTGATTATGATGATTGTGATGATGATTATGGTGATGATGAGGATGATTGTGGTGATTATGGTGATGATGAGGATGATGATGGTGGTGATGATGAGGATTATGGTGGTGGTGATGATGATGATGATGATAGTGATTATGGTGGTGATGATGATGATTGTGATGATGATTATGGTGGTGATGATGATGATTATGGTGATGATGATGTTTATATTGGTGATGATGATTATGGTGATGATGATGATTATAGTGATGATGGTGATTACGGTGATGATGGTGATGATGATTGTGATGATGATGATTATGGTGGTGATGATGAGGATGATGATGGTGGTGGTGATGATGATTATGGTGATGATGAGGATGATAATGGTGGTGGTGGTGATGATGATAATTTTGGTGATGATGATTATGGTGATGATGATTATGTGATTATTTTGATGATTATGTGATGATGATGATGATGGTGGTGATTATGGTGATGGTGAGGATGATGAGGATGATGGTGTTGATGATGATGATTATGGTGGTGATGATGATGATTGTGATGATGATTATGGTGGTAATGGTGATGATGATTATGGTGATGATGGTGATGATGATTGTGAGGATGATGATTATGGTGGTCATGATGAGGAGGATGATGATGGTGGTGGTGGTGGTGATCATGATTATGGTGATGATGATTATGATGGTGATGATGATTATGGTGATGATGAGGATGGTGGTGGTGGTGTTGATTATGGTGATGGTGATGATAGTGATTATTTTGCTGATGATGGTGATTATGATTGTGGTGATGATTGTGATGATGATGGTGATGGTTTCTGATGATTATGGTGATGATGATTATGGTGATGATGATGATGATAGTGATTATTTTGATGATTATAGTGATTATGGTGATGATGATTATGGTGATGATGATGATAGTGATTATTTTGATGATTATGGTGATTATGATTGTGGTGATGATGATGATTTCTGATGATGATGATGATTGTGATGATGATGATTATGGTGATGATGATGATGGTGATAGTCGGGTGTAAAACTGTTAACTGCCATGACTCCATGCCATTAAACTCAAGCTTACCTAGTTTCTGATGCAGGACAAAGATCCAATGAGTTCCAGCAAGTTCACCTATGATCGATTAAAACAAACAATCAAAATAAGAAGATTGGAGTGGTCTAGTCAAAGCCTGGACTCTTGGAATCTTTTTGAGCTGCTGCAGTTGGAGCTTCAGCAGGTTGTTCCTGGTCCAAAATGTCTGAATGGAGCCATTTCCTGTGAAGCATCTCATCTCCGTAACTTTTTACCAGAGAAATTCGACTATGGAAGAACTTGGAGACACGTCTGTCTGTAATGGGACAAGAGCAGCACAGGCAACAGGCAACAGGCAACATATCCAGAGTGTCAGAATAATATCCCAGATTTCTGACCCACTCAGTCTTGTTGCCAATTCCACATGTTTTCTGTTCTTGGATTCATTCAAAGTCAACAAAGCCAAACAAGAATCCTCAGAATCTGCCAACTGTTTCTGCTTCAGCTGAATTTAGGTCCGTATCTTCCTCTTGCTGCCGATCCGGAGGCCTCCGAAAGTTCCCTGCTTTTCCTTGGAGCCCTGATGCAAAGTAGAGCTGAAAACAAGCCAAGACCAACTGAGCCCAACATGAGACACAATTCACCTCACAGAGCTGCTGCAGCCGAGAAACTCTCAACGTTTTTATTCCTTAACAGCAGAACTCAAATCAAATCTTCTCTAATTCTAGATGAACAAATCACCTTCTGATCCCTCTGGACATCCACTCTAAAGCCCACTGGTTTATTTGTTCTGAACTGGTTTAGAGTTGCTGCTCCTCTGGATGGATGGGAAAACATGCAGCCTCAGTTCTTCACCAACTGTTGAGGTTTTTAGAAAGGACATGAAACGTTCCCTTTTCAGGAGGCTAATTTTAAGGCTAATGTTGAAGCTAATGTGGCCTAAAGCTTTCTATATATGTAGTTTTATTTTTTTAATGCTTTTTTGATGTTTTATTAATATTTGTTGTTTTCATCTTTTTGTTCCTCTTGCACCCTGAGGTTTGGCATGTAACGTGTTATTTCATGTTAGCATTCTTTATTGAAGAAAAGTAAAAGTGAATGATTTAAATCATCACTAAGAAACTTTTCAACCTTCATGAAATATTCTCATAACTTTTGTGATCATACGTCAACTTACAGCTCGTTTAAATGACGTCTCTGTCATGACTTGAGGGGGTCCGCTTCACTTTAGCCGGTACTAAGCAACTTTGAGGAGGGTGGCAGGAACCCTGCTTTCCACCCTAAACAACTACAAATGTGCTGACTGCTTTACTGCATACGTCACCTCCCCCGTTTCTTATCTCCAACATCATCATCTTCATTGTTTCACCACAATTAGATTCATCACCTCATCATTATTCATCCTTCACACAGACACTGGAAACAGAAATGAACTTCAGTCCAACTGATCAGGATTTTACCACGCTAGACCCTGGTGCTCATGGGAAATGGAGTCTTCCTTCAGGATAAAAACACTACCGCTTTTGTCCACAGTGGGACGCCATAATCAACCAAACCTGAAAGTTCTTTAGTTTTGCTTTAATAATTAGTATACATTTATTTGTAGTGTATTTTGGCAAAACCAGTAGTGAGCAGTAGTGAGTAGATGCAAGCAGCTTTGGTCATACTCACGTTTGTAGTAGAAAATCTAATTTTTAGGTTTAAATAAACGTGTGACCGTCTCTGATGTTTCTGTTTTACCTCTGAATCTTTTCAGAAATGTTCACAGCCAGAACCAACGAGACGACAAATCAGGCAAAATAACACATGGGGAAGGGATTTAGTTCCCCAACAATAAGTGAGGGGCCAGAGGTCATCAGCAGTGAGCTGATGTCTCTGAACATTTTGCATTTCAACCCAGATCAAGAAATCAGTAACCAGGACACTCAGCAGCCTGATCCCAAGCGTCTTTAGGGACTCCATTGATCCAAAAACCGTAAAATGTCTCCACATTCCCTTTATCTCAGCTTACCTGAATTTTTAACAAACAAAAGCGAACCCAGTTAAGGTGACAATATTGCCCAGTTTTAGAGGAACAAAAGTGAAATATGCCTGATTTTCCACAGGAAACTGAAATTTCTCCCTGATTTGAGTGGACTATCTGCAGAACTACTAAGCCTAGTTTCTTAAAACTTTACAAAAATGTAAGCGATGCTTTTATCATTCATGCTTGGATTACTGTACCTTTGGTACTATTAGTACTATTAACTATATTAGGAAGTAATCTCTCTGCAGCTGAACATGGAAGCCACATGTGCTCCTCATATGCTAAACCGACTTTCTGATCATTTCAAACATTGTTATTTCATTTATTGTATTTTATTATCTTTATTGGGAAACAAAGCACTTTACTACTTTCTTCTACTGTCTAATCTGCTTTAGTTGCTGTTATTTCAACTTTTAACTTCCTGTTTTGTCTCCATAGAAGCTCCTCCTGGTTCTGGTTCTGTTAGTGAGACGCTTTCCTGGAGGAGAACATCAGCTTCTGGTTCTCCAACTACTATTTACTTTATCAGTTTCTATCTTCTCAAACCTCCAACCAGGTTCTGGTTGGAGGTCCTGCTGGAGGTTTTCCTCTCCACTGTCGCTTTATGCATGCTCCGTGTGATTGAATCCTGCAAGTCAGCGACGCGATGAATCTGCTGGTTTCTTTAGAAAGGAAACTTTTTAAACTTATTTAAATAACTTTTAGATAACTGGGATCAACTGGAATGTTTAGAATTAAATCAATATTCTTCTAAATTGAATTGAAGTGAATTGAAAAAACAGAGCCACCCTCAGTCATGTCAGATAGTCGATAGCGGCTGACTTTAGTCTGTAAACTCTGAGCATGATCAGGACTCCGGTGATGATGTCATTGGAAGACGGCTCTCACATTTCCCTCTGGAGGCTGTGTTATCCATTACACCCCCATCTCAATAACCCCCCACCCCCAGAGTCTCAGATGAATCACAGCAACAATCTGAGGGAAGGAAGATGGATAGTTGGGGATTTTCATGAACCTGACCAGTGAAACTTCTCAGGTATTTTTCTCTATTTCTGATTTAGAGCCCTGAGATGAGGCTGGGCTGCTGTTCCATGTCCATCTAAAGAGACAAATAATAACTTTATATTAAATACAAAACATTTGTGTCCTAAAATCACAAAGATCAAACTTTTGGTCTTCTGGCTGTCATCATAACTCAGACCTGAAGCTAATGTGGGATATCAGGTGGTTCTGCAGCATCAGTACCAGAACTGCACATGGTTTTAGATGATGTTTATGTATTTAGCAGAGTAGCATGAAGGCTCTAAGGACCCACACTGGATGCTGTTGGTTTAGCCCAGACCTGCATTTGAAACCAGGCCCCCAGTGTGAAAGTCTGTTGAGTTTCCCATTGAGCTACAGTATCCAGTCGCGCACAAATCTGGGTCTGAAGATTCTCAGTAATGTGGACGATCCCAGTTTGGAGATAAATTGAGATATCTCAACTTCTTGCTGTTCTCAAAAGGAATGTTTACTGATGAGTCTCTTTTGCAAGCAGTGAGGGAATTAACAACAAAGTTCTTCATGAAGTTTCTTGTAATCACTTTAAAAATCTCTGAGGACTCTTGAACTGATCGTCTTGCTGTGCAACATTTTTTTAGGAAGCATATCCAATAATCTTTGTGTGTACAAAGGTTTATACAGTGGAAACCTAAACACAGGAGATACCCAGCAGACTGAGTCTTGCTGGTTCTTGGATCTCATGTCCTTAATTGACACGATGCCACCTGTCAAGAAATATAGTGGATTTACTAGCAAAAGTCACATTTTGCCCTGAAGTAAAACATCATTTACCTGGACTTAGTTGCAGTTTTTTGATCCAGGTGACATGGGCGGCCACCCAGGGCTGCAACTGTTCAAGGGATGATATGAGACAGCCCCCCTACACCAGAGATAATCATCACAGCAGCCACTAGCAGTTAGATCGACGCTTGTGACAGTAACCATGGTAACTACTGTCGGGCGGTGAGCGACGGTAACCATGGTAACTACCAACTGTCGGGCGGTGAGCGACGGTAACCATGGTAACTACCAACTGTCGGGCGGTGAGCGACGGTAACCATGGTAACTGTCACCTGTTGAAGAGACGAAGCCAATCTAAGTACAGACTTGGAAAAATTCACCTTTTTATGTTTTGATTGACTTTTTGTTGTTTTAGGTTTAATTATAATTAATTACAATTTATAAACATACAATTTATTTCACGTGGATCTTTACTTTTATAATTTATTTAAGTTTCTATCTTCTTGTATTTCTTTGAAGCTGTTACATTTTTTTCAATAGTAAGTTATTTTATACATACTTTGTGTACCGATATTTTAGGATTTTATTTGATGTTCATATATTTATTTCCCTTCTTTAATAGCTTCTTCCTAACTATAAACTTTATCAAACAGGAAGGTTCAAGCCTAGATTTGAAACTAGACAGGGTGTCTGCCTCACGGACTAAAGCTGGAAGCTGGTTCCACAGGAGAGGAGCCTGATAGCTGAAAGATCTGCCTCCCATTGTGCTTTTAGAGATTCTAGGAACCACCAGTAAACCTGCAGTCTGAGAGCGAAGTGCTCTGTTAGGGACATAAGGAGTAATCAGATCTCTGATATAC
>JAVLVB010000834.1:13704-25119 GCA_032876305.1 Orestias chungarensis
ATATATATATATATATATATATATATATATATATATATATATATATATATATATATATATATATATATATATATATATATATATATATATGCGCCGATGTATGATTAAGAAAATGCGGCCAATCCAATAAAACCTTCAATTTAATTTGATTAATAGATTTCTATTCTCTCACAGAAAATTATGTTTCAAATGAATTTTGTTAACAGAGTTGACTTTTCAGTGCATCCAGTGAAGAGCAGCTCAACAAAACCAGACCAGCCTCCGTACATCCTGTTCACATCCCAGTAAGCACCATGAAATAGTTAATCACGTTAGCTGGAGCAGACAGCTCTACGTTTGTTGTGACCAGCATCTGGGAAACGACTTCATCATGTCCTTCATTTCACAGAACAGTGATTTTACTGGCTAAACACTGTAAAGTAGATCATGTTGAGCTGAGCTGCAGGCCCTGCCTCTCTCCCAGTGAGTACACCTGTGTTTGTTCCAGGTGGTCATGATCAGCTGATGAGTTTGGAGAGTTTCACTCACAGAGCAGCTACAAGCAATGTGGGAGAGATTACTGATGAAAAGGATCAAAAATTGGTTTATTTATGTGCCGCCAATTTACAACAGGTGTCGTCTCAAAGGATTTTACAAGAAAATCAATTTAAATCATAAATACATCATAAACAAATCAGTTTTTCAATCTGAGAAAAACCAGCAGATTCATGGAGTCGTTCACTCCTCCCAGATCAGAACAGAGATGATAGCTGGACTTTACAGATATCCCTCATACTGAGCATGCATGTAGCGACAATGGAGAGGAAAAACTCCAGCAGAACCAGGCTCAGTACAAGCAGCCATCTGCCACAACCGACTGGAGGTTTGAAGAGAAAGAAAACTAAAATAGAAGCAGAGGATACTGAAATAAAAGAGTTTATAGCAGCAGTTGTAGAACGTCACTGGCAGCATCTCAGCCCATGTTCTCCTCCAAGAAGCTGTCTCAGCTAACAGAACCAGACCAGGTGTGGTTACTATGGAGAGAAGAACACTAAGAGAAAACAAAAGGTTAACAAGGTTGAAATCAAGGAATCTTTATTTGTCATCACATCACATGTGGTACATGAGGTGGGACGAAAATTCTAATCCCCCGGTCCAGTTTACACCCTGATAGCATTTTAAATAATGTAATAAAATATAAGAATATAATAACTATGCGAGAAATAGGATTTGAGCTACACAAAATCTACAATATGGACACAGAATCTACAATATGGGACATAGCAGCATTGAGGATCGGAATGCAAATATATAATACATTATAAATTCTAAAGAACTATACGAGAAATTTGATTTGACTCCACAGAATATACAATATTGAACCAGAATCTACAATATAGTACTTCGGACATAGCAGCAATCAAAATTCGGAGTGCAAGTGACATATTAATTGACATTTTAAAGGGACATTTTAAAGTGAACATTAAAGTGAACCATTACAGCGACAATTTAAAGTGACATTTTAAAGTGTGATATTAAAGTGAACAGTGCCGGTTAAATGAGAAAGAGTTTTTCATTTCTAATTGTCCTTTCGTGTGTTTGAGAGTCTCACAGCTTCAGGAATGAAGCTGTTTCTCAGTCTGGTTGTTTTACACTTGATGCTCCGCAGCCTCCTGCCTGAGGGGAGCGGGACAAAAAGTGAGTGTGCTGGGTGTGTGGGGTCCTTCATGATGCAGGAGGCCGTCTTCCTGCATCTGGAGGTGTAAATGTCTGTGGTGCTGGGGAGGCTGACTCCAACAGTTCTCTGTGCAGCCTTCACCACCCTCTGCAGAGCTTTCCTGTCTGCAGCAGAGCAGCTTCCATGCCACACGTTGATGCTGGAGCACAAGACGCTCTCCACCACACATCTGTAGAAGGAAGTGAGAACTGAGCTCCCGAGTCCAGCTCTCCTCCTGAGGAAGTAGAGTCGCTGGTGCGCCTTCCTGACCAGAATGGAAGTATTGTTGCTCCAGGTGAGGTTGTTACTCAGGTGTACACCCAAGTACCTGTAGCTGTTGACCACTTCCACCGCAGATCCTCCCATGTGCAGGGGGAGGTGGGCATGATTGCCCCTTCTCAAGTCCACAGTCATCTCCTTGGTTTTCCCTACATTAATGCAGAGGTTGTTCTCTCTGCACGACCCTCCAGGTGTTCCACCTCCTGCCTGTAGCTGGACTCATCACGGTTCGTGATGCATCCAACCACTGCTGTGTCATCCACAAACTTCACAATATGACAGCCTGGATGGATAGGCGAGCAATAACGGTAACTAGGTAGATTGGACAAAGGAAGAAAGTAGCAGAGAGAGAATAAGGAGCAGGTAAGCTATAAATGGATTTGATGGTGTGTTAATATGTGAAGACATTTATGTGTTTACTCAGAGGTTTAATGTTAGAATTATGGTACATTATGCAACTGAGATATTGAATAAAGTTCAGTTAAAGGAATTAGCTAAATGTAAATGTATTGGACTGGTGTATTTGAAGTGTAATATTAAAAATGTCACTGATTAGTACTTCTTATATATTTTGATTTATCTACATATATATAGTATTTCTGGCTAATCTCTGAGTGTCAGACTTGTGTAAATATTCTGGCATAGAAGCGATTCATGCTAAGAGATTTCCTGGACTCTGAAATGTCCGTTAGTGTAACTCTGCAGGTTTTTCTGTTCGTCTGGTCAGAAGCAGCAGGTCAGATCCATCTGCCTCCTCCTGACAGGATCCTCATGTTTTTATCACATAATCCCCTGTCTTCCATTTTCAAGTGGAAACTTACTGTAATGAGTCAAAGAGAGTTTTATTATTTATCCTAACTTTGAATTCATTTCTTCTACATGTGATCTGAGGTGTGTGGAATCTACAGCTTACCTGAGCTGCTCATTTTCATTTCTCAAATCCTTTCATTCAGTCAAAATTATAATTATAATTTTACACTTTGAAAGCTTTTCAAATATGTTTCAGGATCAAATTAAAAATCCTTATGTTAAAGTTTCCTATATTTAAACTGTTCAGCCTGACGCTGAGCGACAGGAAGTTTCTGAATCGGCTCCAGACGCCAGAGAAGGGAATGTTGCTCAATGCTGGCCAGGAGGGAGCAGAGAGACGTGTTTGAGGCGGTGAGCGTCTGCTTGTCTGGTGTTTAACGTCTTAACCAGCAGCTCTGTGAGTCCAAACTATTGTAGCTATAGTAGAATGTTGGAAAGTATTTATCTAAAAGGCTGATTTAAATATTCACATCTCTATTTTCTGCTACACATGACCTGTTGTTACCTCCCCTGTGATTTTATTGATTTTAAAAGATAAATTATTAGCATGACAACAATTCTGCAGAACACGGACAGCTAAGAACGGGAGGAACCAAGAACAGTGAAGCAGAATTTGAGCTTTAATTTGCTGACAGTTGTAAGCTGCTGCTTCCAGCCAGCAGCATCTTCTCTTTAGCTGAACCTTTTGAAACATGAAAACAAGAGATTTTAATTAGAGAGACTTCGAAGCTTTCCTGATTCACATCTACTTTGATCTAATAATTGTCCGTCTCGCCATATTCTAGGTTTCTGCAGTGGGTTTCGTGTTTCCACAGATCACGCCAGCCTCTTCATAGTGGGCACAGTTATGGTTCCCCACTCCGGCGTGTGTGCAGTTTAACAGGTTGGACTCGGTGCCGGTGCAGTGAACATCATCCAGGAGGATCCGGAGTCCCTTCCCTTCCCCAAACTCGGAGTTCCTGGTTGCCTTCAGGGCAGCCTGGAAGCCCAGCTGTCTGCAGACGACCTCGGCGTTCTGCAGCGACCACAGGTCATCGCACACGGTGCCCCACTCCCCCTGAATGCAGATCTCCACTCGTCCACGATCTCTGAGCCCGGGACCATCGCTGACCAGTCTCACGGCTCCGTCCTGAGTCCCAGAAGTGCTTCCAGCTCTGCTTTTTGCTTTTCTCCCTCTGCCCTTCCTCTTGGTGCTGCGGGAGGATCCCGTGTTGGTCGGAGACGCTCGTCCTTCACCCAGATGATCCAGGAGCTCCAGAAGCCAATCGTACGTCTTTGTCGGTTCAGGTTCAGGTTTTCTTTTGGTAGGAAGTTCAACTCCAATCAAGGCTGAGAGAAAACAAAGTAAACGCTCATAAAACATGTGAAAAAGACTAAAGGAGAAAGCTTGGTTGTGTTCAAGGACTCACTTTCCTGTGGAACAAACCGGATCAGGTTACTTTTTACCCGGACAGGTAGAGGCTCGTAGTGGCAATGTCCCGGTGGAGCCCGTCTGAGGCAACAAGCAACAAAACCAAAGCTAGTGATGAATGAAAATCAGATCATTTCTTCCCTTTTATGTTCAGTAAATCCCACCTGATTTTTTTAACTGGATTATTTACGCAGGTCAGAGTTCAACCTGAGTAAGAAACTTGGTCTCTCATGTAAAACTGTACAGAAACTTCATTAGGGACCGACATCTTTCATCTGCATAGGTGGAGTATTTATAGTTAGCAGTACCTGAATAATATAAAACTTAGGAGGCAGCAGGGGTCACATCTGTCACACGGGGGCATTTGTAGCCTCACAGAAACACGAGAGTTTGGACAAATGAATGTGAAAAGAACGAATCCCAGCATTAAGCTTTTATCCTCTGACTGAACTAAACAGAACCACGGCCCACCTTGATGGATCCACCACTTTATAAATGACTCCTGAAGGAGCCGTGGCGCTCGGCGTTCCTGTGGACAGGAAGTACAGCTCACCTGCAGGGACCCACAAACCAAAGACGGTAAGTAAGTTAGAGCTGGTTTGAGCCTGCAGCTAAGGTGGTGTTGACCCATTACCAGATTCATCCTCGGCGAAGGAGATGATGTATGGATAGTAGTTATTGATGAGGCCAGGAAAGGCACACGTCAGACCCATTCCCATGCAGATCTCGTTATACCGCCATTTTCTGTTGTGCTTGTCCTCCTTCAGGCTCATCAGGCGCCTAAAACAAGCAGATTAACTTGATCACATTACAAGAACGAGTGGAAGTGACTTCATTATGTTGCTCATATCGGCTTAATTCTTAGATTAGGTTTACATGAGCGTCAAAAACTAAATCTTCACGTTTTGTCTCTTATGTCTCATTGTGACCCAAATAAAAAGTTGCATTGCCCTCAGTGGTGCCAGAAAGACTCACCCACTCATGAAGTCTCCAAAGATGTACAGGCCGTTCAGGTTGGGGTTTTCACAGCCACGATAAACGTATCCTCCTGTCACAGACTTGCCCATCTTATGAGGGTAGGCATAAATAGGCAGCACGTCATCTGTGAACAAACGCTCACGTTACAACTGCACAAAATTAAGGTGGGGCTCTGGTGTCTCTGGACATTTCTCTGCTGTCTAGGATGTTCTCCCCTCCTGATTTCACTGTTTTCAGCCTTTTTTCTGTCTCTCCGTGTTTATCTTTTGGCTCTTTTTCCATCATCCACAGCTTCATCCACTCTCTTACTCGTCTCTGGTTTTATTAGTAAAGCAAGTGACATGACAGCAAAGAAGATGCCTTTTAGCTCTCAGTATTCCACTACCACAGTTAGCACTGTAAACACAGCAAAGTGTCTCACGTCGGATAAAACGCTACGTGACCGTTCAGGTACAGACGCTTTAAAATGATTGGATCTTATTCAGCCCCACATGTGGAAGTGGCACAAATTCATTTTTTCTGGAGTTACAAGAGTAGGGGTGCCATGAAAAAAAGGAAGCAGTGCAACAGCTGCAGAGAGTCATTTACTCACCCCTACTGGCCACCCTTAGTACTGCAAACACAGCTGTGTCTAATCCATGCTGCCAACAGTGTAATATTTGTGACAGCACAGTAATGTGGCACTCTTACTCAGTGAGCTGTTGGTGCATAGCTTCTTGTCGTAGCAGGAGAATCCCTCTTTAGCTCTCCAGCCGTAGTTCAGGCCTTTCTCAATGATATCAACTTCCTCGTACTTATTCTGGCCGACGTCCCCGCAGAAGATCCGGCTCTTCCCCTCTTTGGTTCGTGGATCGCCCCGGTCCACCGAGCACCGCCACATGTTACGGACGCCATAAGCGTACACCTCAGGGCGAGCCGCGTGCTCGTGTATGAACGGGTTGTCTGGTGGAATTCTGTACAGCGGACCTTTATCATTGTTATCCACATCAATTCGAAGGACTTTACCCAGAAGAGCAGACCTGGCAAAGAAAAAATGATTTTAATAAGTTCAGCTTGAATAAGGGCTCAATAATTGCGCCACAGAGGACTTGCTTGTTCTGGGCATTCCCATGCTTCCCAAATGGATCTCCCGCCATTCCACCATCTCCGGTGAAAATGTAGAGGTAGCCATCGTCTCCAAACAGCAGCATACCTCCATTGTGATTAGATGCCGGCTCCTCTATCTCCAGAATGATCCTTCAGAGAAACCATTCAACAGAGACGTGTGTCAGGATTCAAAGAGTAATAATCTGACATTGTCCACTCAATCCCGTCCATGCCTACCGCTCCGATGAGTGGTCCACAAGATTCATGTCGTTGGTCGACACCCTGAACTCGCTTATTCTTATTTTCTCATCAAAGCCAACCTCCACAGAGTAGTACACATAGAGTTTGCCGTTGTACTTGTATTTGGGATGAAAGGCGATTCCCAGGAAGCCCCTCTCATCTCCCTCCCATGAGGACGTCAACACCGCCTTGCTAATGTTCAGGAACGGCGTCTCCAGCTTGGATCGGTCAGGAAGGAAAGCCCACACCAACCCGACCTGCTCTGCAACGAAGAACCGATGCGTGCCATCGTGGGCGTGCACCATGGCGAGTGGGTTCCTCAGGCCGTTGGCCACCTCTTCTAGACACAGCTGCAGGCAGCCATCAGAATCTGTCTGAACCCGGCCCAGGTTCTGTGTCAGCTGCCGATTGCTGAGCAGGTGAGGGTAGCAGTAATCAGCGTCGTCCAGTGCGAGCAGCTCGCAGAAATGCTTCTGGTTGTCTTTGGCCTGATTTATACGTGTGTCATTGGACAAGAAAGGGATGATTGAGCGGCACTCATTCCAGAACTGGGAGCAGTAGTCGGGGCAGAGGCCTGGGATGGTCCGGAGTGGGGTGCTGGGATCCTCGGCATCAAACAAGTGAGCAGCAAAAGGTGAACACTCCTAATGAAGATGAAAACATCATAAAATGTGAGTTACGATAAATACAAATAAATAAAGAATATTTAAAAAAATTCTGCTGAAAGCAGTGAAAGAAAAAGCTTTACAGTATTTTCTGTAGTATTAGTATTGCTATTGTCTCTGAACCTGTCGGTACTTGCTTGGGTTTCGCTGTCTGTTCTACACCGACAGAAAGATTGAGCAGCCATGGCGAAATAGTTAAAGGACCAAAGTCCTCCAAAACAGAGACAATTCTTGAAAACGTCCTCAAGATTTAAGAATAATGATTCTAATGATGTGCGTGTTTATGACCACAGAAGAAGAACGTAGAGTTCCCCGAGCAGCTCAGGTTTCAGAGCTCATCATAGCACTGAGACAGCTCTCCTTAAAGTTACTAATGATATTCTCATGGCCTCAGACAATGGGCTCGTTTATATTCTAGTTCTGTTAGATCTCAGTGCTGCTTTTGACACAGTCAATCACAATATCCTCATTGAAAGGCTCGAACACACTTTGGGGATCAAGGGAACAGCACTAGGCTGGTTTAAATTGTATTTGTCTGATAGATCCCAGTTTGTTTATCTAAATGACAAATCTTCTCTGCATTGTAAGGTTACTTGTGGAGTACCACAGAGTTCAGTACTTGGCCCAATTCTATTAATATATACATGCTCCCTATTGGTAAAATTATCAGACAGCATGAATATCAGCAGAGTTAGAAATGGAGAAAAGAGAATGCGGCTTAATTAGCGGACGAACAGACAGTTCTACTTTTCTCTACCTTCTTCATGTCTCACTCTACAGGGTTAGGTTCTTTTTCTATAGATCTGCTGCTCTAGACTGAATCTGACCACTTAGCTCTCTGATACTTTCTTCTTCTATGGTCCAATCTGCTTTAGTTGCTGCTTTTTCCCTGTTTCCCCTCCACCTGGTTCTGGTACTGAGACACTTTCCTGGAGGAGAACTTCAGCTGCTGGTTCTGACAGAAACTTAACGTTCTACATTTGCTATCATCAACTCTGTTTTTCAGTTTCCTCTGGTTCTAGCTATAAATGTTTTTTGTCTCTTTAAACCTCCAGATGGCTGCTTGTACTGAGCCTGGTTCTGCTGGAGGTTCCTTCCTGTTAAAGGGGAGTTTTTCCTCTCCACTGTCGCTACATGCATGCTCAGTATGAGGGACTGCCAGGAGGAGTGAATGTTTTAAGTCAAGGATTCTATTTATTTATTTAATCTATATTTATTGACTTAAGTGAGGCTAGCTTGTGCTCTAGAGTATCACGAATTTTTCAACTGATTTTTAAAATGGCAACCATCGAATATACACTTCAAAGAAATCATTGCAATAATAACCTTTTCTGTAATTGACCTGAAGTTTTGTTTATCCCACATGCCACAAATGCATCACTCCCAGCCTGCTCACTTCAGCGCCAGGCGAGTGCACAGTGACCACGAGTTGAACGCACTTGTTCCAAACAGAAACGGCACAAAATTAATTTAACCAAATACATTTTCTGGTAGCGGTTTAGATTTTACATGAAGGATTTCCAACCAACTGCGGTAATTTGAAAAACGTGCCGTAAAACCATCACCATTAAAGGAGCATTACAACAAGTCTACTTCACCACCAAAAACTCATCTGCTGCAAACTTTGTTGTGAACTCTGAATGTTATCGTCTCTGTCAAGCAGATGAGGCTCAGTTCTTTATTGGCCAAAGCTAAGCTGTACGACATAAAAGTATGAAGTACAGATATAACCAGAGCATGAAGGACTGAACGCCTCTCAAGCCAGGCTGCAGAGTTCTGGCCTTCAACTTGTCCTTGTTTTATATAGAATATAATCTGATTATCAATAGATTTTGGTTGGATAACATTTAATGTCCCATTAAATGAACCTCCAAATAAATAAATAAAAAATGGTTTAAAAGCATTTCTCGTTTTTTTTCCTCCATTTCTTTGTGTCATGAATCTAAATCTGGTTTGTTTGTTAAATCTTCTCAGCATAAGAAAATAGTTTAGAAAATCTCTGATAACTCTGATGATTCTGGGTCACTTAAATTTATCTTCAATGTTTAAACTATTATTTTTCTACTCTGGAATCAACAGGTTCTGTCTTAGTTTCCTGTTAAACTTACTAACATAACTGTTTAGTTTCAGACATTCTTGCATGGTGTAACATCTTTGCTGCTGAAGTCTCGGTTATCAGAAATATATCAGAGATCTGATTACTCCTTATGTCCCTAACAGAGCACTTTGCTCTCAGACTGCAGGTTTACTGGTGGTTCCTAGAATCTCTAAAAGCACAATGGGAGGCAGATCTTTCAGTTATCAGGCTCCTCTCCTGTGGAACCAGCTTCCAGCTTTAGTCGGTGAGGCAGATCTTTTTCATTTGTTGGTTCCAACTGTAAACCGTCAACATGGAAACTTCCATGAGGGCAAAGAAATTGCTTTAATTAGAATATCTATTTAAGTTCAACTTTAGTCAAATCTGGTCTTTTAAGCTATTCCTGCAGCAACATGAGTCTGTTGGTTTAATTGTTGGAAATCAGATATTCTGACTTTTACAAGGGAAAAACAAGCTGAAGTTCAGAGTTGATATCCTGGAGCATCATCCAGCTGCTTTAAGGGCCCTTTACAGGTAAAGCTTTATGTGTGTGTTTCTGCATGTCTCTGTTATGTAAGCGTGACAGTCCTGCAGACCACGTGACCTTCCTGCAGGCTCACCTGGCACAGCAGCTCCTCCAGGAGACGCGCACAGCCGCCGGAGCCGCGCCGCGTCCGGGAGAATCTGCGCATCAGCTCCGCGTCCTGCTGCCGGTCGCAGCAGCCGAACTCCCGGTACATGGCGCAGAACTCCAGGTCCCGGTCGGCCCGGAACGGGGGCTTGAAGTCCAGACACTGGGGGTGAAGCTCAGCAGGTGTCAGACACACGAACAGAACCAGCACCGCGGCCGGGAGTCGGAACCGGAGGTCCGGTCGGCTCGGAGTCGCGGCAGAACCGGGCATCATGACGGTGAAGCCACCGAGGACGGAGAGAGCTTCCTGCGGATGGACTTCGTCCCGGACTCTGGACGTAGTTTCAGGGATGTGCTGCTTCTGTTTCCCCAGCAGAGGGCGACAAACCCAGAGAATGAGCAGCTCAGCTTTATTAAGGAGGATCAAGAATCAGTTGATTTACAATAGAAGGAACTTCACTACAAGCTCCTTTCTGGCATCATCATTCTGAACGTCATACTATAAATGTGTCATTTTTACACAGTTTTAACGGCCCGCCAGAATTGTCCAAATGATGGTAGAAACCCATGGATGTGTGAGAACCTCATTCATTTATCTTTCCACTGCAATACCCTCGTTTCCTCAAAAGATGGCCCACTATTCTAGACAAGTGGCGTGTAACTTTCTATGGTCGAGATTTTTGTGCCACCAGGTTTGCGGGCACTGATCTATCTGAAGGAGCAATAATTGTGAGCTGCTTATAAATCACAGGTGCGCTCGCTCAAAGGTGCTCGGACACGCTCGGCTCGCTCAGCTCACTCTGCTCGCGCTCCGCTCTGTGTCTGCGCTCGCAACTCTACATTATATGTAAACGAGCCTATGTGTCATGTATGCTGTGTCATTTTGACCCATTTTGAACTTCATACTAGACTGTGTGACATTTTCAGTATAAGCAGCCATCTGCCACGACCGACCGGAGGTTTGAAGAGACAGAAAACTAAATTAGATGCAGAGGAAACTGAAATAATAGAGTTTATAGCAGCAGTTGTAGAACGTCACTGGCAGCATCTCAGCCCATGTTCTCATCCAAGAAGCTGTCTCAGCTAACAGAACCAGCCCAGGTGTGGTTACTATGGAGAGAAGAAAACTAAGAGAAAACAAAAGGTTAACAAGGTTGAAATGACGGTAACTAAGTAGATTGGACAAAGGAAGAAAGTAGCAGAAAGAGAAGTGGTCAAATTGTCCTCCAGCAGTCTAAACCTATAGCAGCATAACTATAGAATAACTTAAATAACTTAACCCTATAGAGTGAGACATGAAGAAGGTAGAGCAAAGGAGAACCGTCTGTAAAGACTGAGTTCCTCCCCAACCGGATTATTCTGTCTTCTCTACTTCTTCCTAACTATAAACTTTATCAAACAGGAAGGTTTTAAGCCTAGATTAGAAACTAGACAGGGTGTCTGCCTCACGGACTAAAGCTGGAAGCTGGTTCCACAGGAGAGGAGCCTGATAACTGAAAGATCTGCCTCCCATTGTGCTTTTAGAGACTCTAGGAACCACCA
>JAVLVB010000834.1:47860-59067 GCA_032876305.1 Orestias chungarensis
CAAATCTCTTCATGGTTTAGCCCCAAAGTACATATCTGACATGTTAGAGCCATATGAACCAGCCAGGACTCTGAGAACCTCAGGTAGTGGCCTCCTGCTGATGCCCAGAGTCAGGACCAAACAAGGGGAGGCTTCATTCCAGTTTTATGCTCCTAAAATCTGGAACAGTCTTCCTGAAGAGGTGAGACAGGTTTCAACTGTGGCGACGTTTAAATCCAGGCTGAAAACAACCTTATTTAACTGTGCATATAGCAACTGAGAATATTATTACTATTGTTATTATTTTATTTTGTCTTTATTTTATTTATTTTTAAATTGTAAGGTTGATTTTATTGTTTCATTTTCTGACCTTTTTTCCTATGTAACGCACTTTGAATTGTCTTGTACACGAAAATGTGCTATAGAATAAACTTGCCTTGCCTAATTAATAAATAATAACCCTAAGAAATAATTTCACCTTTTTAATTAATATTTTCCATTGTAGTTGCATAACTTACATAAAAATAATTTTAATAGATACGTACGATAAAACTGTGGTATAAAAACTATGTACATTCATACTTTTTTTGACCCTTTTTCTAACACTTTTTATATATTTTTTTGAGGTGGTGGCTTTTGAGATGCTCAAGCATTATCAACTCAGCCACGGTACCTTTGGTCAATTATCGCTGTTTTTCAGGCTAGCGCAGAGTTTCAGAGGAACTCCTCTACACACCTAAACTGCTGTTAATATTTCAATCGAAGAAATGTGCCGCAGGAGAGAGACAACAGACACAAATGTGTTTATAACTTAGCTGTCTCATTCACATTTATCTCCTTTTTAAAAAAAGACCAAAGACAAATTTGGGACCACCACACTAGTATTATTTAGTTTGTCCACTTTATGTCTTGCTCTTCTCTTATGATAGTAGGAAGCATTTTTCTTGTGAGATGCAGGTTGAAAGCGAGTTTTAAACATTTATCTTTACGTCTGCAGGATGCTGCTGATGGATCAGCCAGTTTGATGAAGGTGATGAAGATTTACCTGCTGAGGAAACGAGATGGGTCAATCGATGTCGGGATCGTGATTGAGGGCAACACTGTCCTCAGAACATGAAAAATTGAAGTCAAAAATCACTTCAATATGTTTTGGTGCATTTCAGGAGGACGCAAAAGATTCTTGCATTTCAGCAATAGGTGTTTATTTCAGCCTGATGCTCACACAGACATTGTCTCATCGTCTCTGGTGATAATTAACCCTGTTGAACGTTTGAATGCAAGCTGAGAATTTCCATTAATGCCAAACAGTTTACGGTAACTGGCATGTTGTTGGGGTTCAGTTCAGCTGTTTTTACAGCATGGACATTTTTACTTATCATTTGTAAAGATGTAAACTTGATATTTTATATTTGTCAAATTAAACAAATGTCTAATTAATAAAGTTCATATGTGTTGAACTTCTTTGTTTATTTTGTTTGATTTTGATCTAGCGTTGGTGAAAGAGTTAAATTCATGTAAAAATGAGATAAAGTTTTTAAAGTGCAGTTCAAATGTTCACAGCTCGGTTTATTTTCTTTTGAATTAGAACTCACCAGTTTTTAAAAAGTTCTGAAAAACTCTAAAAAAAGATGAATGTTCGTTTATCGTTTTCTTCCTCTGACTGCAAACATTTCACGTCAGTTTCTCCGCGACTCGCAGCTAAAACAAACCCTGATGGGCTTTTGTTTTGAAAGGAGCCGGGACAGGAAGCTGGAAAGATGATAACCAATAATCCTAATCTGCACCAGCCTTCTCAGGCGCAGTCTGTTCTCACCTTGACCACATCCAGCTGCAGACTCCTGAACACGTCTACGTCCATGTGGACGTTCTGTAGTGACAAGATCACCACGTCATCCAGCGGCGCTCCGCCTGTCAGACAGGAAACAGACAGACAATCACAAACAGCCTCTTCTTTCTTTGGCTAACAGACGACGTTAAATGCCAGCTAGCTTCGCACCGAGGTACGTCTTCATCAGGTTGTAGTAGTCACTGAAACTGGCCCGAAATGAAAGGAAGGCTTTGGAGCTGGTATCGTACAGAACCTGCTTCTGCTCCACTGAACACGACGCCACGTTGAGAGGTTTGGCGTTCCTGACAGAGAACAGAAGCAGACGTCAGAGGAGCAGCGTCTCTCTCTCTGTGGTGTAGTTAGAGGAGCAGGAAGCCACTAACTGGATGCTGGATGAAGAAATGCTCTTAAGTGTGTTGGTGTCTAGCGAGCACAGGTTGGAGCCGATGACCGTCAGCTCTGAGGAGCCCAGAGAGTTTCCTGCCGTCTCCAGATACTTTAGGATGATCGCCTTGCTCTAAAAGACAGAAACAGACACGAATGTCTAGATAGTCAGTAGGATTGAACCCAAACACTTCTAAATGATCACATTTCCTTTGTTAAAACCTTCTCTGCCTCCCAGCCTCCATCTTCAGCGTTCATTAGAGCTGACAGGGTGTCCACTTTGGTGATGCTCCACTTGGAGATGTCCTCCAGAGTTGCACTACGGGAAACTGAAGCGAGCATCTGGACGGTCTGGTCGGGAAACGCCTGAAAAAACGGAGATGATCATACGTGAGACGCCCGTAAACGCCGTGGGATAACAAACACGAGCGATGACGCGCAAACATGTGACAAATGTCCACCACTCCCAGGCGAGGATTTTCAGTGTTTACAACAATTAAGTGAAAATAAAGAAAACAAATATATATATATATATATATATATAGTTAATTTTGATGTCAACATTAACACCATAAGATTGGAAGTTAATCAGTAAAAGTTGTTCCATAATCTTTTGAATTTGACTTAAAGAATCACCACTTGTCTTTGTCCACTTAAAGCACGGATACAAACTAAAGTCTGTCGTATGTGAATTAAAATATGAGCATCAGAGAAACTTAAATATGCTTAAATACATCCCACTATCTGGTGTATTCTTGTAAATATGTGGAGCTCTCCACAGGACAGATCACCTGTAAGCTGGTCAAAGAGCGACTTATAAAGTCAAAACTGTCAATAGAAGCAAAAGTTCTGATCATAATTACAAATCTATCATACTAAAAACTTGCTGTGAGTCAGTTTTGTCCTGGCCCAGGTCAGAAATCTGGACCTACCAGGTTGAGCTTCTTCAGAATGACCTTCTGCAGGGCGACGTCGTCCACTTTCTCACAGATGGCGTTGAGGTTATCCTTCAGGACAGGAACGTCCAGGCAGAGGTCAAACTGCGTCTGGTCGTAGCCGAAGGGGAAGGCGGGGTCGCTGATCACCACCTGGGTGATGACGCCCTCCGTGCATCCTGAGGGAAACCACAGAGCTGCTGAGAGCGGTCAAAGGTCACGCTGTCTCTCCTGAGACCAAATTACTGTTAGCTCTGCATAAAACCTGCAGCAAACATTCAGAATCCAGTCAAACTTCAGCTTTTAAACGTTATTTTCCACCTGCTGCCCTTTTAGCCACCAGGGGGACGAGCTGTTGGAACAGGCTCTTCAGTTTGGTCTTCTGTGTTTTCTGTTTCCTCAAGCCGGGCATGAAGGTCTTCAAGAAGTTCCTTTTTTCTGTCTGCAAATCAGAACAAAATTCAGAGCTTGGCTCCAAATTCAAACTCAGGATTTTCTGTGAACGTTCGTGAGAACGTACATTTGTGAACCGGCCCCAGATGTTTCTGCTGAGGTGCAGAGGCAGCGTCCCAAACCTCTGCAGAGTCTGCCCGTCCCAGGAGGACACGTCTCTGTGAAGACATTGTCTCAGCTGTCTCCATGGCAACAAGAACCGCAACAGAAAAACTAAACTCAACACAGAACGGGGATATCTTCAAAGTTTGGCAGTAAAGCTGGAGTTCAGCCTCTGACCCCGAAAGCTGTCTAGATAAATTCACCCAGCGCGTCTTTTTGTTCCTGAACTTGGATTTTTTTTTGCTACGGTTCATTCTACGCCATCAGACTTCTGTGTGAGCGGTTTAAAACCACAGAAGAAGACCGTAGAGGTCCCCCAGCGGCGCCGCGGTTACGTCAGTCAGTAACTCTGGACGGACGTTAAAGTTTATTGAGTGATGGGGGCCGACCGTATCATCACCAGATCAGAACAAGAGGAAGAAAGCTGAGAAAAACAGAAGCTAAACTCGGCACCGCTTGGTTCGGACGGTTACGTCCAGATTTACCACGTCTGGCTTCTTCTGCTGCACAATAATGACTCACGTCTCACGTTGTTGACGAAAAACGTTGGATAACCCACGACCTTTACGGCAGGCCGTTTTGTCATAAAATCCTTTTCACCACAATATATTCTAGACATCTTAAATATTAGCTATTCAACATATTTCACATTCAGTTCAAAATACTTTACTTAACCCGACAGACCAACACCTCAGATTCACAATTTAGCTGTTTGGAGGCTCTGACTGAAGAAATTCACCAAAGATCTGAAACATACATTCCAAATTTCTTCAGTTACACTTTGAATAATCATAAAGTAAATCTGAAATCTCTCTGTTTTTGTTCTGACTGCTCATCTGGTCAAACATGCATCTTGAATGCTAATCACAGATGTGTGACTCAAAAGTCAAAGTATTATTAAGATCTTGGATTCTTCTCCTGACTAGTCAATTTAAATCGTCATTCAGGCTTGTCACAATTTAAATATGTCGGGTTAAAATGGATTGAAATTAAAGATAGTCGGATGAAGCTGATTTTATGGGCGTTCTGACGCCACGCACTTTAAAAACCATGGGAGATTCACCCAATTTGGGATTATTGGGGGGTTGAGAAGGTTGAAATTTAACTGAACTTTACCATATAATCATAAATGTTGCATGAATCGGATTTCCTACCCATAAACTGTTTTTCCAGACAGCAGCCTGGCCTCGATGGCAGACACCTGGCTGTCAGAGAGGTCTTTGCAGCCTTTCAGTTTTTCCAGAATGTGAGGATCTGAGTTATCGATGTAGGATCTGTCCAGAATGCAGACCATGTTCCCTAAAACATCCACGACATCTCTGCTCAGGCTGGAGCCGCTTATTCCCTGGAATTACAAAAGTAGAAATAAATCTTGTAGATGCCTGTAAATGGATCTGCTGCATGAGAAAGTGACGCCTACCAGGCAGGCGGCGGCTTCCGAGAACAGCCTGGGACCTTTGTTCAAGAGGCTGGAGGCCACGGAAAAGTCCGCCGCACCCAGTGCAGAAAAGTAAGACTTGCAACTCTTAGTCTTGATGTTCTGGGGGCTGAAACGACCCAGTAAAACAAACATTCTTATAATAATGCGCTCAAAGCAGCAGCTGATTCTAAAGGGACTCACTCAAAGAAGAGGAGCATGTCTGAAGGGTAGTCTGCGAAGTTCGGAGTCAGGGTGTTGCGGACCAGGTTGTACATGCAGGTCAGCTAGAGGTCGTAAGGTCACAAGGAGGGTTAATCAGAGGCGACGTGCTGGTGTCACTGAACCGCCGTATTTACGGGTTTTACCTGCGACTCCTTCAAGAGCACCTTGGGGATGCTGATCCTCGGCCTGATGGCGCGGATCAGCTGTGTGATCGTGTCTGGAGTCATTTTCTGCACCGATGTGCAGGTAAAGCCTTGTAGCAGCGCCGGAGACAATCTGTTTATAAAAATAAAACATTCTCAGCTACTGGTGAGGCAATAGAAAATAAAAACAGAACCCTTGTTGCTGGATCTGAAAACTTACTTCTCAATGTCAAAGGTGGATGTGATCAGATTCTTAAAGAGCAAGACGGCCTAAAAAAGCTAAAAATTAATCATTTATTCTAAAATAATAATAACAGGAGTAAACTCAGGTTCATATGACCTCTGACCTGATCTAGCGACCACGCCTGGGTGTTGAGGAGTTTGATGTCCACTAAACCTTCAGAGAAAGCCAGCAGCGAAGGTGGAATCTCAAAAGCCAGGAGATTGGGGATGTTCTTCAGCAGCTCGAGGGGTTCTTTTGTCAGAGAAATGATCTGGGGGGTCATCAAGACGTGCCGGGTTATTCTCATGTATTTGATTCAAAACAGAGTAATGATAAATATAAAGAATATTCACTAAGGAAGGCTAAAACAGACCAAAACTGGTTTCTTTCAACATCCCCATCTAATGTTTTACTGCAGACCTACAGAGTTATTCTGCATGTTGTCCGTTTTATCTTAGATCCCAACAGAACATTGGTACTGTGGAGTTACTGCGGAAGTTACTGCAAAACAACCCGTCTGAGAAACAGCTTCATTCCTGAAGCTGTGAGACTGTTGAACTCCACCTGAACAACCACTGACACTTTACATGGACAATACTTACTGAACACCTTCACATACCCGCACTGAGACACTTTAAACGGACTCAACATCATCAGCGTTAGTTAGCATGCTAACTAACACTTTAGGCTAGTGAACTTCCGTCCATTTGCTTTTATTAGTTTACAGGGCAGATCTGACAAGATCCACAGCCCTACCGACCCCCGGAAGCTATTTTCTACCTTCAAGTCTCTGTTAAACCAACCACCTCCTCCTCCTGCAACCAACCTCACGGCAGATTCCTTTGCCAACTTCTTCACAAAGTGGCAGCGATCAGCAGTCAGTTCTCAGACCCGTCTACACAGACCACAGCTCACTCTTCCTCAATGGTCCTTCCTCTGAGCGCCACTGAACCCAGTGTTTCCCTTTCTTCATTTACCCCTCTCACCGAGGAGGAGGTATCAAAGCTCCTCACAAGCAGCCGCCCTACATCTTGCCCTCTGGATCCTATTCCCACCACACTCCTGCAAGCACTCCTGGTTTGAATCCTACCTCACCGGACATCCTTCAAGGTGGCATGGAAAGGCCAAACATCGACGCGTCACCACCTCACCACAGGGGTGCCCCAAGGTTCAGTGTTGGGCCCCTCCTCTTTACTTCGCTGGGCCCAATCATCCATTCCATGGCTTCTCCTATCACTGCTATGCAGATGATACCCAGCTCTATCCGTCTTTCCTCCAGACGACCTCTCAGTACCAACATGAATCTCAGCCTGTCTTTCTGACATATCTGCATGGATGAAAGATCACCACCTCCAACTGAACCTCTCCAAAACTGAACTGCTTATTATCCCAGCCAAGGAAAGTATTCACCACAACGTCAGCATCAGGTTAGACTCCCTATCTGTGGCTCCACTAAGGTTCTTAGAAACCTGAGCGTCATGATCGATGATCAGCTGACCTTTGTGGATCAGGTTGCCTCTGTCGCTCGATCGTGTCTCTTCTCTCTATTCAACATCAGGAAGATTAGGCCATATCTAACTCAACATGCGACACAGCTCCAAGTTCAGACCTTGGTCATTTTCCGCCTTGAGTACTGCAACGCCGTCCTAACAAGTCTTCCAGCCTGTGCTGTGAGACGCTACAGATGATCCAGAATGCTGCAGTTCGCCTGGTTTTCAACCAGCCAAAGCGATCACATGTCACACCCCTTTATCCTGAACTCTATTATCTTCCCTTAGTTGCACGCATCAAATTCAAATCACTAATGCTGGCATACAGAGTGTTTGATGGATCAGCGCCCATCTACCTCAACACCCTCTTAAAAACTTACATCACTGCCCCCCCCGCTCCGTTCCTCCAATGAGCGCCAACTAACGCGACCAAAGCCCCGTGCAGGTCAATCTAAACTCTTCTCATTTGCGGTTCCTCGCTGGTGGAACGACCTTATGTGCATCAGAGCATCAGAGTCTCTTTCCACCTTGAAGAAATCCTTGAAGTCCCAGCTCTTCCCAGAGTATCTATTGCCCTGAAAGATCTAAACCCCTGATATTACTTAGCACTAAATATATGGTACTTGGGCCTTTTGTGTTACCTAAATGCTGTAAATGAGTGTCATCATTAATGTTAAATCCTTTCCTACCACATTGCAGGTAAATTGCGTCGTAGTTCATTGTTAAACCCTCTTTTTGTAAGTTGCTTTGGATAAAAGTGTCGGATAAATGCAGAAATGTAAATGTAAAATGTAAATCTGACACATCCAATATGGCCGACGCTTTGACGTGCCGCTGCTGCTGGGACCAAAACGTTTGTTTGCTATGGTGATGATGTTACTACGGAAGAAAATAATCAATTATTTCAAATTTCTATGAAAAAATTAAGGATCAGTAAAATCAGGAGAATTTACATGATTGATTTTCTGGAGGTACGTGTATAACTACGATTTGTTTTGTTTAAAGTTGATCTGTTTTCTAGGGCTCATTATTCTTGTTTTGCCCATGTTGTGACTATTAAAATAATAAAATTACGTCTTTAACAGTTAAAGGTTTAATAGGGGATTAAAAGGAACACTGGTTGTTTTACTTATAGGGCCGATAAGACAAGTTAACAAAAGACGTTACGGGCGCCGTATGGTCCATCCTTGGTTTTAACGTTGTGGGACAGACCTGTGAATTTTGTACCTTAGTGATGAAGGTTATCTTCATGATCGCCGGCGCTAACAGCAGGTTGGAAATAAAACCAACGTTGGAAGAGAGTTTGGCCAGATCTGAAGGGTTGATTTTGTCCAGAACATCTGAAACCAGGCCAGTAATGAGGGAACCCAGGGATTTCAGGGCCTCCCCAGAGTTTATCTGACACACAAACATAACAAATATTAACGCCATGATGCTTCAGTATTGTTGGAAACAAATGTCTGAGACCGTGTTTACCTGGAAGTCTGAGGGGAGCTTTTCGATGATGGTGCGAGCCTGGTTCTGGGTCCAGTCGGTGACCGAGCCCAGGGTGGACAGCGCGGACAGCAGCACTGACGAGGACACCGAGCTGATCTGAGTGATGGACAGGCCAGAACACGCCTTCCCAAGCGCCGTAAAGATCTCCAGGGTCACCGTCTGGATGTTTGACGCCAGCGTGGCGGCAATCTGGTGAAATAAGCAAACAAATAAGATTTCATATCAAAGCAAGACAAATAATCTAATAAAACATAATAAAAAATAAGATTATGGAAATCTGGGATCTTCAAATTACAATAACTTGTGAAAGAAATTATTTAAATGAGTCAATTTATTAAAACTATATCATAGACTTCAATTAAATGAGAGATCAACGTGGTTCTGAGTGAAGGAAGATGCAACAGTTCAAACGCCATCAACTGAAGCCACGCCCACTTAATAACGCGCAATTACACTCGCAGGTGAACTTTGAGGGATTTCAGACCAAACTAGAGATTTAAAGCTGCAGATGATCATTAATGGCTTGTAGGAAACACATTGCAGCAGTTTATTGAATGTATTTCTACACTTCCAGTGAAAATATTCACAGAGATTCATAGAAACATTTGAGGAATTTGACTCGACTTCCTGTCTGGCCAATTGATGATGTTCTTCAGAGGAACATTATGTAATTTATTAAATCAGGAAATTGTAGCTATTTGTAGTTTTAATATATTTATGACATTGTTTAGAACATTTCTGTGTCTCTGCTGAACGTCGGTACTTCGGTACCTCTGGGTTGTTCGTTCCATTGCAGAACAGGCCGAGGCGGTCCAGAACGATAACCGTATCTTTCTCGGACAGAGACGAATACGACGGGCTCGGGACGTCCGAGGAGCACAGGAAGATGCCCGGAAACCTGCAGACGGGAAATCATGCAGTTCCTCGTAAGGTAAAAAGAGCTCGGATGGATTCCAACGGGCGCAGGACTCACCTGATGGGGCTGAAGGTGGGGTTGAACGTAAAGACCTGCTGGATGTAGAAGCTGGTCACGTTAGTCGGGATCGCCAAGTTGCTGAAAAGGTCCAGGTTAAATTTATTCTCCAGGAAAATATTCAGCTTTGAAAGAAGAAACAAAAGATTTCATGTTATGAATTTGACTAGCTGTTGCTTAACTACATACATCCGCTGGCCACTTTATTAGGTACACCTGTCCAACTGCTCGTTAATCACATGACAGCAACTCCATGCGTTTAGGCTTGTAGACGCAGTCAAGACGATCTGCTGCAGTTCAAACCGAGCATCAGAACGAGGAAGAAAGGTGATTCAAGTGACTTTGAACGTAGCATGGTTGTTCTGGTCTGAATATTTCAGAAACTGCTAATCTGGTATTTGCACCCACAACCATCTTGTTGATGCCAGAGGTCAGAGGAGAATGGTCCGACTGGTTGGAGCTGATAGAAAGGACAACAGTAACTAAAATATCCACTCATTACAACCAAGGTATGCAGAAGAGCATCTCTGAACACACAACAGGTCCAACCTTGAGACAGACGGGCTACAGAAGCAGAAGAACACACCAGGGCGCCACTCCTGTCAGCTAAGAACAGGAAACTGAGGCTACAATTAGAAACTGGACAATAGAAGAATAGAAAAACGTTTCCTGGTCTGATGAGTCTCCATTTCTGCTTCCACATTCGGATGGTAGGGTCAGAATTTGGCATCAACAGCATGAAAGCATGGATCCATCCTGCCTTGTATCAACGGTTCAGGCTGGTGGTGGTGGTGTAATGGTGTGGGGGACATTTTCTAGGCCCTCTTTGGGCCCCTTAGTACCAATTGAGCATCGTTGTATCACCACAGCCTACCTGAGTATTGTTGCTGACCATGTCCATCCCTTTATGACCACAGTGTTCCATCTTCTGATGGATACTTCCAGCAGGATAACGATCCATCATGTCATAAAGCTCAGATGATCTCAGACTGGTTTCTGGAACATGACGATGAGTTCACTGAACTCAAACGACCTCCAGTCACCAGATCTCAGTCCAATAGAGCTTTGGGATGATTGGCATCATGGATGTGCAGCTGACAAATCTGCAGCAACTGCATGATGCTATTATGTCAATATGGACCAAACTCTCTGAGGAATGTTTCCAGTACCTTGTTGAATCTACGCCACCAAGGATTTAGGCGGTTCTGAAGGCAAAAGGGGGTCCAACCCAGTACTAGGTGTACCTAATACAGCTGAAACAACTAATCGATTAAATTGATTATTAAAATAGTTTACAGCTAATTTAGTCAATTAGTTTCTTTATAATCCTGTTTTACTATAAGCGTCTATTTTTAACAAAATCTGTTATATCTGTGGTCACTAGGTGGCAGTAATGAGCTACCTAACGCTGTGATCTACCAGTGGAGCAGTAGAAGAAGAAATCAGCCAATCGTTAGCCTTGTTTTGCTAGCGCATGGCTCATAAACACATTTGCCCTGAGCAAGATGGCGGAGCAGGAAAATGTAGGAAAGTCTTCTTTAAGTGAACATCTGAGACC
>JAVLVB010000834.1:102556-121519 GCA_032876305.1 Orestias chungarensis
TCTGCTCTCTAAACATCGTATCTGCTCTCTAAACATCGTATCTGCTCTCTAAACTTCGTATCTGCTCTCTAAACTTCGTATCTGCTCTCTAAACTTCGTATCTGCTCTCTAAACATCGTATCTGCTCTCTAAACATCGTATCTGCTCTCTAAACTTCGTATCTGCTCTCTAAACATCGTATCTGCTCTCTAAACATCGTCTCTGCTCTCTAAACTCCGTATCTGCTCTCTAAACATCGTATCTGCTCTCTAAACTTCGTATCCTCTCTCTAAACTTCGTATCCTCTCTCTAAACATCGTATCTGCTCTCTAAACATCGTATCTGCTCTCTAAACTTCGTATCTGCTCTCTAAACATCGTATCTGCTCTCTAAACATCGTATCTGCTCTCTAAACATCGTATCTGCTCTCTAAACTTCGTATCCTCTCTCTAAACATCGTATCTGCTCTCTAAACATCGTATCTGCTCTCTAAACTTCGTATCTGCTCTCTAAACATCGTATCTGCTCTCTAAACATCGTATCTGCTCTCTAAACATCGTATCTGCTCTCTAAACTTCGTATCTGCTCTCTAAACTTCGTATCTGCTCTCTAAACTTCGTATCTGCTCTCTAAACATCGTATCTGCTCTCTAAACTTCGTATCTGCTCTCTAAACTTCGTATCTGCTCTCTAAACATCGTATCTGCTCTCTAAACTTCGTATCTGCTCTCTAAACTTCGTATCTGCTCTCTAAACTTCGTATCTGCTCTCTAAACATCGTATCTGCTCTCTAAACATCGTATCTGCTCTCTAAACTTCGTATCTGCTCTCTAAACTTCGTATCTGCTCTCTAAACATCGTATCTGCTCTCTAAACTTCGTATCTGCTCTCTAAACATCGTATCTGCTCTCTAAACTTCGTATCTGCTCTCTAAACATCGCTGGTTTAATCACGTCTGAAGACTTCCTGCCAGTGTGGATCCTGTATTTCAGGCCTCGGCCTTCATCGATGTCCTAACCAGCCCTAAACTCTTAATACCATCATTGTGACCACATGACTCTTTAAGTTGATGTAGATTAAAGCAGAAACTATTCACTCCCTTCACTGAAGTCACATAGAACCATCAAACATTCATTTCATAATATAATAATATAATTTTTATTTAGTTAAGATTGATTTAATACTAACAAAATAAAATCTGAAAAATATAGAAAAAGCAGCTTTGTACTCACCAAAACAGCTGTTTATTTGAATAAAACGTCTTCTTTCATCAAGAATACTTCAATAACCACCAATAACTCCATGGAGGCTAATGCTAATAGGGTTAGCTAATGCTAATGCTAACCCTATCCTCACAATATCCAGTTTTGGTTTAAAGGGCCGTCATGAAAATGTGTTTTAATTCAATCAGCAACCAGATCAATATCTTCTCCCACTTCTGCCATCGTGGGTTGATAAATAAACGTAGTGAGATCTACACAAATTAACTTTTTAGCTCGTTTAAGTCGCCAACAGCAGCTACCGTTTAAACCGTTACTCTGTGTAGCTCCGCCCCTCACTAGCACGTAACCAATCAGGACGCGAACGTCTCACGTTCAACGACACACCTGCTAGCTGGCCACAACGTCACAAACTCAAAGTCTGATTGGTTATCAAAACTGTCCGTTTCAGTTCATTTAAGTGAACAAGCGGCTTCGCTGTTAACTCTGAAGGATTTCTTGGTACCTGGCAACACCTGAGAGCTGAAATCTGATTGGATGAGGGAACAAAGTACATAAACAACACTGGAAGCAGGATGCTTCGACAATCATCTGTTTGTGCGTAGTGTGCCTTTACACACACCTGGTCGCTGGTAACCACAGCGACCAGGTCTAGGTGTTCAGGTGAGGCCCAGGGATGAAGCCCGGGTCCATGGACGCCACTTTGGCCGCGATGAACGAGTGAATGCAGTAGAGGACAGCCGTCAGGTTGGCGAACTCCAGTTCCTGAGGAGGAGAAGTTGAGATTTTGTTTAGATTTTTAAATTCTTCAAAATCACTTTTTTAGGCCATTTATTTGAACAAAAACGGAGAAATGTGACTTTATGAATACCAGACTACGCTAGACTCCTGGTAGATGTCTAATTGAACACATTAAACACACCTTCATTTGCATTAATATGGAGAGAGATCGCTGTCAAAGACGTGTCAGCACAACTTAACATTCGTATCTAATAAAGTTCTGGTACCCAAAATTCTGCTGAAATATTTGTGAGTCTAAAAGCTGTGAGTGAATAAAACTCTAATTTCCACGACTACAAACTCTTCCTTTCTCTGTGGACGTCCCCGTGTGACGTCATCGTATCATTTTTTGTTAGGAAATAAGACATTTTTTTCATCCACGTTTAACCCATTTTATATTTTTTATTAATTTTTCCGGTAAATATTTGACATTTTTCTTCAATAGCGTCCAGGTCATGTGACCAACTTAATAAAAAATGAGTCTTAAATTGTTCTTCTAGATGACACAGATGAGCCAAACTTGTTTTTAGTACATTTTAACCCTGTGATAATTTTTTATTAATATTCAATGTAAAAAATTGCCGTTTTTCCTTAATAGGTCCCAGGTCATGTGACATAATCACTCTAAATCAGTCGTAAATTGTTCTTCTAGATCACATGTGTCAAACTCAAGGCGCGCGGGCCACATGCGGCCCACTTCATTTTACGTGCCCCCCCAAGCTGATTATTCATTTTCCCAGCGAATAAAAGTGAGACATGCTGAGGAAGGAGGCATTTGTAGCTGCTTTCACCGTGTAACTGTTACACGTGAAAGCAGGCGTATGCTAAAGGTGTGTGAGCAGGTGAGTCCCCACAAGGTACAGACGTTTCAAAATGTCCGTTTGTCAACAAATACCATCGCGGATCGAGTTAAGCAAATAGCTGGAAATCTAGCGACACGGCTGGCTGAAGAAATGGGCAGCTGTCTAGCTCTGGGATAATGTGAGGACCACTGTCATGAAAACAGTGAACTTTATTCAGGTGTGTGGCCTGAATCACCGCCAGGAGGTGGCTGAGAAGGAGAAAAGTCCTTCCAGAAGAAATTGATCTTTTCATGAAGAACAAAGGAAAACCCTTGTCTGAACTGTCCGATCCGAAACGGCTGTGTGACTTTGCTATGTAAGGTGACGTCAGCGAGCATCTTGCTCAGCTAGATCAGAAACTACAAGGACGTAAACAAGTCCTCACACAGACGTCCGACATGAACACAGCTTTCCGACCTATGGAAGTGCGAAGTGGAACAAAACCATCTGCTTGTCGGAGCATCTGGGCCTCACCTCCCGGGGCTTTTTCATGCGCTCAGCTAAAACCAACTCTTAACAAGCGAGTTTGATCGGCGCTTTTCTGACTTTAAATCGCAGCACTCTGACATATTTGCCAATCCTTTCTCCGCTGATGTCTGCTTTGCGCCCCACCGCCTTCAGATTGAGCTGATTGAGCTTCAAAGCGACAGTGGCCTGAGAGCGAAGCCCCGAGATGTTTCAATCGAGGACTTTTACCGTCTACTGCCGCCCGATTTGATGCCACAGCTTCGACTCCATGCAGCTCGTGTTTTGTCCGTGTTTGGAAGCACCAATCACTGCGAACAGATGTTTTCAATAATGAAGTTAAACAAGAACGAGCTCAGATCGCGCTTTACTGACGAAAACCTCTGCGGATTATCACAGCACAAGAAGTAAAAGCAGACATCGAGGAACTGACCAGGGGAAGACGGTGCCAGAGATCCGGCCAGAAAACATCGGTAAGCACGAACAAACTGAATTAAAGTAGAATGAATGTAAAACCAAGACTAAGTTTAGCAGAAGATGCATTTAGTTGATTGATTTTGCTTGTTTTGTTTTGTGTTTGTTTACAGAACACGGCCGATGAATGAGGATGTGTGTGAGTTGGATCACTGACTCATTACTAGGCCTCTACAGAACTGAGTTGCTGCTAAGGAGGGAACTCAACCTTTTGTCTGGGGTGTGTTTTAGCAGGGATGCGTCTAAAAGTTGCAGTCTGGACTTTTACTGTCAATGTGGCCAATATGTGGAAGTGACCTTTGGTGAGATTGAGTTTTATAACCCTGTTCTAGATGATACAGATGAGGGACACTTGTTTTAATCCAGGTTTAACCCACATGACTATTGAAGAAATTTGCCAAATATTTATAGTAGAAATGAATAGAAAATGGGTTAAACATGAATAAAAACACGCTTTCCTCATCCATGTCATCCTGTAGAATAATCCCACAGTATTGTTTTATCATTGCTGCCATAACAATAAAGCTGTTAATTCTTGTTTCGCGGTTCTGAACTTTATTGACGGTCCCTAAACTAACAGCCGTGTTTCCTTTGAGGTAGAAACCGAAGATCCGAAGCTGCGATCAGGAGGGAGAAGCCGCTAGCTCTACGTAGCTCTGCTAGCTTTACCGCTGTGGAAAACAAGTCATGACCATGGAAACATGTTTTATTCTCACCCATGTCACCAGAGGAGCTCCGTAGGTTTGGCCTTAAATTTGCTGTTTATTTAATGTCAACAAACTTGTTTACTGATACAAAAAACAACATTTTCTCCCATTTTAAACCACGATTGGCTAATTTATATAGAAGTCATTAGTTTAAATAACGTGTTTAACACTAACTGAGGGTGCAAAGCCGAAATTCTTACCTTCATCTCTATCTGATTGCTCTCAGCGCTCTTAAAAAGCAGCTTCACTCTGGCTTTGCCGTCGTCAGACGAGCCTTTCAGCTGAGAGAACTTGTATCTCCACACGACGGTCTGGAGAGAAGCCAGACAAGAAACTTCAGAGGACAATCATTCCTCAGAGGGTCAAACGCATCCATACAGGAAATACGGCAGCAGGTAGGAAGCGTGATAATTACCTGCGAGGCGACGTCTGAGCAGCTGAACCCCGATCCGTAATCCACGGTGAAGCTCAGAACGCTGCCCTGGCTGCTGCACGCGTAGCTTTTACTCTGAGCAGAACAAGACGGATTAACAGCCAAGCCAAACGCGTCCAGATCAGAAATGGGTTCAAATGAAAGAAACGAAAGAAACGTCGGCCTCCTGGATCTGTCAGGGGTTTCAAGCCTAGATGATCAACGACGGACGCCGCCGTCTGTGGACGGACGTTAAAGTCGCTGAGCGTCTCGACAGAAGATCAGAACAAGACGAAGGACGATGAGAAAAAAAGATAAACTGGGCACTGCTCGCTTCGGACGTCATTTCTGTCCAGATTTACCACGTCTGGCTTCTTCTGCTGAAGTGACGATGAGGGAAAAGTCGGGTAAAATTCGACATGAGCGTTCAGAGACGTCTCTGATTTAGTTCCACACGTTAAAGTGGAACACATTTTAGTTTTTTTGGGTGACTAAAAGGTCGGCCTAAACTAGCAGGACAGAGGAAATCCTTAATTTCCTCACGGCTGCAGGAAGAAGGAGGTTCTAGTTTGGAGCAACTTCTCCACGTTTCTGAGGAAGAAACGACGTTCAGCCCAGAATTAGAGTCAAGAACTGAGAAACACTCCTGATTTCTGATGATTTCTTTGACTTTCATGTTGCACTTAAAGTAATTAGTAGAATATAAATAATGAATTGGTGTGTTTAATTTATTACCTATTTATTAATTTTTCCTCTGTATGATCAGCCTTCAACAACATAAACATCTTAAAGCAACACTGAGCAGCTTTTCAACCTCTATAAAATGTTTTCATAACTTTTGTGATTTTACGTCGACTTACAGCTCGTCGTTTAACCGGCACTAGGAACCTTTGAGGAGGGTGGCAGGAACCCTGCCTTCCACACTAAACAGCTACAAATGTGCTGACTGCTTTATTGCACACGTCACATTTCAACTCTAACCTTGTAGCACAACTAAAATCAATACTCAGTGTTCTGTTAGCTTTTATTTGCCTGGTAAGTTGATTATTGACTTTACCAGATAAACAGAGGTTTAAGTTTTAAAACAGTCATATCAGCAGGAACCTGCATGATTGCTTTACAATAAATACGAAGGAAATATAACAGGTAACTTGTTACCACGGCAATGTGGATTCAGTGCAGGACTTAAGTTTTACGTTTTCCAGACTGTTCTTGTCTGTAGAGTCAAGAACTCACAAACCAGAACAGGAGTACCCTGCGGGTCAAACCTGGCTCTTTACCCAGTGTTGTTATAATATCTTTGTGGCTCGCTAGATTAGTCCAGTTTACACGCAGTTCTGGTCCTCCAACAGTGGCGGCTGGTTTCAGACGGACGTCACCGGAGAGATGAAGGCTCTCCAATGACGAGGCGACGCTCAACAAGCCTGCAAGTCAAACAGTCTGGAGCGCCGGAGAGGCTGCTGGGACGTCAGAGATTACGTCACGTTTCTGATGGGCTTCATGCTCAAAGGAACAGCCAAGCGTCCTGAACTACAAACATCATCTTTTTGTTTCTGCATTTAGCAGAAGTCACTCAAATGAAAGTACTCGTACACTCATTTTGGAAAAATGAGTGTACGCTACATAGGGATGTATCGCTACATCCCTAATAATAATGATAATAATGATAATGATAATAATGATAATAATAATAATCATGAGCTCTAAATGTTAAAAACTGTTAAATTCTGACATGTTATGTCCTACAGCAGAATCAACAAACTGAAAGTGTCACCTCTCCTTTAGGAACTAAGATAATTCTCTTAACAAACACTGAGCTAACAAAGATGGCCGCTCTCTGCAGCAGTCAGCTGACGCGTGTGGGACGGCGGCGTCTGCTAGCTGATCCTCTTCCTTTAACGCTCAGCTCTCGGGATTCATTTCACCGCAGCGACTCAGAGATCCTGAATCTATATCTAATATCTTGAGACCATGAGGAGCTTTGGATCATGATTAGGTTTTTCCAGACGTCCGTCTGAGACACTTTCAGGTGGAAATCGATCCACTTCCACTCCTGATCCTTTGAAGCTGCTTCAGTAGTTAAACTTGAAGATTTGAGCTCTACGTACATCTGTCAGCTTATCTGGGAGCGTCCTCTCAGGCTTTAAATGTTACGGCCGTGTCTTCGTCTCAGCTGGGATTCTGCTCTGCTCTGGACGCCTGGTGACTTTAATGATGGACGACCGTCAGCTGCTGCGCTCTTACTGTCACCAAAACAAAGGAGCTGCTGTGAGACGCTGAGCTGAGGCTTCGCTGATTAGACGAGATTTTTCTGTGGGAATTAGAAACTTTCTCCGCGTTTGGAAAATCTGCTTTGCTCATTTCTGACAGGAGTAAGAAAACTTTGAGCTCTGCTGCTTTTAGCCTTTAAAGATGGTTTCCCACCAGACACGAGTTTCAGGCGTCAGATCGGACACACATGCTAGTTCAGCTAAGCTAAAGTTTACTTTGGGTTTGACTCTAACAAACATTTGATTGAACAGGAATCAAAGGAAACAGTTACGATCTCATTACAGGCACAACGTCAGGTTTCCCTCTGAGAGATCCAGCTAGCAGGCGGCTCTACTCCCACCCAGTTCAGATTAAGAATCTGACCAACCCGTGACCTTTGACCTCTTAGTTAACGTCTTTAGTGTTGGATAAAAAGAGGCCTTCTATGGACAAATTACATCGCTTATCCTTCTGTTCCAGTGAAGCTAGCCTCGCTCAGCCTTAGCTTAGCGTGTAGCAGATGAGGAACCCTTTACGTTTGGGCTGGTAGGACTTGATCAGGAGTGAACAACACGAAACAGTTCGACAGCGTTAGCTGATGTTTATTAAAACAGAAAAAAACAACATTCTGCTGAGAAAAATAATAAAAATCTGGTTTTAAAAGAACTAAATGAAGTTAAATTTGTAATTTATTTTTTTCCAAAGATCTGCGAGTAAACTAAAGTCTGTGACCTTATGCTGTAAAGCAGTCAGCACATTTGTGTTGTTTTGTGTGGAAGGCAGGGTTCCTGCCACCCTCCTCAGAGTTGCTTTAAGATCCAGAAGAAAGCGTTCATCAGGCGGTTCACTGAGAGACAGAGGAACCGACGGTTCCAGTCACGGCAACGTCCAGAGGGACAAAAGTCCAACACGCATAGAGGCTGCATCATGCTGCGGGACGAGGTTTGAGTCTAAACAAAATGAACCAAAGATTTAATCCTAGTTTAGCGCAGCTGCTGGAAAACGTAGTTTTTCTCTGACTTTAGTCTGAGTTTCTGATTCCCGTCAGAACATCAGGTCGCCTTCATCTTCGCAGACGTTTCAGCGCTCTCTCCTCTTCCTTCGTCTATTAAAACGAGCTTCCATCCCAGAATACTCTCAGTGTTTGGAGCTAAAGCAACTTTAACGTCCCAGAGAGAAAAATCGCGGTGAAAACATGAACTCACAGCTCTAATGATAAATTTTAAAGGGACGATCCGTGTGGTATCTGATGGTGACGACAGATTCATCCTAAAACTAAAACTGATGCCGGAAATTCAAAGCAAACCTGTAAATCCAGGAGCTGCTTAGCGCCGTTAAACTACGGTCACTGATTTACGTTCATCACGCCAAATACAATTTAAAACAACAACATTCATGGAAAACTTTAAATGCAACTGAAGTCCTGAGACAGAAAACCTCAGAGAACGACGACGGGTCACCTACAATAATTCAGAGGAAATCTGAGAGACGTAAATGGTCAGATAAACAGATCTGAACAGCCCAGAAAGCTGCTAACCTGCCCCAGATTCAGCCCAACGTCAGAGCGGGAAGCTCACAGCAATGACCAGAACCAGCATTCATATCATGCAGGACGTCACGAGCGCGTCTGATCCTGACGATAAAGATGGCGGCTTCACAGCAGCCGTCTCCAGATAAGTTTCATCCAGGTGAAAATGCTGAGGTTTATTCTACGGACGTCTGAGAACCTGGACAAGTTTTTACATTTTGTTCACTTTTTAGTGTCAGACGCTTCAAACGTGTGTCAGTCATCTCCACTTCCTGTCTTCTCCTGACGGACTTCCTGTCTCTTCTCCTGTCTTTTTGTACCATGGAGGATGAAACTGAGGGAGCGGCTCGTCTTTCTCTAATAAACCAAGAGAGCGTGTTTGTCGGCTGCCTGGGCGCCGTATCTGGAACTAGGGGGAAAATCCAGCAGCGTTTAACACGCGTCTGACAGTATCCAAACGCTCTGGTCTGGACGCGTTACGAGACTGTTGGACGCTCCCAGACGCGCGTCAACATCGACTTTGCATCCCAGTTGGACGCTCTTGGCCCTCCTATAGCAGCAGAGCTAGCTAGGATCACTGTTGCTCCTCTGTTAGAGACGTAGCTGCCGTCTAGAAGTCGTTGGATGACGCAGTCGCCTGATTTGCAAAACTGATTTATCGCCATGCGTCAGCATGCAGGAAAGCAGCGGAACGATGTTGTGTGAGAGAAATAATGTGAGTAAAAAAACACTCTAAACACATTTAGAAATATAAACAAACTTTCTTCTGTTGATTTGGGGTTTTTTAGTGTGAATATACCAACCCTCCTTTATCCGGGCTTGGAACCAGCAAAAATGACCCAACTGAGACAATTTGGCAGAGTTTTTTTTGTTTGTTTTTTTCCTCATCAACATTTAACTATAACATTTTTAACATTTTGTACAATCTAAATCTAAATGGACCAAAAAGAGGCAACAAACAAAAGCTGTCGGCGGCAATATTAGGCAGTGATGTTAGTCTGGCTCTAATTTCTTATTTTTTACCCAGACCCTCATAAACCGGCTCACAGAGAGAGCAGCTCATCGTCATTTAGGGCCGGTCCAGCAGCTGAGGGAGCTGACTTAAATGAGGAAGCTGCTGATGTGCCAAACATCTCCAATAGCGCCTCAGAAAGTCGCCAGATTTGTCACTTTCTAGAAAATCTGTCTCTGTGGGTCTGAAACCTCCTAAATCTGGTGAGAAAGCCGATAAGTTAGCAACACTTGCAGGGATATGAGACCTGAGAGAGGTCCATGATGCTTCCTGGTGTTTATAACACGGGAGTATTATGGTATTATGATCCATCTATCTAGCTCATGTTTCTAATGTTTTCTAATGCGAGCGTTTTGGTTAGCTGATGCTACTTTAGCTGAAATGTTTCCCTCAGACGATTATTAGACGTCTTTTCTTTCCATTTCTGGATTTTGTACCGTTTTCTTATCATTCTGCTGAATATTTAGATTTTTTTCCTGATGTTTTGCGTGATTTCATTTCTGTTTTTAGTGTGTTTGTTAAAAACTAATAAAAAAGGAAACACCTTTCAGGTGCAGACACAAGAAAATGATATGCAGGGTCAAAAACAAAACATTAAACGCTGAGCTGCTCCAGAACACCAGGGGGAGCCGATCACCTCACCTGAACTCGCTGCACCTCCCAGAAGACGGCTCTCTGGAAGGACCTGTCCCAGACCGCCAGGTCGCCGGCCAGCTCCACCCTGAAGCTGCGGCTCTGGCCGTGGCCCACCAGGATGCTGAAGCAAAGCGAGTCGGCGTCCTGCAGCTCTGGGGAACGCTCCAGGCCCAGGTAGAGCCTCGCCTGCAGCCAGCAGACCTCGGCGAGCCACAGCTGCCACAGAAACCCGGCTCAGTCTGTTTGACCCACAAATTGGGGTTTGTGGGTCAAACGTGTGACTCACCTTATGCGCCTTGAAGAGAACCTCAGAGAGGTTGTAGGTGGTTTCCGCCCGTCCCCAGGCGCTGGCGGCGGTCTGAGGGACACCAGGAACAGAAACTGATGATGAAGGTCGAGCAGCAGATCCGTCTGATCCAGAACCAAAACGCTAATTAATGTTGACAGGATGGTGTGAGATACGGTTCAATGGCAGAAAAAGAAAACAGGACGGTTAGATTTGATGTAGGAGGAGCTGTAGACACGGTTTGGTCCCAAATCTGCGGGTTATGAGTCAGATTAGAGTCAGATTATCCTGCTGTGTCAACATGGCTGAACGTCTTTCTCTGATAAATCTGCAGTCAGAGAAACACGAGACTCAAACGCATCGATCATTTCTCTATAGAACCGCAGGATGCTGGAAACCAGCACAGAAAATGTTCTGATGGTTTCTGGACAGAAAAGGGATTTTTCTGAGTTGTTTGTTTAATCTGAAGAGCGGCTGGTTAAACTGTGACCTGTAGGATGAAGATCTGCTGCAGCGTCAATAGGAGGGATGCCGCAGACATGGCGGCTCTCTACCAACAGGGGCCCCAAATAAAAAGGAAATACATGTTTCAATACGTTTCCTTTTCATTTGTCAATAATGAAATTAAACTTTGGTTCTGCTGGTGATTTTTTTATCATTAGCAGGTAAATCTTCACCCATATTCAATAAACGCTCCAGCTTCTGTTTGCTCCTGCTGTAGCGAACTTCACCGGGAAGGTTTTCAGTAGAAGAGAATATAGCCTGGAAATAATAATTAAATCAGGTTTTCCAAAAACCAAAGAAGAAGTACAAAAGAAAGAAAGTCCATTTATAACTTGGTGTCTCTGTAAAATAATAATATAAAGCATCCGACTGTCTGGACAGTTTAAAACTCTTAATGTCCTGAGTTTCCCTCCTAAGTGACACAATAAAACTAAAAACCAGCAGATGATTTTTGTCGTGAAGCCAGAAAATCCTGACGTCCTTGAATCTCTCCAATAAGCCAGAACGTTTAAAAACGTCATAAAGTCTGAAATTTTTCAACCTGAACATGTTAAATTATGTCTGATCTAAACCAAACCAGTGAGAAACATCAAACCGTGAGGAAGGTTCAGCCGTCAGAGCCAAGCGTCTAACGCTGCGTCCACACCAAACACGTCTGGAGCGTCTAAACGTTTTTTGCGTCAGACGCTTTAAACGCGGGTCAAGCGTCTCCACTTCCTGTCTCCTCTGGTCGGACTTCCTGTCTCTTCAAGGGTCTTTTTGTACAATGGAGGATGAAACTGAGAGAGCGGCTCGTCTTTCTTTAATAAACCAAGAGAGCGCGGTTGATTGGTCCACGCTCAATCGTCCAGCGACCAAATTTTAACTTTCCCAACTCGAGCGTTTTGGTCGTCTGATGCTCAAAACGCTTCAAAGGTTCTGGTAACGCTCCACGAGACTTTTCCTTGATCCCAGACGCGCGTCTACATCGACTTTGCATGTAAACTGGACGCTCTCAACGGTCCAGACGGTTTCGGCGTGAACGCAGCGTTAGAACCAGCAACCTTTCTGCAGATGGAAACAACTGTCGGCGTCACAGAGCCAAGTTTAGCTAACAGGAAACAGGCGGGAGACGATTTTTTTATCCGAACTAACAATAAACGAACAGACAAATGACTGAATCCCAGGCTGTCTCTCTCAGGGTACTCCACATGAGTGCATGGTTGAGGCGTTAGCCTGCTGAGTGAGCGAAACCGAAGTTCTGGAGGACGTTCCTTCAAAGGTTCAGGTTTGTCTATTACAGTTTAGGATTGTCTTAAAGGGACGTGTCTCTGATTTATTCACCATAAACCCCCTAAAAAGAAGCTCTGCTAATTAGCCGCCTACATTTCCCACCTGTGGGACCAAAAGGACTCGCAGGTCGTTGTTGCTCCAAACCTCCCGCAGCCGTGATATAATAACCGAAGCCGGCGACATGCTCAAGTTAAATAAAAGAATAAAATCGGATTTAGCCGAACATTTCCGGCACAGATCAGACGGTTGGAGAGGATCTGATGATCTAAACTTTCACCACATTACTGGAAAACCTCCATCTAGTGCCGAGCCCACAGCATCACTCCACCACCGCCGGTATGATGTCCTGGCTCTGATGTTGGTTCTGATGTCTCCTCAGGACAAACGTGAGACGGGTTTTTGTGTTCGTCTGGGTCAGCGGTGGCGACCTCTGACCTCAGCTGAGCTCCACGTGTTGTTCTGGAGAGGTTGTGACGGGTCGGCCTCTCCTGGCAGGTTCTACCTGTTTCTGGATCACGGTTCTGACTGAGGTTGTTTTATGGACCGGAACCTCTCAGGTGGTCCAGAAAACTTGTTTAAAATCGTGAATTTAAACGGCCGTTAAAAAACAAGACAACCGATAAGTTCTGATAAAACTTCAGGACATAAAAGAAAAATGTTTTTAGGTTTGATGTTGAAAAAGGAAAATGTATCTTAAACTATTTTACTGATATCTTCTTTTTACTTTGACTTGGAAAATCAATGTAACACTAAACTTTGTGTTTTAAATAGTGCTTAGTAACTTCAGAGGAAACTCCTGCCTCCATAAATGATTCATCAACTGAAAAGAGATTTTGGTGTCAAATGAAGGTAAATATTGATCTGAAACATTAAAATAGGGTTGAAAAGTGACAACAGAAGAAAAGTGTGACGGGATTTCAATGAAAGGCTTTTAAATTCACTGGCCGAGTCAAATTTGAAACTAAAGCCAAGTAACTGGGACTAACTCAGGCTCATCGTCAGGCTGACGAGTCGATTAAAAACTGGACCGGGACCAGAAATCTGAGCCGGATCCAGTAGAACCAGCAGCAAGAGTGTCTGCGTTCATACCGGCAGACGGTTGAAGATATAAAAGTAGGATCCTCTCAGCACCAGGAACTTGAAGGCTGCAGGCCGCCGGCTGATGGCGGTGCCGTCGGCGGCGGTCTCACACGCCCAGCCCATGTGAACGATCTGCAGAAAGCGAAGATATCACGAGATTCTGGACTCAAACCGATGAGGATCTGGGATGTTAAAGCTTGATAATGTTTCGATCTGTCCCTTTAAAACCAACTCCAGTTAGGAGCGATCTGATAGGACAGGAACGATTGGGCCGGCGCTGCTCACCTGATCGTCTGACGAGAAGGACGTGTTCAGGAGTTTAATCTAAAACAGAAACAAACACTTCCAGTTAAAGACGGTTCCACAGACAAGTTAACAAACCAGTGAGGTTCTAGATCAGGTTCCCTGTGAGATTAGATTAAAAACATGAAGAACAAGAGAGATCAGAAGGTCTCAGGCAGAATAACTCGACTATATTCATTTGGTTCAGGTTTAAAAAAAGCTTAAACTTGTCCAGCAGCATCTCCCAGTTATGCTGCAGCATCTGTTGATGTTGGTTTGAAAACTGAAAATATTTGAAGCTCGTATGAAAAACAAATCAGGTCAAATGTTGTGTTATGGACTCTGTTCACCATGTTGTTTATATCACGACTAAATGTGTAACAGGCTATTGTTGTAAGTTTGTTTCTAATGGTTCGGTTTAAGTTTGCGATCATTAAAGAATCTTTTGTGAACACAGAAGAACTAAAACCTCATCAGCTGCTGTAAAATCATTCAGAGTTTTTCTGGATAAAATCCTCAACGATAAATTTATTAAATAGGGACAAACCCAACAAAGCAGACGCGATAAAACTCGGCTTAAAACTTTCCAATAAACCTGAGAGACAGACGACACACGGAACTTTGTTTAGGATTAGGATACTAAGTGGATCTAAATCAGAAACATTTCCAATAGTTTTTAAATCCTCTGCAGTCTGAAAGATTTTGTCACATTTTATCAAAGTTTTCCGACATCACGGTTAGATGTTGGTCAAAATTGTTCAGTGGAGGAAGGAAGACGCGGTAAATCTGGATGTAAACAACGTCCGAAGCAAGCGATCCCGGGTTTAGCTACGGTCGGCTCCCGTCACTCAACGACATTAACGTCCGTCCACAGACGACGGCGGCGGCCATGCTGGGGGACATCTACTGTAGGTTCTTCTTCTGTGGTTCAGACAAACGTTCGCACTGGAAGACCATGCTGAGTGAAACATGAAACCTCGTCCATGTCAACAGCAAAGCCGCCTCGGCACCAGAGTCTGTTTAAAGGTTGCCGGAGCACAATTAGATCCTGATTGGCCCTTTAGCAATCACACTCATCATGTTAGTAATCGGCCAACCAAGCCCTGAATTAATCAGCTTTTAAAAAAATAAGGCAGCAGCTTTTCAGTTGGAACCTTTGCACCATAATCAAAGGGAAAATGGAGGAGCGCGTGTTGAACGACTACTTAGGAGTCATTAATTAGGAATCAGGAGCCACCAGAGTCAACGAGCTCTTCAACACCGCGTCCTTTAAAGCCTCCTACACACAGCAGCAGCTTTAAACCTGCCAGTTCCTAAAAGATAAAAGTCTGAGGTGAAACGTCTCCGTCAGAGCAGCTCGGCTCAGATGTGGACTTACGTTCTCCTGCGTCAGAGCGTTGATGTTTGCAGAGATCGCTTGGAGCCAGTCGCAGCTTTCTGCTGCAGAGCAAAACTCCAGGATAATGGCGCTGGCGTCGTCCACGGCTAACACCTGGAAACAGTTGGACCTGGAGGGGCAGAGAGGTCAGAGTGACAGCAGCAGCTCAGCTCCTTCATAGCAACCTTCAAATGTTTAAAAACAGAAACATTTCAGTCATTATCTATCAGGTTCACAGACAGAAACTCAGAGCGTCTTCTGACTTAACAGATCGGCCCGATTACGGATTTCTCACAGTCTGAACGCGTTTTATTCAACTTCCTCATCACCAATGTGAGACGTGTGTTATAATTGTGCAGCAGAAGAAGACAGACGTGGTAAATCTGGATGTAAACAACGTCCGCAGCGAGCAGTGCCCAGTTTAGCTTTCTCTTTTCTCAGCTTCCTCCGTCTTGTTCTGATCTTGTGACGACACGTCGGCTCCATATTCTAGATCCAGTAGAAAACAGTTTGGATGGTATTGACAAATTCCTTCAATCATATTATAAAGCATTGTACGCACAACAAGAACAAAGCAAAATAGAAGATGTTAAAACATTTCTCAATTCATTGGACTTGCCAACAATTGGAGATTGCCAGAATAAAAGTTTAACCGAGCATATCACTGAAAAGGAGCTGATAACAGTGATAAACAAATTTAAAAATAATAAAACACCCGGTACTGAGGGTCTTCCAGGCGAATGGTATAAGATATTTGAAGAAGAACTAGCCCCTGTATTATTAAAATCATTAAACTGGACATTAGGGAATATGACAACACCACCATCCTGGTCTGATGCAATTATAACGGTAATACCAAAAGAAGGAAAAAACTAAATATTATGCAGCTCATATAGACCGACTTCAATCCCTAAAAGATTATAAGCTATATGCATCTATCGTGTCCAATAGGTTGAACGCGTTTGTCTCAGATCTGATTGACGGGGACCAAACCGGGTTTGTCCCTGGCCGACAAACTCAGGAGACGCTCACTTCACATAACTCAGAATATCCAGACAAACAATCATACAGCAGTAATGGCGAGCTTGGACACGGAAAAGGCTTTCGATGGTGTCAGTTGGGAGTATTTATTTCTAGTTTTGGAACGATTTGGTTTCTCACATACTGCAGTCAATATTATTAAAACATTATAGGCGTCACCCACAGCTAGGATCAAGATAAATAAAGCTGGAGAGATCCACTCGACAAGGCTGTCCGCTCTCCCCAACTCTTTATATAGAGCAATTAGGGAGAACAATGATATTCATGGTATAGTAACGAACTCAGGAGAACATAAAATAGCTCTATATGCTGAGAGATCTCTGTAAGATCTGAGCTGCTAAAACATCCCTGCAGGTGATAGTGAGTCTGAGACTAGATCTGTCTCTGCTGTCAGGATCAGACACTTCTTTTTATTACAATAATTAGACGCTTCATTGGTTTAGACCGTGTTCATGTTTTATCTGACGAAGGAAATTCAAAGTTGGCCACTGATAAATAAGATGGTTGATTACAAATGCTTGCTTCTGAACTCTGACTGGTCTTAGTTGGATTCATCCTGATGAATTGATTCATTTATTAATCAAATACTGGTCAGCCGGAGCATTCAGGCACTAAACGACATTTGCTAAAAGTACGAAATAGTTAAGCGAAGAACTGCATAAGAAAAGTTTATATTTTATATTTAAGTTCAAGAAAATGTGTAACAGTTATCTATTAACCTTGACATACAGACCATAATACTCTGGAATTATAAACACCAGGAAGTATCATGGACCTCTCTCAGGGCTAATGCTAACGGTTAGCTTATCCTAGCTAGCTCTGCTGCTAAAGCTTAGACTGGACTCCGTGTTCCTTTAAGTTTTCTTTCTCCTCAAACAGTCGGTCGAGGCAGACGGACGTGGTACTGAGCCTGGTTCTGGTTCTGCTGAAGGTTTTGTTCCTCCCCACTGTCACCGCATGTTTGAAATCCACTTCGTTGGATAGAAAACGCCTTAAACTAATTTGATTAATAAACCGAAATTTGTTGAAACTGACCCTCGTTATGACTGCTTGATAACCAGGATCAAATATATTAACATTTTAATTCATTTCTAGTGAAAGTTTTTTTCTAGATTTGTGAAAACCTGTGATGGGAAAACAGGTCAGTATTAAGGGAAGACGAGCACAAAGAGAAACCTTCACGTTAGCCGTAAATGCCTCCTGCTGCCCTCCTTTTCCACTCGCTCTTCGTCCTTCACGGACGTTTTATTGTCGCTTTAAGCCTTGAAACTGCAGGAAAGCCGCCTCTGTATCCAGTAAAGTCTAACGAGGACGCCGTTTACCGGATCTGATGAAGGTTTGTAGGGAAGTGAGCAGAGCGGCGCCTTTAATCGACCGTCAGTGACAGCAGGACCTTGTTGAAGACGCTGGCGCTCAGATTTTCACTTCTTCCTGTTTCCAGTAAAGGCCGTCGGCTGGTTTGGGGACAGCGGCGTTGAAATGTATTTTCCCCATCAGTAAAACAGAGGTCGGCGGATGAAATGAATTGGATTCGGCTTCTTTTCAGCGCCTGTACCTTGAGGCTGAGAGTTCAGACGGAAATGTTTAACAATGTCAAACAAAACAGCTCTGAGGGCTCTTTTGTTCCCCGCTTGGCCCTGATGGAAAACAGAAAACGCTTCTGTGTAATTACGGCACACATAGAGGTCAGCGTTTCATAATCACCTCCTGAGCCGCGGCAGCAACCTTTTAGGCCGTTTATGTGTCTGCACAGATGTTGGCATTAACGCGCCTGCTGGATTAGCCTCACCTCAGCCTCTGGATGCCGGCTCCGTACCTGGAGACCCTGGCCATCAGCAGGGACACGCACACGGCGTCCAGCCAGCGCTTCTCGTACCTCGGCTCGTTGACGCGGGAGGGCGGCGGCGAAGGAGCCTGAGAGGAAAACAGAAACAGGGCGGTGAGTTCCGGCTACAGGTCCGACGAGGAAACCTGAACCGTAGGATTAGACGCGTAACACGAGCAGAGTTGGGGAGGTTACGGTATAAAAGACGTTTAATCTCAGAATACAGAAGTAAATTATGTAGTTTGGAAGAATATTTAGACAGTCCTTCCAGAAAATCACGATTCTGCCACCACAGAATAATTTTAGGAACTTAAGGAAAGGATGCACAATGTGGGGGGGCCCATATTTCTTAAAAAGCTGCATATTCACCCATAAATAGCATCTAAGCTCAGAAATCAGGAATATCGTAAATTCTCCTGATTTTACTGATCCCGCATTTTCTTCTCAGAAATTTTAAATAATTGATAATTTTCTTACTTCTGACTGACACTAACCCCCCCAAGCTAAAAGTGAACGGTCCGGCGTGTCGCGTAGTGACGTCATAACCTCCGTGCGCCACCATAACAAACACACGTTTTAGTCCCTGTAGCGGCGGCATGTCAGCGCGGCGGCCATATTGGATGTCAGATCTGCCCCAAAAACTAATAAAAGCAAATGGACAGAAGTTCACTAGACTAAAGTGTTAGAGTTAGCATGCAAACTCTAACAATTTAGACTAGTGTTAGCATGTTAACAATAGCCTTAAATGTTAGAGTTAGCATGCTAACACTAGCTTAGCGTAGTCTAACTAGTAAGTAAAGCAAATGGACTGAAGTTGATCCAGCGTCTTACTACAGGAGCTTTAAGTTAGTAACAACTGGCTTTGTTCTTAGATTCTGGATTTCAGAACTAAGCAATGTTCATATTTAGCTCATACTACGTTATAGATGACCTTAAATGGTCCAAGACTCTAAGTTAGCATAACGGGACTAAATAACTGGCTCAGCTATGC
>JAVLVB010000835.1:9023-55225 GCA_032876305.1 Orestias chungarensis
TTGTTGTGATTTTGTTAATGTTCTTGTGTTTTTGTTAATTTTGTTGTGTTTTTGTTAATGTTGTTGTGTTTTTGTTAATGTTGTTGTGATTTTGTCAATGTCGTTGTGATTTTGTTAATTTTGTTGTGCGTTTTGTTAATGCCGTGGTGATTTTGTTAATGTCGTTGTGTTTTCGTTAATGTTGTGTTTTTGTTAATGTTGTTGTGTTTTTGTTAATTTTGTTGTGTTTTTGTTAATGTTGTTGTGTTGTTGTTAATTTTGTTGTGTTTTTGTTAATGTTGTTGTGATTTTGTTAGTTTCGTTGTGATTTTGTTAATTTTGTTGTGTTTTTGTTAATGTCGTTGTGATTTAATTAATTTTGTTGTGTTTTTGTTAATGTCGTGTTTTTGTTAATGTTGCTGTGTTTTGCTCTTCAGGGCCAACATAGAAAACAGACAATTGGAGTTAAAAAATTAGTAGATCTACAAAAAAGTAGCTGTTCTTTGTTGTTATGTCAGATTGTTTCCATGACCAAGCAGTGGAGCTTTCTCCAGCGGCGACTCTTTTTCTGTTATAGAAAGGGATGCCTTACTCCTGCTGAATGTGGGATTTGTTTTTGAATAGAAGCAAAGATGCGAGTCTTATAGATAAGACAACATCTGAATTGAAACAGTGAAGATCAAAATTGTCAGTCAAGATCTTATTTATTCCTCTGGGTGTTACTATTGCTGCCATTTAACACAGAGACAGACAGAGATGAAGCCCTGAAAGAGAAAAAAACAGGAAAAAAAACAAACAAACTCAGAAATGAGAAAGTGTTTTAGTACGCTACTTTGGCATAATCAAGGCGCCATGTGAACAGTGACTAACTGCTCTCATATGAAGCCTCACAGTGTCACAGAGCAGGGGAATTTCTCACATTTTCATTGTTTGGTTGTCATGGAAGCACAGTGGCCGGCTGTGGTTGGCAATACAGACTCAGTCTGCTCTTCTGAGCTTTTATTATATTGAGGTACGTTTCTTGTTTACTCAAGACTTTTATGTTAAATGTATAAATCTGTTTGCCTAACAATAACTCTTTCGGGTTTTCAAAACTGCTTTGCAAAATTATAAATAAGGTAGAAACTCACAGGGATTTAAAGTTATATGAGGTTCATCTGTCGTCCATCGATATTCAACGTGAGGTCGCAGAGGACATTCCAGTCAACATTCCAGTCAACCCTTTTCATAAGACTTTTATACGACAAACGTGTGATTTCATTCAGAGGCTTTAATTGATCTTCAGTAATACACACTGCTACAGGAGAACATCCCTTCCCACCACCGTCACCATCTACAATAAATACGTCAAAAACATAGGAGTTACAACATTAAATTTCTATTTGGTATAATCAAAGGAGACCGAAGAGATAGTTTACATCTGAATTGAATTAGAAAAACTGTGTGTAGTTAAATGCTAAATGACAAGGGTCTGCATCACCGGCCATATTTTTTTCATATTTGTCTCAGACTGAGCAGTGTGGTACCACTCACAACGCAGCAGGCATAAACCTAGAGCTCTGCATACACTTGACTTGATCTTAGCCCGCTGACAGGTGACCATGGTGCACCCAGCATGAAGATTTATTGGAGTAAGTGTATCCTTTCGTCTTGTTCTTTTCGAGTAGAGGGGAGAAAACTGATTTTTGAGATTCTCGCTGCCATTGTAGTGTCTCACATGAAACAAGAGAGAAAGGTAAAGCTGCAAAGCTAAGGTAGGTGACCCATACGAACTAAAACACTGTGTGTGTGTGTGTTCGTGTGGCCGATTTGAGTTTGAACATTCCTCCTCAAAGAATGCATGCCGAGACATGAGGTAATATTCTCAAAGTGTGAAACAAAAGAAAGAAAATGGTTAACCAACTTTTGAATAATAACAACCAGAGAGATTTATGCACACATTTTAAAACTTCTGTAGTCACCACTTGGGAGGCCACACCCCTGCACTCCTACTATTGCATGCAGGAGGACACACAGGGCTTTGTGTGCGTCTTCGGTGAGGGATTTGCAGAAGACAGCAGGGCACATGGCGCAGGATTTCTGTCATCATCGAACACATAGGGAGAGGAGTCTGCCTAGACAGCAGCATTGACAGATTGCATGAATAATTTAGGAACAAAGTGAGAGGCCTTGTAGACCTCTGAATCACTACCAATGACAGCTGCCTTCTCTGACTTCGGTTCCCCTCTCATCTTTTTTAATGCATATTATTTCCATAAATACTCCTCCCTTACATCTGGAAGTTTTGTCCGAACACAGAGGGCACAGCAGCAGGTCTCTGATCTGGAAACGGAGGTTGTGGCCTTTGCAGCAAAACAACACAACGTTTAGAAACCAAACATTGTCTTCAGCAAATTGTCTTCAGATACCTTAAATTTTAGATGGGTTATCAGAGATGCACAATAGCAGAATGGTGACTTAAAGGATTTTGACATGTTTGAAGGCTAAGTGTTTTTTCAAGCCAAAATAATATCACAAAATCTTCAAAGTACTGAAAATAAATCGGTCAGTCAGCTCTCCCATTGTTTTTCAAAGAGGTATTAAAGTAAAGATACTTCTGTGCAGGACACATAGGTAAGCTTTGCAAAGAAAACAAGAGAAGAGAGTTCCTTAATACCCGAGTTAGAAAATAAGTTTCTTCATGTAGATTTCTGATGTTAGTAGAAAAAAAATACTGTTGTTTCTAATTGTTTCTTTTTCTTGTTGACTTATGATTATTACATTTATGTATTAAGTTTTATTATTTTTAGTTTACTTTTCCTTCACCGTGTTGAATCTATGTCTTAAAATGTGCTTTCTGACATACCTAGCTTGTTGTAATTTTGTACAGCAAGATCAAAATCTTGTGCTTAACTCCCGACTGACTGATGGAGTTGAACTGCTCTCTTCCCACTAACAATTAGTTAGCTCTCCGTTAGCATACTGCTTTTTAAATATCAAGAGTAAAACATGTAATATTCATGCGGAAAATGACATGAGACTTTCTGCTGCTTCCATTCACTGGTACAATGTTTCACACTACAACTGTGTGCCGGAAACTTTGCTTTCAGTACTTTTTTCTTAGCCAGGTATAAGCACTGTTGCCTGAGACTGAGCTGCAACATAAAACATCATCACTGCGCTAACATCAACGGCCTTAAGCTTGTTTTTATTTGTTTCACACTTTCTCCACCAATATCTCCATTTTAGAGACTGATGTTAATGTAACTATTATGAACTGCAACCCTGAGCACAAGTTAAATGCCCTTTTAAATGTAAAAAGGGGGATTTTGAAAACAAATGGAAGATAATAACAAAATACAAACTGGTGCATTACATGAACATGAGAACATAAAAAAGAAAACACCTGCAATGGATACAGTGCTTTTAAATAAGCAACAAAAGAGACATATGAAAAGATGCTTACTCTGAGAGAAGGAGGAGGACATTTTCCAACTGCGTAACTAACACTGCCTACACTTGATAATAGAGGAGTCGTTTTAAAAGTTTCAATTGTTCTTCCTAAACCCTTTAAAGTGGACAAAGAATCCTCTGAAGGGAATCTGTATCTTCTCAATACCTTTTTCTTTTTGGTAAATACTAGTTTGAGTCCAAATTAAATGTGTGTTGTACACTTTGGTCAGTATAAACACAAATCACCATCACAAGTGCTGTATTTTCATAATTATCACATGGGAAACAATAACATTGTTATTTTGTTCAGTCAGCAGACATAATTTACAAGAAGCAGCGCTAAGAAAAACAAACTGTGTGCTTTGATCCTCATCATTGTTTGGAGATCACATTCAGGCAAAGTTTTCATTGTGTGTATCCTGCACTAAACTACATGGCGTTTTTTTTCTCAAAATAATGACTATTTTCATTCATTAGCATTGAAGTGAAGTAAACAAAACAAGAATGTGCGTTAATTGTGCTTTGTGGAGACTTTAATGTTCAGATCTCAAAATGAAAGACTAAGTTTATCATCTCTGACTGTGAAAATAAATACATACATAAATAAACACAGCAATTCAAACGTATATGTATATATAGTATATCTGAAGATTCTCTATCAGTACTTAGAAAAAAGTACTGACATTTTTAAAGAAAAATGTTGTAATGGCCCAATTGACATAAGTACTTTACTTGGTTACAACGGGCACAAACTGTTAACCTGTGTTCAAAATCCTATAATTTTTCTGTTCAAAACTGTATTTTACCAAAATCACATGCTCTTAGTATTGTTAACTAGAAGTATTACTCTTTATATAAACTTATCTTGACTAATATTAATTGAAAATCATTATAACAACAAAACAATTCAGTAAAAAAATCACAAATTATTCTTCAAAGTCTACAAATGAAGAGGCCTTTTATATGGTTGAACACCTTCATGAGTTTAGCTGATAGATTATTCATTGATCAGATATTCACCAACATGTAAGTGCTCTGTGATCTAAATCTTTCTGTGAACATACAATTTCCTCAGTAGTGTTACTTCACCCCTACTCTAAAACAAATATTGATAAAATTTGCATCATTAAAGATGATGCAATAAGAAGTTTTTTTGGTGTGTAAGATTGATGCATTTTGTAGTGACGGGTAGATGAGGCGTCATGAGACGTTTTGACACATAGCAAAACTGTATTGATACTGTGTCGATAATGTCGATACAGACAACGTAGATAGATTGATTCAATGAACCAGTTTATACAATAATATTTAAGTAATTATGTGTTATTGTATGTTATATATTGTATTATTTAATATCTCAAGTTAAATTGAAAGTATGCGATATTCTTAGATACAGTCAATAAATAATGTGAACATGAACCATAAAGTAAAGGTGTTTGAAATGAGGATGCTTGTGGACTGGGGTTTTTCTTCACAAATTTTTATTCAAAGAAATAAGTTTTTCCAACGTTTTGAAGTTTAGTCTGTTACGCTTTTTCGGCTAAGAGTCAATTTCAGCTGAAGTTGAATTCAGATAGATCAAGTAGAAGCTGAAAAGAACCGGATGAAAGAACGACATGAAAACAATTCCTTTATTTTCCGATGTAAGATCAAAATGATCCCACGCTGCGGAAATCTTTCTTTTGATTTGAGGCTGCTCCATAGTTCCCGCTGCACCGGAAAAATATCACGAATTCTTTCGGCAAATACATCCCGTTGACAGATTCGCTTTCTTATAAACACAGTTTGGCGCCTCTGTGTCATTTCGCAACAGTTGCTGTATCGGTCATGTTACTTGCTTAAATCAATACGCACACCGGTTTTGGTCTATGGGATTGATACATGCGCTGACCCATCAGTGTTGCCGGACCCATCACTAGCATTTTGTAAAGATTTTGTAGCAGTTACAACCATGCACGCACAAACTATAGTCAGAAATAGAAAATTGATTAAAAAAAATTAAATTGATGGAAAAGAAACTTCAGAGCTTCTAAAGAACATATAGATTCTACTGAAATACCTGGAATAAACAGAATACAGTCTACACAGTTTTGATTGTAAAAGGACTGCAAACTACTGCACTCAAAACTTTACAGGTAAAACAAAAAGTAATCTTGTAATTAAAAAAACTTTGACTTACCAACCTCAGTCTTTTTCAGTGAATGGAGTGTGAACATAGTTTGGATCAGGCCGGCGGGCATGGATGCAGTCAGGCAGGTAGGATATAAAAGAACGCTTTATATTTACTAACTCAAAAAAAAAAACTGCCAGAGACCTGTATTTAACTGCAGCCCAACAAGTGCAAAACATGCACTGATTTGGTGCTGGCTGGCAGTGTAGAGGTGGAGCAGATTAGCTTGACGTCTGCAGTAGAGCAGTACAGGAAGTTGGGCCAGAATTACAACAAAGGAAGACACTAAATACATATTTCTGTCAGACTACCTACATTGTTAAAACAGTTTGTTGTTTTCCAGTTTTGCTACTTTGTGCTGGTTGTGATGAATAGTTGCCATGTCACATAATAACAAAAAACTCAAGTCGTCCTAAATGTTTTTGCTTCAGGGAATCCATGACACGTGGCTTGCTTTCAGGAGACTTCCTTTTGAGATTATTTCAGGTTTTAAAGCTTTCTACATCGTCCAAACTCCTGGAGTCATGCCTTGATGATGTGGTGACACCCTTAAAAGACAAAATTTACACTAGTTTGGTAATTTACTGATATGTTATTCAATTACTTCAGTGATTGCTTAATTAAAGCCATACTGTGACAAAGTTTAAATGTGATAAAAAAAACTCCAGTAATATTAAAATACCCTGACTAGATATATATGCAAATGGTAAAACTTATAAAGCTGCTGACAAACTGCCGTGCTTCAGTGCATCGAATTTGAATTCAAGCCAAGCTGCAGGGGTTGATGTATTCATTTGACCTGATGATTAAAGAGGGTTTAAAACCCTTTCTGGGGAGCTCATTTGTGTATGTGTGTCACAGAAAGACAGGGTGGGATGTCGTATCTGAAAAAAACGTTGCAGCATCAGTGCCTGCAAGTGTTTGGCTTCATGTTAGCTTTTGACCATTCGCCTTAGGAGCAGCATGCTCAGAAGTGTGTTCCAGGTCTCCCCTCTGCTGCAACCAGAAACAATCAAGGTACACAAGGGCCAAATCCTGCTAGGCACTTCCTAGCCTTTTGTATTAAAGTATGACATTTTTCATTTTCTATTTATTAAAAAAATCACAAAATCCAATGTTTTTTAAATGGCTTTTTTGCACTAACATTGATTGAAGGCAGAATGCTTATTCCCATGTCAAATACAGAAACGACCGGCGGTCAGACCTGTGGTAATCTCTATCCCAACCCCTCCTTCTCCTCCCCCCTACCTCTTTCACAAAGTTGAGGGTTTATTAGAGTCGGTGGCCTGTGATTATGTTTTAATGAGAGAATGACTGTGGAGAGCAGATAAGGCAGCCGGTTCAGGCTGAGAGGTCCTTGGTGGGATTAGAATAGTCGTTAAAAAAACTGCATGTCTTTGAAAAAATAAAACACCCACAATGGAATAGGACTGCCCCTATCTTCTCCCACTTCTCTACCTATTCATCCCTCTATCCATCACTCTCCCCCCACTTCTACACCCATCATTTAATTAACATTCTAGTGTGTGATGGTCCGCTGTTGGCATTGGAATGTGACATTTCCTCTGATTGCTGCATCTGCCAAGGCAAATGTGCGTTTTTACAGATCAGCGAATCACAGTGAGAAAACGTGGGGTGGTGTGGAGAGAAGATTTGTGATAGATGTGAAAGAGTGAGGGGGCATGGAGGGAGAAAGAGAGAAAGAGCCATTAAAGTGCATGCTAAGTCATGGTAATGAGGTCTGCAGACATGAGAGACATCACTTGCCATTCCGTTTCCTTTCTCCTGTGCAGACTTCATGTGCTTGTTACAAAAAATTAAATCTTCAAAAACATTTCAGTTTGTAATGGAAATCAGATGTTTTGCTGAAAGTAGTACATCGTTGGCCCATGTCCTGAGATAAAAAAACAAACAAAAAAAAAAACAATGCCACTCAGTTTATTATATATGTCAGGTTTTATTTAAACATTAACTTGCTTGACTTACTAATGAGGTCTGGATCCAAACCATCTAGAAATGACGAAGGCCAACTCTGTAATACCAACAGTCTTTACTGACTTCCTCCAAAACATTTGGAACAGTTAGAAAGATGGAGACTTGGCCTTCTCTTCATTGCAAGAAAGGCGTTCCTCTAAATAGATGGAAAAAGCCTGACAACTCCAGACAAAATCAAGCAGCATTCATCAAAGCAAGAGGCTTTAAAAAGACCCAAAACTTTGGTACCATTGTGGGAAATGATGAACCTGCCATGGGTAGAGGCACAACATGCTGCCAAGGATTGCCTGCAAACGAGGGAGCTCACTGTGTTCAAATGCCTCACAGGGGATGAAGGTTATTATCACATTCGTGTTTCTCTTATAAATAAGTCTTTTTACTTTACAAACTACTCCTGAGTATGATTTCCACGTGTTGGTCAGGAAAATCCCTGAGATCATGACAATTTTCTCTAGTTGCTTTGCTGTCCTGGTCAGTTTATTCCTCCATCCTCTTAAGCAAATTTCTTGGCTGTCTGTGAGTGTATTTGTAAATAAAGTGTGTCACTTTCAATTTAAGTAATATTTAAAGGATTTTTGCAATTGGGGATTGAAACAATGCTAAGCTCTGTTGTCAGTAGTAAGGAATAATGTATAGTCTTACAAGGCAACTCTTTGGGGACTGTTGTCGAAAATTTGCTTTAAATCACAATGCAGCCACCTACCTGCAAGATATCGGTCTCACTTTTTTTAATCTCTTTGTATTTATTCTTTGTGTATAAATATTAATAATTTCATGAGTTAGAGTTTGAGTAAAGCCTTCTGAAGAGTTGGTTACCCAAACACCTCATAAAGAGCAGCAATGTTATGCATCTGGTGAAATGTTATTGACCACCCAAAAACTTTTACTTACCAATCAGCTCAGTATAAGTATCTTAATGAAAATCAGAGAGGTTTTTTACACTCTGGGGTTATCGCTGCATTGTAACTTCAGTGGAGAAATGTGTTTGTTTCGATCCCACCAATGCAGCAGTGACTGTGACATAGGGGCTCCGTTAAAGGTGGTGTGTAACTTTCATTCTAATTATCAAACTGGAGGGAACCGAAGCGTGATAAGGTGACAAACCCCCTGCAGGGATGGGGAATGTGAACTCTGATCAATTGGAACTCACCCTTATTTACTTTTCTTTAAATGTTTTTTTTTTTTAAATTACAACAGCTAATCTGAAAGTCTTTACCAGATATATGTGTACACACTTTGTAACAGAGTGAGGAGGCAGGGGAGAGAGAGGTAGTGTTGGTTTTAAAGCCTCTCTCTACAGGGAGAGGGGATTATGTTTCTCTGCTGTCATGTGTTCTGACATTCAGAATGTTATTAAACTTCAATAGGCTGAGCTCAGGGTTCACTGAATACTCTTACTGGGGCTGAATCCATTATTCAAGGTTTACTTCAGAGCCTGTGTTCACCAACATCATGATCACACCTGCACACCTCTGGCACCAATACATATTAACTTTTGTAGCTTTTGTATACGTGCATACCAATCACAACCATCGGAATGACGTGTTTGGAATAAACCTGCCCTTCATACATACTATGCCTTTCAGATAGTGTAAAAAATGTTTTTCTTATAATTCATTTCTAATTCGTTTGTCCTAAAGGAATGAGTGGGCTGAGACTTAAGAATTAGTCATGTGCCTCTCAAGAAAAACCTTTGACATTGAGAACAAAAGGGGGAAGAGATTGCCTGCTGCTTCCAGCAACTGCACCCCACACTGAATGTGACAATGAAAAATGTATCCTATTTCAGAGATCAGCTGAATAGAGCTAGAGAAATAGCTTCCAGTGCTTCAGAAAAGAGACCTAAAAAGGGAATTTTAGACTATCAAGTGAAATATTTCATTTAGAGTGGGTGGGGGTTAATCCTGTCCTACCTCAAATTTTCAACCAAACCTATGGGTTTGCTTCAGGTTACATTCGTGAGGGTTCGCTTTCCAACTTTGATCACGGGGGGAAGTAACCCTGCTGCAGCATTGGCTCATCTGTCATTCTGTCTGAGGCGATGTGGAGGACCATACATCTCTCCTTCCCTCCCTTGCTTCAGCTGCCCAGCTCCCTCCTCGTCCAACATCGGTTTACTGCCTGCATCTGTCTTCACCAAAAGACGGTTGCTGCCTTCGCCCACAGAGATGGACAGTTAGAAAACAAAGGCAGGGAAACAAATTTCAGGTTCCCTCAAACTTTACAGGTGCCTGGCAACAGCAGCAGCGGCTTCATCTATGTTCTCAAAACATTGAGCAAGCACACCTCTCACAAAGGGGTGCTAAATCTAGATAGCGTTGGACTAACAGGCTCTGAATCAAGATTTAGAGTCCCTTTCAGCCAAGTCCCAGAGTGACCCTCACCACCACGGAGACGTGAAGGGAACAATAAAGCAGGAGCTGAATCATAACTCATTATAACTTCATACGTTTTCATTTACAGAGCAGTATAACTGCATTACCCCCGTAAATCACAAGCTAATGGGATAAGTGAGCAGTTAAAATGTGAGCCCTGCTTTGTCTACTGACCACTGAAGTGGTTCCAGAATATTTAACGCTGTTGTCTCCTCAGCGCTGTTTATTTCAGTCTGTATGTTGATTTCAGAATTGACTTTATTTATTGTAAACATGCTCGTTTTGAAATAAAACTTTACCCTCCACAGAGTGGGTGTGCATTGCCAAGTTTTGGTGGGTTTACAGTTACTTTCTGTAATTTGTCATTTATCATACCTTTTTAATTGCCTTATATCCAAATACATCTAAGAATTCAGTGTCCTTCTCTGCCAGTAAGACTATCATGAGCTATATAAAAAAAGTTAAATAAAAATCACTAAATGAAGTCAAAGATATTTTTTTTTGTGTTTGTTTTATTTGAGGACAGAATATCCAATTTGTGGTCACCAGTATCTGACACTTTTACCAATTTTTCTCTAACTTATGTGACCAAAAGGATAGTGGAGGCACTTAAGCAAACCACTTCCAATTTCAGTTACTTAGGTTTTTATTTGTAAAGAAAATTTGAATGCCCGTGGAGTGACAATGGCAAATAACAGCACCAATTACATTGATAAGACGAGAGGTAAAATGTCAACTCATTTTTGAGTAAGTAGGGATGTGCTGCGATGTCACCTTTTGGTATCTTTCAGCATTGAAATGCCACAATATTTCATTCATATTACTCCTATTGGAGTCTGTGGTTACCTGGCATATCAACAAATTTGGCAGCTGTTCTGGCCATTGTGACTCTGCCCAGCTTGTGTGAAGGAATCTGCAGGGAGTTCAATACTCAGACTGAGAAGTTGCGTGAGCAGAACTGCAAACTGGTGGGCCCGGTTTGGGCTTCTGGATTCAAATGTGGATTGGAATAAACCTTGGAGAAACTTGTACTGGATTTCGCAGTTGAGTAGATCCACTTAAAGGCAGGGCTTACAATGGATGCGCCTCAAGATGAGGCAGCGTCTTCGGATAGTGCATGGCCTCAGTCACCTGTCTCCCCATGTATGTACTGTGATGTTTGTCTGGATGGGTGTACTGGAACTTTAATTTCGTTCATGCTCATGTACCCTCATGTGATGCAAATGACAAAAAATGAATCTTGAATCTAATGTTAGCACCTGCTTAAATGTTTTCCTTGAACCAGGTAAAATGTATCTTTCTTATTATTTGAGCTGAGTGTGTTGTCACTCCCTGAATAATGACTGAACCTATGCTTCATTTGACGACTTTGTCATATGAATCAGGTTTTCATACAACATGACAACCTGTTTTAACTCATGTAATATGTACTGGTGTTTATCGAGAAAAAAAGAGAGACATGCTGTGTACACATGCTGATATGTGTGTTCAACGGAGCACTAAGTCTATCTTGAGGCAATTTTGTTTTTCTTGACAACGTGTCAGATGCTTTCCTTAGTTTTTTATACTGTCATGACTGTCAGTCACTCAGATCGAAACTACTGGCCTGAGGGCGGGAGTGAATGCCAGACAACAGGTGCTACAAGCCTTAACAGGGATTTAGTCTTGCAGCATCTCTGGAAACACAGTATGTGTTCTTGCACCGGCGCCTTACTGTCCAAGCTCTTGTAAACGATTAGAAAATTACTACCCACACGTAAATAGCTGCAGACACCACCTGTAGCCACTGGTAGGGGTCAGCATGGTGAAAAAATGGATAGCAGAATGGGAGGGGACAAAAAGAGATACAGTTACATTACAACTGAGCCAACAAATGGGAATAACGAGGAAGCATTGGCGTCAGGGAAGCTGTGTGTGAGAGACATTGCCCTTTTATTAGAGATTAAGGCAGTTAATTCAAGCTGTTCGAAACAGGAAATAAGCTTTTCCACCCTGATGGCTGTGAGACTATACTCTATCTATTCAGCACAAGCTGACAGCCACTTCTTCACTGCTATTGATTTTCTCTCCTTCTCATTTTGAGAAAACATGCGTTACATGCCAGGTGGATATGCTTCAACGAAGCTGGATTACCACATTTCATAACAGCATCACGTTCATGCAAAGGAAGAAGGTGATTGACTTTGGAAAGAGAGCTGATTTAAAAAAAGAAACCCTCCACACAAAACTCTACAACACGATAAGCATTCCACACATTCACCAACTTAACAACTAAAGACCATCGAGACGTTATGTGCATAAAAATTATGTTTAAATGGGCAGCTCTGGGAATTTATTCCAATTCTATTTAACTTGTTATCTAAACATAGATAAAAAGAAAAAAAAAAAAAAACAGCAGCAAATATTCTCTTTAAAAGAGAATATGGGTTTTAGAAAATTACTTTGTCTTACGCAGCGTAATCTACGTACATTACCTAACTACTTGGCCAACATGTGTCGGTATACGGACGTGTCACTCTCTCCAGGTCTTTGTAAACTAGCTCCACTGTTATTGAGCTGTCCTTATTGGAGAAGAAGTGAATATGTTTATTAGTCTGTATATGCAATTGAGTGTTTCATTACTGGGGGCAGAGAGAAAAAGAATTTAGTCGCGATAACTCAGGCAAGGGTAAACAATTTTTCTGTACTTTTTTTTTTTGCCTCTAATTTCCTTATTTTGTTATTTTAGGTGTTGTATGTTTTACAGTTTTTAAAACGATCTAACCTGTGAAAGTACATATTAGTTAGCTGCACCAAAAAAAAAAAAAACTTCAAACAAATGAAATTAGTGAACACCTAAGATCCCCACTCAAAAATGATTTGATATGCTAAGAAGAAACCATATTGGGTTTACCACAGAGGCTGCATTCTATTTTCTTCAGCTCTAGGGGGAAAAAAAATTAACACCAAGGAAAATGAGTGGCACACAAACATAAACTATTGTGCAAATGCAAGCCAATAGTGTGTTAAATAGAGTCAATGAATACTCACCATGAACAAAGATGGTTCTAATTTTCACTTCCTTGGAGCAAATGTGTAACTGTGTCTGCACGGGAACCAGAACCTACACGTTGTTTCTCAAAGCTCCCGGGGCAGAGCACATACAAAAGTCATAAAGTAAGCACCTGAAACCTGAGTGCCATTACTAGAGAGGTATTAACCTCAAGTAAGATAAGCGAGCAACCTCAGCATACTCCATTTGGCAATACTTACAGAAGGAGACGCTCTAAAGGCGTTTCAGCAGAAGAATGTATTCATAAGTACTATTCCAATACGTTTTTTTTCAATATCAACGTTAAAAAAAAACTGACTGCAGCTACCCTGTGAATAGGTAAAATGCTGCTTGGAAAAGTGGAAATGAGGGACAGAAAAAGGGAGATGTTAATTATAGAGTAGACCGCAGGCTGTCAGAATGAAGAAGCTGATGTCACTAATCACAGCGTGGGGTGACACAGCATGACATCCCCGCTATCTCCAATGTAACACACATACACGAACGCACGGTTGCATTGGGTGATAAGCAATGTGACACATTCTTTATTTTTCTTCATTATAATAATAATAATAATAATAAATTCTGCTTCCAGGCTGAACAATGATATGAGAGAGAGAGTGGGAGAGAGAAAGAACTGTTGCATGAAATGTTTCCTCCAGGTAATGAAAGCCTTTATTTTTTATTTTTTTTTATGAACCTTAGAGCTCATGGAGGATTTAGATTCCTGAACGTACGCTGTGACGTGGATGGGGAGACTGATTTTATTTTTAATCATCAAACAATGGGGATTTGTTGTTTTGCAGCACCGGCCTCACTCTCTTGCCTCAGATGATTTTCTTTTTTTAGGAATCACAATAGGCAAAGGAATTGACGCTCGAAGACAAAAGTCAAATGAATATTTTCCCGTTGAGCAGGTTTACGATTTGCTGAGTTCAATGACGGATAGGGCAAATGAAAACATTCACTGAATGGGTCAATTCAATGTACCAATTGTCCGCTTTCTTTTATTGACTTACCTTACCATAAAGGTATTCAAAAAATTGTGGAATTTGAAGTTATTTCAAAGATAACTGAACAGCAATATTCATATTTATTCTTTGCATCGGTGGAAATAAGCCTTTAAGCAAATGTATGTTATCAGTAACAGTCTGGTATGAACTTACATCACATTGTTACAGTTCCTTTCTATTTATTCTTTTGAATTTAACCTTAATTTTGGTTAGCTTAATTAAGAAAACTGTTAATTATGCCTCTATCTGGTACATGGAATTACTGAAGATCTGCTAGATTTCTGTTGAATTAGGTTATTGATTTGAAAGTACCTTCAGCTCTGCTTTTATATCCTAAAATGAAGTTTTCCACTGATTCAGTTTTAGATACCATCAGGGTGTAAACAGTCCTTACCATGATAGACTGGTTTTACCAGAACAGCCAAACACATTGTTTTTGTTGGCACAAACATATATGGTTATGATAGCAAAATTAAACCTTTACTAATTAGAGACACATGTGTTGATATTTTTGTTCTGGCAAAACCTTGAGCCTTGATTCATAATACCTTGATTTAAAGGAAGTTCGATCCAGTTTAGAAGAGAGTCAATGGTGAATGCTACTTCTCTATGTTTGTTTCCGACAAAGTACGCATGAATCAGAAATGAGTGGTCTGAAAGTTTGATACGGTGACAACAGATCTTTAATTCATTTTGGTAATGAGCCGCTCACTGATTTATAAACCGAAAAGAGTCATCTGTCCACTGAATTACAGGCAGCCAGTGCTGATCTATGTTTAGCTCCATCCAGCTCTGTCTCTGCTAAAGAAAATGCAGCATGATGCTGTCACTTTAATGTATCACCTAGGGGATGGTGTGTTCAGGAGGATTTCTTCCATTAGTTTTGTTCTTGTATTTTTTTGTCACTGTGTTTTGCATGTTTGCCAACCGATTCAATTTCACTTGTGACTCAGCGGCGCAATAGATAATGTTGTGAAGATTTGTGCGGGAAAATCAAGATAAAAGCAAAATTCCGCTTTAAACTTCTCCTCCAAGCTTTATAGAGCTGTTTCTTTGCGCATTTTCTCAACAACAACAAAAAAAACAACCTCTCATTTATATACATGAAAATTTGACATTTTTCTAACTATGTGATGTTTGAAGAGAACTGGTTGCTCTACAGTCTTCTTTTTTTTCAAAGTCTGCTAGATTAAAAAGGAAAAAAAATACAAATTCATTCGTCTTTTAATTTTATTTATAAAAAACACAACAAACTTTACTATTATTAAGTAAAACAAAAAACAAAACGAGGGTTGGCTGCAATATGTGAAAAGGTTTGAGGGACACCAATACTTCTGCAAAGCATCGTTTCATACTGCATGCCTGTCTCTCCAAAACATGTTCTAATTTGAAATGATCTACGTAAATAAAAATGGATCCTGTTTAAGTAGGTCTTATGAACTGAGCAACAAGTGTAGAGAAATTAATTCTGTTTAATCATATAGCAGCTCATGTTGAGGCAAACAAACTCAGATGTTTTTTGTTTTTTTTTAGCATCGCTGCTCAACTCTGGAACTTCAGCCAAGTTATATCCATCTAAGAACATTGCATCTGAAGACATATTGAATTTGCTCAGGCCTCGATCAGTGTGCGCGATTGGTAGGTAAGTAAACAACAAGTGAACGTCCATCCATAGTTTATTCCTTTATTCAGTTACAAAAGCATGATGACTTTGTTCCAGGACACTTTGGTTAGAAAAGATGTTTATTTCTCAAAAACCTGACCCATGATAGTTCTATCCTCTTATACATATATTTTAAACTATTTACCACGTTATTCACCAATGTTTTAAATAAGCCCAGTGACACCCTTTTGCAGTTTCAAAACAAAACAAAACAAACAAACATAAAACAACCTCTAATAATTTCATGGTTGGTGAACAAACTGTAGATTCCAATAGTAAAATACTCTAGAAATGACTTGAACAAAGGCAAAAAGAAATATTCACATTGTTACATTTAAAGCACTTAATATACCATCAGGAAGTGCCTTTTTCAAAACAAACACAAAAGTATCATCAGTAGCATCTACAGATTATTCGACAGCTGTGTGTGTGTGTGTGTCTGGTTTATTTTTTTAATGTTCCTCAAAGTGCCGCTTTTCTTGTATCCCAACTCTTTTACAGTAAAAACACAGTCTGTTTTTGATCATTTGTTTCATTTTTTTCTGTCTTTTCTTAGAAATCTTTTATGATTTATAAAACATATTGTCCCTTCCTAAGAGAGCTGTGCTGTGTACTGTCAACCTAAAACTAAAAAAAAACTAAAAAAAGAGGACATACGAAGGAGGCGGGTAAGAAAGTACTCGCACTGCTTTAAACTAACTGGCACACTGACGTATGACTTCAAAGAGAACAAACATTTTTTTTTTTTCACTAGTAAAGAGAAAATTCCTTTTTATATACAGAACTTTAGGAGACATGTATGATTTGGCTACACTGCCCAGCCATCTAGCCCAGAATAAGTCACACATTAGATTTTGGTACCATGTTATTATTATATTTTTTTGAAGCAGAAACTGTGAAAATTAGATAGTCACACACACACACACACACACACACACACACACACACACGGAAATGCTGCCTTTATATAGACGCCTGGCCTTTGAGATGAGAGGTCAATTTGAATGTCCGGTTCATAAACTAAGGCTCACCTGGGACTCACAGCAGTAGAAAAACTCCCATTTAAAGTCACCTCCAGGGAATACAAATCACACTTTTCTCCCTTTTCAACTCACTGTAATAAAGTCTGAAAGGCCATGAGCCAATGAGCAAAATTTGTTAGTCTAAATTACTTCAATTTATTAATCAACGCTTTCCTAATATTTTCTTTATTTTAGGAATCTCCTCATATATTAGAACCCCAACCACAGTCTAGATGGATTATTCCCATTGCTTCTATGTAGGATGCCTTCTGAAAAACGTTTTAATTTGTGATAATAGTAAACACAAAGCTTTTGAAGCCTATGAACATGACTATCTATGTTCTCAAGCTGCGAGCAGGATTGCTGTCATAACAGTTGACAGTGCTGCCTACCCAAGCAGGGCCCATTTAACTAACCTGCTTGTTACTGTAGTATTACTCTATAAAGTCCATATCTGTAATAGTCAGTATATTATGTTAGCAGCAGTAAAAATTGTGGCTTTTCTGTTATGCAATAAAGCAATTAGATCTCCGTACACATTTATTTTTAAAATGTCTCTGTGAATATCATGTTGTTTAGCAAAACACATCCAATCCAATAAAGCAGTGAATAAAACCATTTTATTTAACATTATTGAAAATGTATTCTACACTTTATTTGGGATGTATCACTAGGAGGGAGCTTTGTTTTCAGGTAGATCTTTATAAAGTATGAGCAAAAAATTAAACGGCTGTCCTCTAACCTGGATCCAAGTTTAAAAAAACAAAGAAACCTGTGATCACAAAAAGCTTTATCTCCCTCCAAATAAACACTGACAAAAAAAAAAAAAAAAAATCAACTCACTTGTTCAAACTGTGTCAAGTCTTTCCACAATGAGCTGGCAATAGCAAGATAGATGAGGTTAACCCTCCTTTCATAGGCTTTGCTCAATCTGCTGGGGATCTGGTCTCAATAATGTGTGCATGCCACCAACTTCATTTAAACTGCAAACTGCTGGAACTACATCCGGAGTGGCTGAACATTAATATGAAGAAGATGTTCCGCATGTCAGCTTTATAGAATATATACTATGAATTTCACAATACAGTGCAAGGTCCCTCTGTGCTTAAAAAAAAGCCACGTAAATGAATTTAGTTTAAGGTAGACATTTCTAAATTTGACCAATAACCACCTAAACAATGACCCAGAGGCAACAGGTTAGGAGTTTATCTGTATATCCGTTTGGGAGAATGGTCATATGGCAGCAAGACAAGGCATGAAGAATGAAATGAGGGTGTAACAGCAATGCAAGTTCACTGTAGCCAGGTCAACCGCTAAGTCCCTCAACAGTAGTCCTTACTGGACTAAAACTCAAGGCTCTACGCTATTACAACAGTGTTAACCATATACTTTATCATAAAAACAAAGCAATCTGTTCTTGAAAAATTGGGGTGTTTGTGAAAAAGTGAGTGTAAAGGAATCGTAAATGTCCCCAAAACAGTTTGTCCCCCCCAGTGTCCGGATTAGAGCCGGCCAGTCGGAAAGCATCTAGTCAGCAGTGGAGGTGATAGTATTGCACACGCAGATGAAGGTCAACGGCTCCATCGAAATGGCACAGCGAAGTCGTCACACTGAAGAATAAGTTCTCTTTTTTTTTTGGTTTACTTTTTTTTTATCCCACACAGATGAACACGGTAGAAAAAAAAAGAAGTCAAAATCATGCCCCTGTTGACGGCTTTTTTTATTGCAGCACGTTTCCCCTTCTTTTTTTTATTTGAAAACATCCATTTATTTAAAAAAAATGTTGAGTCTCTGATCATAGTTTATTTAGGAGTGGTTTTGGACAGTGCATTTTGGCAGTAAGTTCAAGTCTTTATTTCATATTCTTGTTGTTTTTTTGTTTTTTTTTCCTTTTTTGTTTTTAGTCAAGCACATTGACAGCCAGGAGAGTAGATCGGTCTAAACCAGATGGCCGTGATATTCAGTGCTCGCGTTCTGCCCCGCCCCCCGAAAGTCCGTCGATCCTGGCAGTAGAAGGTGATGATCACATGCCGGAGGCGCCCAGTCCCATGTTTGCGGTGTGGCTCATACAGGGCAGCGTCTGAATGGTCTTGGGAAAGTCGTGGGTGAGGATCCGTCCGTTTTCTCCTCCGCTCCCGTTACCACTCATCCTGGTCAAGGTGGAGCAGCGCAGGGCGTCGTTGATGGACTGCTGCCGGAAACAAACGGGTTAATCTGAATATTCTGAAAAGGACTTCTGACCTAAAAAATGTGTGTTATATCTTGGCATGGGCCGGTTTCAGGTATCAAGGTAAACAAAGGTTTTCAAAAGTGGTTTAAAAACAGCTAACATTTTATGAAAGCCTTCCTATTTTTATTATTTTAGTGTTAGAGAAAGTGAGTCTCAGTTAACTAATTGATTAAGTCTCTCCCACAACGATCAGATTTTACACATTTCTTCGGTTGTCTGGTTTCAGTAGTGGTGGTTATAATAATGAATTACGCTGTGAAATAATTTACAACTTCCTGCCCATTTGGACCCTGTCTCCTGAACTCTCCTGATGTAAAAGTACCATAAAAGTCTAATTGATCTAATTGAAGATCAAAGGCAACATTTTAAAGGAAGGCTTCTTTCGGCTTTTCCCTAAAGGTATCACAAGAGCAAATAATCGTCTTGCCTTTGCCTCTTCCACCTTTATACTAGCTAACCTCTACAACGCCACGATATCTCTATTTTTGCTATTCCCTCTTGGCGTCCTGCCTTCTGACTCCAGTCTCAGTATCCTTCTAACGACAATATCACAATCACATAATCATTTTCTCCACAACATCTAACATTAGATGTCCCTCTAATGTTCTCATTGCTGATGCTATCCTATCCAACCTCATCTCTCTAAAAGAGAAACCTAACATCTTGTGTTCTGCAACCTCCAGATCTGTCTCTACCTGTGAGCTTCTACGTCTATTTTTACAAGACACCCTGACCTTCTATCTTCAGGAAAAAAGTATTTACAAAGCCATTTCCATGGCCTCACTGAGTTCCCTTCACCAACACGTCCGTTAAAGTCGGCCTCAATCACCACTTTCTTGACTATTGGGATAGTCTTCGTAACCTCATCCATCTCACTCTTTTTTTCTCTGCTTCTAACTCACATCCTACTTCTTAGGCAGAACCACTGATAACACTGATGATCCAGACATTTTTGAGAAGCATCTTCATCCCATCTGACACTCTTCAATCTCATGACATTCCTACTCCATTTCTCATTGAAACTTCACCATGGTAGAGCATCTTGAACCGTGCATCTCGGCATCTAGACTTACTACCTTGTAACTATGTCTCACTGCATGCTGGCCTTTCTTCTACACATCATCTCCACTAACTCTATAGTTTTACTTGTCATGCTCTCTATTATCAGATTCTCATTCTTTCCTTCGTACATATGCATGGATATGAAATGGTTTGTTTATGCAGAATATTTTGAAATAGAAAGGGTGTAAATCCCAGCGTTAACCATGTAGATTGAAGGTATGAATAACTTTATTCAAGATATTTAATTAAGATTTCTTTTTTTTCATCATTTGGACTTAGATCATATAATACGTCTTTATTTAAAGTTATTGTGAAAAATCCGTGAAACCGTGATATTTCTGCTGATACTGGCCCATGCCTAATTTATCTCCTAATTAAACACAGAAAGCTGAAGCAGTTGTTCAGGCTTGCAACACATAAATCAGAAGGCACGTTAATGCGAGACTGCTCTGCAAGGTGTTTGGTCTCCAGTATGCCAGTATGTTTGTTCAAGAGCGTCTTTATGTTACGATGGCAATGTGGTGCTTGCTTGTCAAGGTAAAAACACTGATCTACTTTTCCGCGTGTCTACTTGGATCTGAGGAATACTTGGGGGGTGATAATTCTCATCGCAGGTCATTGTGCCTCAGACATCCTAATTTGTAAAAGGAGGAGCAGAGCAAAGTGTGGGCTGTGAGAGGGTTGCTGGGGCTTCGCTCATTGCTTTAATAGCTTCATTCTCCAATCTAGCATAATAAAAGCCACAAGGCTTGAAAGCTGAACCTAATGATGTGTGAGGATTGTGTCTGCACGTGTGTGTGTTTGTGTGCTTCTTTGTCCCTGTCCGCTATTCTGTACCTGATTAAATTGGGCAAAGCAAGTGTGATCTCGTGCAACCTTTAAGTGCTTCACAGGGATTGGAGAGTCACACCTGGCTATAATTGGGACATTGTTGTTTTTCCCTTCAAGGCAAACTGCCATGCAACCACCGCCGAACTAATAGGCTCGCCACCCTCATCAGCATACTGATCAGGTGCCTCTTGGTGGCCTGATTAAAATGTAAGACATTCATGTGGAAGATCCCTCTTTGTCTGGGGCCTGCCATGTAGTTTTCTGCTGACATGAAGAGGATATGAGTATGTGCTAAGGGGCTTTGATACTGGCTGAATAAATCAAACATTTGTTTCATCTAAATTGATTCATGAATCGGGACTGTTCTAAGAGCTAAACATCATCCAGAGATGGAAAAGGGAGCTGCAAGTCGCCAGTTTCACATCTCTGGACACACAGCAGTTTCAGTTGAATCCGTTTTAAGGCCAAAGCAGTGATGGAAGACATGCGAGTCGCACCAGGACCACCTCATGGTATACATGTAAACGATGTTCACCACAATGGGCCCTGCGATTGCGAGACAGTCAGCAAGAAGAAGGAGCAGGAGCGAGGGAGAGAATTGCTCAGAGCGACAGAAGTAGATAGATGTACCACTGTGATTTAAATTGCCTTTATACCTGCGCTGGAAGGGGAAATTGCTGAAAAGTGTGCCAAATAATATTGTAATAGTTCAATGATGTGATTTAACAAGCGCCCTGCTGGGAAAGTTTTATCGGTGGAGATGAAAAAAAAAAAAGAGAAGAAAGAAAGATGAGGTTTCTTTGAACCACGTGATGCAAAAGATCGAGAGTCAGAAAACAGTTTTCCATTTTTAGAACCATAGAGAATTCTATTTAAAATATGTCATAGTCTTGTGCAAACACAAACAACAAACAATATTTTTCATTTTTAACCTAAATAGGCCAGATTTCTTTTGAGCGAAACAAAAGAAATTAGCTGTGATTTAAGGGTTTTTCCACAGAATAACCATCTGTCAAGTTTTCACCATGCATAATTTGGTAGCATTGTGTTTTGCGCGCCACCACATGTTATCAAATTCCTTCCATGTCGAATCAAGTAAAAGTTACAACAGTTAATCCTTTTGGACGGATTAAAATGATTCGTGACTAAATATTATTTATCTTTAGGGGACCTTTAAAAACAACCACAAACCATTACTTTAGACATTTTAGCAAACATTTTACATTAGTATCACATTTTTTTTAAATGAATGTAAATACTTACGAAATGCCAATTTTTTTTGTTAGGTAAAATAAATATACAGGTAAGGAAATTTATCCAAAACAGTGGAGGGGCCATCAGTAAAACACAAAAAGTAATCTTGTAATATTTTTGTGGTCTACTTCTAATCAGTGTTCTTTCAGTAATCACTTGCATTTTTTTTCTGCTTTCAAAAGGACTAAGAAAAGTAATTTTTTGATTCAGGGTTGAATTTGCTGATATGTTTAGTCAAGTAATTGGCCCCTTTTTTTGGATTAGTTATAAGTTCTGGACAAAGGAGGGAGCGTTATCTGGTTTGAAAGTTTGGAGCACAAGTTTTCAGACCCGGTGTGAAAGATTAAATAATAGGAACAACACATTTAGGGTATGAAAAAAGTGTTTGCACAATACGAGAGGAAGGCTCTGTAAATGTGATTTGCTGTTATATAATATTTACGCCACTGTTACAGGCTTAATATGGGCTCTAAATCACGTACATTTCAATATCTAATGAAGTTCTTATAGCTCTTATAGCCTTGTTTATCCACTTTTAACCCTGTTAAAATGAGCAAGTAATCTGAAGAACACATTAAAATAAGAGACAATACTGCCACATAAATTGCATTAAAATATTATGCAGGAGTCTTAAGCAAACAGGCATAGGGGCAATTTTAAAATCAAGTGATAAAAAACACTGGAGAAGGTCAGTGACAAAGACTGAGCAAGGAAGCGGTACAGTTAGAGAGAGGTACAGAGCGTTTGCACTGCGGTGGAAGCCTCGAGCGGCCCTACTGTGGTCACGGTTAGATGGGCAGGACGGGGTGGAGGCAGACGCATCATCAGCATCAGCATCATCATCATCATCATCATCATCATATGGTTTGATCACAGCGTTTCCTACCCCATGGCTGTGCTCTGCCCTTATATCTTAACAGTGTTGTTGGCGTACAGGCCATAGCTCTGCAGCTCTGTGTAGGGGGCGCTAGCACCACTTTCTAAGGCTGAGCAGTGAAAGGCTTGAGCGGCAGTGGCTGCAGCTGCTCGCGCGGTCGACACCTTCATTCGGCGCGACTCGGTCCGAGACTTGTAGCAGAATTCCACCAGTGCCACTAGCATGGCAAGGCCTAGACCGCCGATCAGGATGTAGAAGACTCCTGCCACATTGCTGAGGCTCAGAGCACTTGTCTTGTCCTGGAGAAAGAGGGAGCAGGACATGAGGCGAGAAAGTGGCACGTGACGCTACGTTACCTATCTAGCTGCACACAGACAGTCACAATAAAACAAACGGCAAGGTAATACATATTCACAGTGCCCTGCAAATGTGTACCAATACGTTATTGTTTCAGTATTTCAGTATTATAAAATTTAAACCCCAACTTTTTGGATTTATTTTGGATTTTTTCCATCCTATTTGAATTATATAGACCAACAAGAACTAGAGTATAATTATGAAGTTTAAAAAAAGAAGCCATAATATATTTATATTAGTTTATCTAAGGCAAAAATTCCAAGTGTGATGTTCTGTCAGATGAAACCCCAGTTGAATTAAAACTTTGTAAAAACCGCTTTAGGTGGAATTACTGTAGGACTTCACCAACTTTAGAAAACTTAAATGTCGTTTACAGGATAATCTGCAGTCTTAACCTTCTTCCAAAGTCGGTTTTTAAATGTGAGCCTAAAAAGTTCTTATATAAGGTATAATGACCTCTAAATGTCTTTGGCACGTTTAGGGTGAGAAGCTAAAAGTTTCCCAGATCAGAGATTCTCTGCAGCACAGTTACTATGAGCCGCTTGTCTGATGAATGCCCTGCTTGACCCTCTTGGTTCATTTGGACTGTCAAGTCAACCAAACCATTTTCAACTGATAAACTAATAAGATAATTCGAAAAAAGAAGATACATCACACTTTCAAATTTAAAAAGCTACATCATTTTAAACTCTCTATATATATTTATTTTATTTTATTTTTATTTTTATGGAGTGCTTTATGTTGGCCTTACCCATACTATTGCAGTAAAGCTCATAAAAGTGTGTAAAAACAAACAAACAAAAAAACATTTTGCAAAGCACTGAACCCAAAATGCATCATCAGACTGACAATCACACACACATACCATAGACTGAATAGGGAAGCACAGACATTCAAGCATAGGAGGATCAGACCCTTGCAGACAAGCAACATCAATTAAATCATGGTAGAGGCCTGTTTTAACTGTATATTCTGTTTTGTGATCTTATATAAAAAGCTGCAATTTAACTTTGTGAGCAATATGGCAGATGGGGCTTCTCTCCAGGCTTGCTACTAAAAATACATCATTAGGCATCCTCTCAAAACCATAGGGGACACAGAAGGGAATGCTCACATCAGCGCGGATTTAAAAAAAAATTTTTAAAAAAAGAGGAAAGAAACTTTGGTTTGACTTTTTTGTGGTCCGGCTAGTTTTCCTCACGAAACAGCACACCCGGCAGGTAGATGTAAAATCTATCGCCTCACACTAATTGCACTGAAGAGCTTTCAGAGACTGTTGACATCCATACTGGCTGATGTATTCCATCACTGCAGGAACAGAGAGTACACGAGGACCAGATAACACCCCAGTAATAAATATCACGTATCTCGTCTGAGCTCTACCACTGAGGAGATTTTAATCTTGAAAAAAGGAAGGATATCATAAATCAACCTAGTGAGGGGTTTTATGTGTAATTTCATTTTTCTTGTGTGGATTATTCAATATGAGCCCACTAAATCTAGAGGAGGAGAAGAAATATTTAGAAAACCTTATATACATTTAAAATGTTTATTTTATAATAAAAAGAGCTGACAGACATGTCAGAATACTTAGCCAGGTGATATGATACCGCTTTCGAATGACACTACAGCAGGAGTGATTGTACGCATTGGACTAGGAAGCATCTGCACGCCATATTTTGCAATGTTACATCATGCTATTGAGTGGCTAAATAAATATTTTCTAAAACCACATTAATTTATAAAAACTTAGCGGATCAAAAAAAAATCTATATATCTTCAAGTAAATCACTTGGGCAATAGTTACTGCAACTCTTAACAATTCAGTAAAACTATGCATATATATTTTTTAATGTTAACTATTAGTTATTAGTCACATATTCTTTTATCTACATTTATACAGTGCAATAATTAAAGATGTTTAAAAGGACTAGAAACATGAAAATACAAGGCTGGATGAGATCCCAAGTTTAATTTAGCACCTCATAAAGTTAGGAGTTTAAGCAGAGTAAAAAAAAAAAAATATCATTTGTTGTTTACTGTTAAAACTGCACCATCTTGGGGTCAGTGAATCTCTATTATTTACTATTTATTTTAAAGTTCTGCACATCATTTAACAAGGGTGTTAATAATAGCATCCAGATAAAAAGGTGAGAGAGTCCTCAGTTACTAAATACGCTGTGTTATTGAATACACTGAGTCTAGCTGTGTATTTATTATTACTAAAAACGACACAAACATCTGAAAAGTATTTGTGCATATGACTACATACTGCAACCTATTGTTTAGGAGTGGGTATAGATGATGTGCAGTGCTACCTAACAACCCATGATTTCAAATCCACAAATGTATTTGAGGCTAGAATCACAAATTTCTTTCTTTTATTCAGGCAACCTTTCAACAGTGCAATTTTAATTACAACCCCATTTCGTATCTAAATAATTTGCATATTTCCTACTTTTCTCTTTTTATTGTAGGTCACTTGAAATGTTTACTCTTCTCCCCTTCTAGGCATATTTATTTTATTTACAGCTGAACATTAACAGCTTTATCAAACTGCGCCTCTTAAGAGAACAGATTCCAAGACACATTTATGAGCTGATGTGTGTAAAGACTTTTCCATTAAGGGGAAGTACAATTAAAACAACTAGAGGAGAATTAAAGCAGCTAATAGAGAGCTTTTGCTTGTCTTTGAGTAAATAACAAATTTTCCCTAATTAAATGGAAACTAGACAGGCATTTTAATTAATCTTTGTAAAATTAGCCTAGTCTTGTGTCCCAAATTGCCAATCAAAGAATTTTGAATCTTACGTCTGTTGTTATTTTATTTTTCTTGTCGATTTTAATTGATATGCACCGCAAACTTTATTTAAAAGGCACTTTACCTGCTCTGGCTGTACTATAAATGCGAACAAATATGATTATAACAACAACAACTGATGGTATGTAAAATAGACTATTTATGCATCATTGCATTGTAGGTAGTGTAGTTTTTATTAAAACTGTAAATATGACATAATCCAAATAAAAATGAACATTGCAGACTGATATTTTAGTCAGTTAGCAGTTAAAATAGAATAATCACTAAACTTTTGTGCACTTAATAACCCATGTAGATGTACAAAAAGCATAAAAATAAGTTATTCTCTTACATTTTTAAGCATTAAGTATTAGTATTAATCTTTCACCTTTTATTTGAGTTTCCTTATTTAATAGGGAGAGAAAAAAATCCCCAATGGTAAATGCTTTGTACAAAAGATCCTGGTTACCAATTATTTGTACCACTAACAATTTCGGGTAGGGCAAAAGAACATACCATTATTCACTAAGACTATTTATAAGAAAACAGCTTCTTTTGCCTTATCTAAATATACAATCCTTGCAATAATTCAAAAATAATGTTTAAAATGACAGTAAATGTGCAAAACAGGAATAAACTGTGACCAAATTTATCAGGAAAGATAATTCAAAAAAAAAAAAAAAAAGTCTAATTATGTTTAATAACTTATTTTAAAGCTTTTAAAAAATTTTCAGAGAGGGTGCCAAAAGTGTAATTTTATCCTACAGATCTACGAGACCTAGCAGCTTTCACTTAAACCCTATGTTTAATAGAATCCTGGTGCTCAATTAAGCCATGATCACAAATCGCCTAATGGAGATGTGCGTATATTGTAATATAATGTAGCTACAGTTATTTCCATAATACTATCTTCCTTACCAAGAGCCTATTTATGCAGCTGCATTTAGGGCATTATTAGATTTACCTCATATTGTAATATCTTTCCCGGAGACTGCACTCTTCTTGCCTCACAGTTTAGCAGCCCTGCACTAAACTGCCAATCAGCATAAGGCAGAGTATTTCCTACAGGATCAAAGGTCCACATGACGAATATATGGAAGGAAATCTGAATTAGAAAAGCCACGGCTTTACTGTGAAGGGGAGCTGCTTCTTGAGTCAGTAGATAATACAAACCGCTAACACATGCAAGTTGACTCAAGCTCAGCGTTGGAGTGTGAACACGCTACAGTGAAAGAATTAGGGTGGGATTATTTTAAAAGCTAGAGTACAGAGATTACAACTCAGTAAACTCAGCAAGTGGCCGAGGGTCTGATGTTTTTATCCAGATCTCCTTGTATTTCTTTGTTTCTTTTCTTAAAGAGACATTCTAACCCCAGACTATTATAACACTTCATCTGCTTGTATAGTTCTGGGTTCGGAAGGTCGGGGGTGTGCTGTTTTCTACAGGTTTAGTTTTTATGCATTAATAATTTACTTGTTTGCAATAAACAAGTAAATCCCTTCACAACTCAAGCTCGTCATTAGGAAGAAGGGAAACATATATAAGAAACCGAATTTCTACAAATTGGTTTTGAAAAAGTTTCAAAATGTCATTAGGGAAATTCTATTCTTTCTTTGTGAGTCAAAGTGACACTGCAAGACATTAAAATGATCCCTTGTTGCAGATATGTTTGCAGCATATGAAATTTTCTGTTTGGATAGAACAAAAGTAAATATAAAAATACGTAACAACAACAACATAATAACATCCATTTTGCAGAGTAAAAAACTATAATTTCCAGAACCACAGGAGGGATGTGCCTGGAGGAATTTCCTAAACAATTTAGCTGATTTGTGCTACAATTAAATGACTGCTGATATTACACTACTGTTACATGTTTCACAAAAAAAAAAAAGAATGAAAAAATGGTCATAAACAGCTTAGATTTGATCATTTTGTCTTCTTCTGATACAGTATTATAATTGCAAAGGTAAAAAAAAAATAGGTTTGGACACAGGAATTGTATATTTTTTAAAGTGTTTTTTATATATCTTTACCAAATTTACCAATAAATGTGGAAGATGTTGTGTTGACACAAAAACTATATTGTATTTTGCCGTTTTATATTCCGGGATCAGGTTAACGCAACAGCTGCAAGTGACGACCTTTTGAATCAGCGAGGAAAAATCAAATGCGAGCCACTTTTTCCTTTTGCCTAAGACGTACCACCATTTGTTTTTCAGTTTGTCTAAGACGGCTTGCTCATTGAGTTTCAACACGGCTAGGTTTACCGGGATTCTTCCAACAATAAGGGGGGAAAATAACATAAATAACCTATTATACTGTGTTATTTTATGTTATTAATTCAGAAACACAAAGCAACAAGGACATCCACACACCAGTCAGCGCTCGGTCTCGCTCGCTTGTCGACAACAGAACAAACAAACAAACAAACAAACAAAACAAAAAAGATCACAAAGAAGCACACAAATATATGGAATAAACATCATCAGAAACATTAGAGTCAAAGTGATATGCACTAATACTCCATCTAGCTTGGCTTGCTCAGTCTGTTAGGCAGTAGATGTGTATTACTATATCACTTCTGGTAACCGGCACCATGCGTGTCCTCACTAATGCAACACTGTCATCTTAAAGTAAATCATTTGGTAAACCAAATCCCGCATCTACAACCTAAACCTAAACATTTTAATTGGCTTAAGGGGCTTCAATTACTAGTAAAGTCTTTTGGTTGAACAAGGTACACATATTCAGAAGTCTGGATTTCAATTTTAATGCCAAACAGTTACCAAGTGTGCCGTATTTCCATTTCTGATTTCTATGGAGAAGAAGTGTTGCCAGAGAGTTAATGTGGCGCGCAGCTGCCGGTTACCACCCTCTCCACCCCGCTACGGGCAGGGTTTATCAAACTGGCTCTGACCTTGGAGTCCCCTCCCCCGCTGCCGCACTCTCCCTTGTCGTACCACCACTTGTTTTTCAATTTGTCCAAGAGGCCCTGCTCGTTCAGTTTTAACACTGCCAGGTTTACTGGGTTTCTTGAAAAAATAATATGAAACAATAACCATTAGGAGACAGATAGAAGAAGAAAAAAATGAAAAAGTGATCGGTGGCGTGGTGGTGGTGATTATGACCAAACTGGCTTGATATCAAGGGAATCTCCTGCACATTTTCTAAACTAATATAAAACAGGAGCCCTGGCTTCGAGGGTGCATGTTAGTTGTATACGTGCAATATATGCTGAAATACAGGAATGTTTTACCAAGCAGGCGCCAAAGAGGGAGAGAGACAAAGTGCTAAATGAAGATGCCTTGGGTGATGAAGTTACTCTACAGATGGTAATTGCTTTTCAGATGCACCAGCGGAATGTCTAATATGGTAACGTACACTGTAGATTTATAGAGGGTGTAGCAACATTTCTTCAAGGTGTTGCAATAGTAATTTGCCTCAGTACTGTTGAGTAAAGTTTGTCTTGCATAGTCCTAGAAAGTAATTGTAAGTTAGCCTTTTGAGACCTGAGACTGAGCACTTAAAACTTGGCAGTTCATGTAAATGATGGGGACCCTTGTTTTTAAGTAAAAACAGTGTTCCTTGAAAGAATGCAGCAGTAGCTTTTGTTTTCAGTTAGCAGTTTAAACAATTTACAAACCGAAAATAAATAATACTCCCATCTCCAGATGAACTAACTAAAGGCATCTCCTAATAGCTCACACGTGTGCGCTCTGCGCACACGTGTGAGCATAAGTGTGGGAGTGTGTTTCCTATATGTTATTGGCTTCGAACAAAGACTGTCTCCATCTCTCTTGCATAGACAGGTATAATCTATAACCAGAAGTCAAGACCATCGTTTTTCTTTAGGGCAACATTTGTTTAATTTTCAGCCTTTCTCACCAGCAGAAACAAAGGAGTCTTTATCCCGTGGCCATGAGTTCTAAACACTGTAGGGAACACGCTTGTCTGTTTTCCTCTGGGCTGGTAAAATCTCTTTCTGATTTCTTTCTTAGCCCATCAAACTCGGACCAAAAGGTCAGATTTTTAACATGGATGGCTTTGCAGGTCATTGGTTAGTTTGGTCTGTTGATTTGAGGTTAGCATCTCCAACAAACTATAGTACATTACAGGGATGTGGCATGGGTGGATTTTACATATTTAAAAATACATCAGAATATTTGATCATTTTCCTGTAAAATGAAATATTTTCTATCAAACTTGCAATGGGCAGCCTTGAATATGAGTCTTATAAACATTTTCTACTTCAAATGTAAGTAACAGATAGTTATTTACCCGTTTCTGACAATAGATAAGAGTGGAATCATTGGTATCCACACCCACGCAGCAGGCTAATGACATTAATTTGTTTATAGTGCATTACAGGTACGAATGAATTGAATTCTGAGCGGTACTTGGTCATTCAGTCATTCTAATCACGCATGAGAGCTCGGAAACCTAAATCAAGATTGACACATTTCAATTTAATTTATTGCCAATGTAAATACATGGCTGTTATTGAATCTCAGTGTGAGGCATTTCTGAATGACAATGACAGAAACCTGACATCAACAAAACAGCGCTCATTTAGGAATTACTAGAGAGGCGGAGATATGCTGCTGGTACATCCTCAGCTATTGAGCGCCAGATGTGGTTGTAGAGCAGCTCAATTTTGCCACCCACCATTTATGCCCTTAACTAATGCAACATTGACATGATGCATAAAATGTGATTTGCATAAATAAGAAAGGGACATCTGACTGAAGCTCAGGAACCATTTCTTGTTTGAATTCTGACCTCTGGCTGTCACAGAAGGTCCCACTGAATCCCAAGCAATGATTGAATAAAATCTTCCAGTATGGTTCCCTTCATTAAAATGAATGAGGCCTATTAGAGACAGATTAAAAGCTTCAGATGCCACCCAGCATTTGCACTCTCTCTCTCTGGTTGTAGAAGCAATATAAATGGGAAGTTGGTTAGAATTTTAATGTGAAGTGAAATGACAGCTGCTGCTCGTCAATGGCAGGGGTAAACCCAGAAAGAATCTTATAATTTGTCATATTGAATGGGGAATAAAAATGGAAGAAATGTAACATTCAAGGTGTGAGCTCTCGCTTAAATGAGAAAAGTAGCAAAGTGGGATTTAGATTCCTTAATTTTTAATGGTATTTCAGGAATTCTTGTGCATTTATGTATGTAATACTAAACTAGCCACCAAAACATTCTTAGGGTTACTAAAAATGGAGGCTCAACCAGGAATTTACTTCTTGGCCTACTTAGCTCTGCTGCCTGTTTTCCCCACTGTGCTTAGATAAAAAAAAAGTGATAAAATTTGTTCACAGACCTGTAATTTGATCTTAACTGAAGGCATTGGACCATTCCACTCTCAGAATTGACTTGACACAGGAAGCGCAACATTTGTTTCACCATGTCTCCAATAAGATTCTTGATTTGCTGACTCAAGTCTCAGATCTGCAAATCCAATGAAATTGGCTTGGCAGTTCTCTCAAAGCAGCAGTTCTAACTGTCCTTGGTGTACCTTTTCCTAATAGTTGTCTTCTTCCCCATGAATGTGTCCTTCTGATCCAGAAAATTTAGAGATTAAAGAAACCTTAGGAAGTGCTTTTAGTTACTCAGATGATTAGGGTGAGATACATCAACAGGGTTGCACAATAAATCGGAAATATATTTTTATTGTGACATTCATTCCGCGAATAGCTAAGTCTAAAAAACTGTTAGTATATTTATGGAGTTCTGAAGTTGTCATTTTGACACTGATGCAATATTTAGCCAGTAGGGCAGAGTCTCACAGCAGCAACAGCTCATACTGGACACAAATGACATCCCTAAAAATGCTACAGGTCACATAGAGTAGCAAAGTAGTTACAGATATTTTATTAATTAACTCTAAAGTTAATTTGTGACATAATTAGGATTGCTGAGACAAATAAAGACTGTTGTTTTTTTCTTATTAGTTGCATATATCATTACTTCCTGACTTTTTGTTGGAAAATTTTTAACACCATTATAAACTACAGTCCCCAGTGCTATGAAGAGAAATAAAAAAATTATTAAAATACAGGAAGTTGCATGCATAACGAGATGTGAAATATATGCAGGTGACACGTGAGATCCATGTACAAACACTTCAATTAAAGCTCTTATCTGGTGACATTGCAATGACAGGGTCTTACCTTAGAGGGGAGCCCTTGGGTGTGGCAATTCCATAACCCTTTGAGTCCAGGTTCCCCCCCACCTTCATCGTGTCACATGGTTTCCTCTGCTCAATGTACTCGTTCATCGTGGACTCCAGCAAGTAGGCGTACTTGCCTTTGGATTTCCTGACCCTCATCACTCCCTCATCCGTTGTTTTGACAAACACAGACGGATCGGCAGCCTTCATGTAGGACCACATCTTCTCAAACACAGCAATCTTTGACCTCTAATGGCAGAAAAAAAAGAAAGTCTGTTCCGTTTGACCTTTTTCACGTTTTGTCATGTTGCAACCACAAACTTGCTTGTGTTTTACTTGGATTTCAGTTGATCAACACACTCACCCTGAAGAACTCCTTTGTGGAGCCAGCATCTAGTGTTCCATAGGCGATCTCTGTCTGCTTGGCCAGGTCCTCGGCGCTCTCTATAGGAGACACCATCCTCTCTACTGTCAGGAAGGCAGCCAGGTTGGCAGTATAGGAGGAGATGATGATCAAGGTGAAGAACCACCAGACGCCACCGACAATGCGACCAGAAAGGGACCTACAAACAGGCAAACGTGATGTTGTTGGTCAAGATTAGCCGCTGTGGGTACGGTGCGCAAATACACTTGAATAACGCATAACATCGGAGCTTAAAAGGTAATCGAGAAAAGCAATCTTAAACCCTTGTGATGTTCACACCATCCAAATGACCTACATTGCTTCACACCGTCTCCGCACTCAAACACTTCATCCCACCAAGCTCGTGTAGAGCCAAGCCCAATCTGCTGTGGAAAGATAACCAGCCCCACAAAGGCCCACTCAGCCTCCTGCCTGCCAAATTAATCTCACTTTAGAAAGTTGCCAATACGTTTAATGGAACCACACGAATTAATTGTTTAGGATTAATAAGCAAAGGAGAACACTTAACTGCAGCTTTAATTACACTTTTTTTTTTAAATTATAGAACTGACAAGAGGTAAATCCCTGTCTTTCTGTCTCTTTAACTCCCAAAAAAAAAAGCCAACTCAAAAAGCAACAGCAGAACACGTACAATCACTGTGGCAGAGAGCAGCGGCGCTTATGCAACGAAAATGACACAAATGTGAAACAAAAAGCCCTCTTACTCTCCCCCTTTGTGCTTTAAAAACAAATGGACTGTGAACACAAAGGCACGATTAAGTATGACTAGACACAGGGGGAGAAGCTAAAACAGAATCATGTAAGATTTTTTTGAGATGACGGCAAAATGATGAAAGAGCAGCTACGGAGAAAGAGCACAGAGGCCACACCGAAAAGAAGCACATGTGTTTGACTATGTACTGTATATCTGATCATTTGACTTAGTACTTTATTATGCATCAATTAAACAGGCAGATTGATATTTTAGTACCAAAAAAAACTAATAGAAAAATGTGGCTGTCACTGTTACATGTGAAAGCCAGGTCTTCTGTAAAACGTTCAAAAATAAGCAGCAATGATATTATTGAAATATTCTAACATAGCCTAAGGGGGAAAACAAATCAGGAATTTTTCGCTCGTATTTCAAGAATCCATATTTTAACTACCTTCAGGGATTAATTAAAATAAAGACACCCAGAATATCGAAATAAACCCTCAGATTTACTGAAAATGAAATCTATTAAAGTGGGTGATTTCCTTAACTGGAAATTTGAACTTAGCAAAAACCATACAGTTAAAATCAAGAGGAATCACTCGAAGAGCAGAGCAAAGTTATATTTTTAGACGCCAAATAGGGTCCTCGCTTGCGGGCAAACATTGTAGAAGTTTCTGCATGTACGTGCAGATGAATTTTACCTTCGGACACTAAAGCATGAAATACTTTAAAGGGAAGACATTCAGAAAAAAAGCAAAATTATAAAACAGGGGTATGTTATACATTTAGATACATAATTACTTATAATAATTTGTTTTACAGGGTATTACTAACAAACAAAAAATTAAGTTTCAATTTAATGCACAGGTGTGGGGACAAATTCTCCACTTTAACCAATCCTGCTATCCATTTATTGTTTTCTTCAGACATTGCATGGTTTTGCAACCATTTTTTTCTTTATTATAAGAAATGCTTGTATAACTTAGTCCAACTTTACAGTTTTTACTAAAGATATATAATAATTTTCTCCCTATCCTAGGAGCAGTTGAGTTCTATGAAATAAGACAGGTCACCACCCTTTATTAAACAGAAATAAGACAGAAGTGACTCACATAACTACATACCCTTATATAAATGTATGCGCAGATTATAGAAAACTACTTTAAGTCATAGTTTGTCAAAGAAAATATGAAAACTCATGGTGTATCATTAGCTTGAAAACCAAATGAAAGATACCACCATTTCATCCCTGAACAGTTAGGTATCAGAGGTATGAAAAGGGTTTGAAGGGACCAAAAATTATTACAATGACAATAGTGATGACAGTAAAGTGTTACAAATTTTGTCTAAATATCTATTATACTTTACTTTAGTACATCCATGTAACTGTTTAACTAAACAGTGCATACTACTGATTATAAATGCTTACAAGCAACCAAAGGAAGAAACATACATGTAGTTAGAACAACTTCTGCTAGAGTGAGAATCAGTTTTATTGTAATTGTCACAGGCCAACTAACTGGTTTAATGCAAATTTTATCTCAAGATTTAAAATTGTATACAACCCATTCATTTACTTTACCTACTAATTTACTCAGACATTAAAAAAAACAAATATTGAATTGAATTAACAAAAGCACTTTGGAGCTGACACTGTAAATGTATATGTAAACATGTGGGTCTCATTTTAGTAAATCAATAAAATACCGTACAAAAATGACTTTCTAAACTAGATACACATTTTATTTAACACCTCTTACGAGAGTGTTAAACTTTAAATGAAGAAACAGCATTTTCATTTAAACAAACATTTGATTATAAATCTGATTACATATACTATTTATTTTAATCAAAACATATTCAACATTAGTAGTGACACACCTTCTTTTGAATTTGTTACAATTTCAAAAGTGAAAGAGTCTCAAAGAAATTGTTCTGCACAGTTAAAATGAGCAATTACAATACCTATTAGCTTTACATTAGTGTGTTAACTGCTCCATATTTTCTTAGTCGGCCCTTATGTTGTTGTGACTAAGGAGATAAAAAACGAGACAACCAACCAAACGTGTGACTGGCGGAAAACAAAGCAATATCCGTTTCTGTGTGCCAACACAAGTGCTTCCAGTCAAAGGGAACGGCAGGAAGAGAAATGGCAGAGATGAAAAGTAAACTGGATTGGAGCTCCAAAAGCAAACACACTCCTTAGCTTTGAATGTTGCTTGACTCCAGAGATGGCTGTAAACAGCTGTCTAATCCTCTCCCTTTAGTTGTCCCGTTTTCTTTTTTCTTGCGTCCTACTTTCTCTGTTTTTTTTTATTATTTTTTTTTTTTAAACTTTTATTCCCACTCCAATGCGCATTTCCACTTCATCCCCTCCCCTGCGCCGGTCTCCGCGTCTCTCCCGCACAGGGCTGACAGGAGTTTGTTTTGGTTGAAGACAACAATAGCCTAAACTAAGGCACTAACACTGGCGCAGTGTGGATGTCCACACAGACGCGCGTGCACCTAGGCTCCCTCGTACGTTACCAACATTGTGCAGGTGAGTGTGAGTTTGTCTGCGCGCCACAACAATGAGATCATTTACCGTGCAGCTAGGTCGAGAAAAAGGTGGCTGTGTGTAGCTTTTAGCATTTGTCACCTTGTAAAGCCTACTTTTCTAACAATGAGGACCCAGTGCTTCTTGTGGGACCCAAAGTCTAGGACGCGTAAGAAGAGATGCTACTTAGGAATTAGGACCAATAAGCTACCTGATTGGTAAAAAAAGGCCTGATTTTGTGTCAGTAGAGATCAAGCAAATTTCATCTAAATCATTCCAAAACCATTATTATTAACAACTGACTTTATATGTAATGTGATTACAACAACTTGGTATTTTTGTTTATAAGATAAATCACCTGTACTTCTGAAAAGTGCTTATTTTAGCCCCAACACTATCCCTCTGTTTGACCTAATCCATTCACCTCACATCAAATATAACACACTACTGGGGGGTATCGGATATATATATACCGACATACATATATATATATATATATATATATATATATATATATATATATATATATATATATATATATAGAGAGAGAGAGAGAGAGAGAGAACACTTTATGTTTGGAAACCCTTAAAAGAAATGCTTGGGGTTTTTCAGATGTCCAAGCACAGTCTCAGGACATAGGGGTAAAAATTGAGCCCGCACTTCCAACTGTTACATATAAAGCTTTTATTTCAGTCAGCTTGCTACATCGCTTGGCGTTCTTAAGTCTCTGAAGCCTACAGGTTTAAGATTCCGCTCAGATCAGAGCTTTATCCTGTGCTATATGTTATCCACCCACAATTCACTGTGAATCTGCCGCAGCACTAAACTCATTAGAATTCCCCCTGGCTGGCCTCCACTTTCCAATATGGTAATTAACAATGACTAATGACTTTTAAGTGTAAAAAATGAGCCAGTAATGGCCATATTGCAATTGGATTAAGAATTGCAAAGGTTTAAACTAGAAAGAAAATTGTCTCTAATTATAGTGTAAGAGTCCAAGGCAAATCAGAAATGGAGAAATAGTCTTTTTTTCGTAGGTTGTTTCTGTTTCAATCAGCAAGACATCTGTCTGTTTTCAGTAAACCAACAGATCTCACATGTAAATGTTAGAAATAAAGGGAATAAGTAACGCAAGTAATAGGCAAGGTGCAAATCAGACAGAGCAAAACTTCGATCACAAGATACAATATATACAAACTGTTAATTCTCAAAAATAGTATTTTATACTTGATATAGTTGCTGACCAGTTCCACCTTGGAAACAATGTTCGTGTTTTACAGCTTGTAAAAAAAAAAGGAATTTGGTAATATAAATAAAAAACAATTTATGTGGATGAACTTTTTTTAATTCAACAATAGTGAACATTAAAAGATGAACTGGGGAGCTAATGTGTTTACCTTTTATTTTGCCATTTGTTTTTATCTCTTTGTTGTTTTTTAAGTACATCAAGCTAAAACCTATAGGTCACTTTTGTAGTGCATGTGTAGGAAAGCTCTCCAGTTGGCTAACGAATTGAAACTTCTCAGATCTATGAAATAAATAAGCTATGAGAGAAATGTTGTTTTTTAAGCTATTGAAGTGATGGGAAGTTTGATATTGACAAAACACACCTACTCTGTCTGAAACCAGCGTTTCTCCTGGGAATGCCATTATTAGTGTTTTCTCTTTACAATGCTTTAACTTTCATGTTACATCTGCTTCGATTTCAGAGTTTGTTCCTATCGGAGCTCAATCTAAGCTTCTGTAATTGCCCAAACAAAATCACAATTGCAGCCTATGGAAACAAGGCGTATCCTTTTAATTACTGTACCTGAATTTGACATAGCTTAGTTAAAGACTTCTGTTTTGTGCTAATATGACAGTATAGTTAACAAGCCTTTTTAAATGTAGCTTTGGTTATTTAGGATTGTTAATCAGCTATATTTAAATTATTGTTTACTGTATTCAGTATGTTGATGAACATCGGTAAATAAACCTTCACTTTCTTCAGTGTTATAAGTGTGTAAAACTAGCCACCACTGTAAAAAATGTGTGGCTCATAAACACATGCATATGTATATATATAGATGTCCTACCATGATAAACTATAATAAAACATTCACTAAATTGAGTATCTCATAGTCCCAGCAATCACAGTGGACAGTGGACATCAACTGCCTGGAGGTGTCTCCAGAACATCACCAGCTACAAAAGGCCACTTACACAGAGGATGGGAGATCGTCAACTGGCCGACGACCTTAACAGATTTTACTGCAGGTTTGAACAGCCCAGCAACGAGCTCGCATCCAACACCACTTCACACCCATCTGACTATCAGGCACCCATCCAGCTTGCCCTGAAGATCTGCGAGGAAGACGTGCTGAGACTTTAAAAAAACAGAAAGTCCAGAAGGCCCCAGGTCCTGATGGAATCCCTCCCTCCTGCCTGAGAACCTGTGCAGACCAACTTGCATCTCTCTTTACTAAGATCTTCAACAGATCACTGGAGCTGTGTGTTGTTCCGTCCTGTTTTAAAAGCTCCACAATAAAACCCATTCCTAAAAAGACAACTACCACAGGACTAAATGACTACAGACCTGTTGCCCTGACCTCTGTGGTCATGAAGTTCTTTGAAAGACTGGTTCTCAACCACATTAAGGAAATCACGGACCCCCTGCTAGACCCCCTGCAATTTGCCTATCGGGCCAACCATTCGGTGGACGATGCAGTGAACATGGGTCTCCACTTCATTTTCAATCACCTTGAACACCCAGGAACTTATGCAAGAAGTTTGTTCCTGGATTTCAGCTCAGCCTTCAACACAATTATTCCAGGACAATTACACAGCAAACTGACTGAACTCAGCATACAAGCCTCCAACTGCCAGTGGATAACTGACTTTCTTACTGGCAGAAAACAGCAGGTGAGGCTGGGAAAGTGTACTTCAGTGACCTGAACCATCAGCACGGGCACCCAACAGGGTTGTGTACTCTCCCCACTGCTCTTCTCACTGTACACAAATGACTGTACCTCCATGGACTCCTCTGTTAAAATCCTGAAGTTTGCAGATGACACAACAGTCATTGGTCACATCAGTGACAGTGATGAGTCTGCTTACAGACGGGTGGTTGATCAGGTTGTCCTATGGAGCAGTCAGAACAATCTGGAGCTGAACACAGCAAAAACAGTGGGGATGACCGTGGACTTCAGGAGGAGCCCCCCAACCCTGCCAGCACTCACCATCCTAGAAAGGACTGTGATGGCTGTGGAGTCCTACAAGTTCCTGGGCACAACAATCTCCAAGGACCTGAAGTGGGACAGCAACATCAACTCCATCATCAAGAGGGCTCAACAGAGGATGTACTTTCTGTACCAGCTCAGGAAGTTCAACCTAGCCCAAGAGCTGATGGTTCAGTTCTACACAGCCATCATAGAGTCCATCATCACCACATCCATCACAGTGTGAGGCAGTGGTATCACAAAACACAACACCAAGAGACTGCAGCGCATTATCAAGTCTGCAGAGAGGACCATCGGTGTAAAGCTGCCCGCACAGCTGGACCTGCATGCCTCCAGAACCAGGAAGCGTGCAGAGAAAATCATCACCGACCCGTTTCACCCTGGCCGTCACCTGTTTCGGTGCCTTCCATCAGGCCGACGCTTCAGCCACATAAAGACCCGTACAACCAGGCTACAGAGAAGCTTTTTTCCAACTTCCATTATTCTCATGAACAAATGAACAATTCATTTATATATTTTTATAACTTCTATAGTTTTTATACTGCATAAAACTGCACTTTTTTTTTTACAATATAAATTACACATTCTAAATGTTACAAATGTTTCTTTACTGTATTTTACGTGCACTGCAAGCATCTGTGTAACCAAAAACAAATTCATTGCATGTGTGAGCGTACTTGGCCAATAAAGCCTGATTCTGATTCTGATGAGTAACTGAGGCTGCATGCTGACGGAAAGCTTTAGTAGGCTCTCCTGATTACAATGGAGTGCAACAAATAATGCATACCTATACATAGTTAATTAAGACTTTAAAGGTAAAAACAAGCTCTAGCAATTGTCGCTGCAGCAGTAATAGTCCCCTGACATTTTTGTTTTAATCAATCCCACAACATTTACGTTTTTTTTGTTTCTCCTCTTTCAGAGGGGTTTTATTTACAAGGCTAACACACAAGGTTTAAATATGGACCAAATATGGTTTAATAATGCATATTGCTTCCCCTGAAGGTCAATATTTCCATGACATTGAGCTGAAAATGGAATATTATGATAATACTAAACCCTCCCCAATGCTAATGCACCACATGCCAGTAATTACAGCCTCTCCAGAACACCGTGAAAAAATATAAAACGCTTTTTTATGCACGGTTCCCATCATCAATGAGCAACAAAGTTAAGTGGCTGCTTTGTAACATATGGCTGATTTGACTGGTCGTGCTAGTAGGGAAACAACAACGGAAACGACGACTTTGTCGCTGTGGAGGAGACCGTGCGGTCTGCAGCTGCACTCTTCATGCTTATGGCTGTAAACATGTTTGCCGAATGATATCATGGAAGCTGTATAAGCCGCATGCAACCTGAGATAAGTCAGGGCTGGCAAGTTGTGAGAGCTGTTCGCCCACACACATACGCAAAGCCTCTTAGTCACTCTGGTGAGAAAAATACAGGAGCGAAAAGAAAAACACATCAAACAGACACATCATCACATATCAAGACCATCGGCACACTTAAAGTATAAATGGGGAATCTGCTGGCAAGATGACATCGAGTGAGACACTTGGTGATGGTGGATTGGTTACGAAAAAGAAAAGAGAAATGGGGGAAAAGACTATCTTTCTCTTCTTATGGTTGCCATGACAGCCCACTTTCACTCCAAACAGCATCTGAGCTGAGAGAGAATTTAGTCATCTGACTCCTTCTCTTCTCCCTCGTTCTGCTCTTGTCTCTATAAGAGCGTACACGCCTACAGCAGATGAGCAAAGGCATTACGGAAAGAAAACGTTCAAAATGTCTCACAAGCCAGAATACGACGGCATGAGTGAAAAGCCAAGCGCTGCAATTTTCCAAACTAGTTGGGTTGTTCCAAGTTGATCTGGTATGTTCATAAGATGACATATATCATTTTCACACTATTATAAGCCTGATTAACAACCTACAAAACAATATGATGCATTAGTACAATTAGTAACGGATAAGTGATGTCCCTAAGCTTTTCAAAACCCTCACCATACACCATGCTAACTCCTGTAACTCCTGTCACAAGGTGCAATGGAATAAGACAGATTGCAAAACCTGTTGCTCAAACACAGTGATTTCCGACATCTCCAGCATAAAATATTAGACATTGCTACATTGTAAGTTTTCTTTAGTTGTGGCAGCTTCTGTCACACAGAATGCCCAGAGATCATGAACTTCATGAGATCTTTTCAATTTACATCACAAGATTCCACCTATGGCCACTGATAATTACACAGTGTGAACAAACAAATTGTTAAAGATGTGGCCAAGGTGGATGTTTTTGCCAGCAAATGTTGGCAGGTCTCTTTGGCCTGTTGGCTCATCGCTGCTTCCCCCTTGGGGTTCTACATCGTGGCTGCTGGATAGCCTCCGCTCTGCTCTTCTTTTGGGGTGGGGGGGTGTGCTCAGAGGGGTGTTTTTAATGTCTGTGGGTAGCTCAGATACTATGTTGGGCTGGAGTTGCCACTAAATATGTTCTGTTTCAACTATCACTGTGTATTCTTCAGTAAACTTGTAACCTTCATTGTAATAAATGAATGTTATTTCCTCATTATGGATGGAGACATTTTGTTTAGAGCGTTGTCTGGTATTCTCTGTATTAATCCTTCTCCTATAACTTCTTATCTCTCTCCTTTACTTTAAACCTCTTTCCGCTTCTCTCTCCCTTATTTATTTTTGTTTTAATTTGTACTTCTTGTCCACAACTTGTGATGTAAACCAAAAGCTATTTCTAATAGTAGTTTATACATATTTAGTTGAGTGCAAACGGTAATGCTGCATATGTAAAAGTAAATCTGTCGGCTTCAAATTGTTTTTTCTCACTTAAACCACTCTGATTATTATTATTTGCAGAAGTAGTAAAACTGACACATGTTAAATGGTAAGAATATAGTAAAGGTGATTTATAGTACGCCACATACCCCTGATAATTAGAAAAAAAAAAATGTATCTTTCTCTGTTTTTTGACAGCCTGGCAAACTGATTCTAGCTGATAATTATGGAAGATTTTCCATCATCAGCTAGCATATATTCCTTGACCCATATGGTAACTTTTGTTTGTTTAAAAAGAGCATTGCTATCGAAGAAACTTTTTTAAATTTTTTTTAATGAAAGATAAGATATATTCCACTGCTTCAGCCATGATACCCAACTGGGTTTTGAGGTATATTGTACACTGAAGCCAGAAACCATCCTAAACCATTTTATATACCATCATATCTGAAATCCTAAAAATCTCAGAAACTATCCTTTCTTTACAAGCGAATGAACAGAAAATACTCCTCTGGAGGAAAGATATCTGTGTGTGTCTACAAAGCATGATACTTCACTGAGAGCCTCCGAGAGCGCCTCACTGGTTTCTGCTAGTGATGGTGCATGCATGTGTGATCAAAAGTTGCCTTCATGCGATCTCCAGATAAATAAAACATAAGTTCTTCCATGGAGCACACCGAATCAACTACATATGAATAAATCATCTCTTCCAAACAAATTCCCCAAACTGCTTTCAGGCAGCTCACCAACTGCAATTAAGCAACTAGGAAGCATGAAATTCTGTCTGGTTTCTTATTGGTTTAGACAATAATAGAAACATCGAACCAGTGTAATACCAAACAGTTCCGTAAGCAGGATCAATCATTTCTTTGATGGAAATAATTCATGAGTTTCGTTCCTGAAAGTTTCATTAGCAGCCAAGCAGCTGCATGATTATACACCACACTAGACAATACTGCAGTTTTAAAGCCTAAAGCGATGAGACATCACTTAAGACTCTGGATAAATTGCTCAACTGAAGAAAGTGTTCTCTGTAGAATTTAAATAAAAATTAAAACAACAAAGAAAACAACTGGAACCTAAAATTTTGTTTTTGTAAAATACAAATGAAAACTTTGAAAAAGTACACAACAAGGAATAAACAATTCCACAAGGAGCATCGTACATTTGAATTGAACGTTTATACAAAAATTTGACCTCAAACTAAAAGATTAAAGGTTCAACAGCTGATGGTATGATAAAATGCAGTGATGTTCCATTTCCCCTATCTCAACTAAGTTTTCTAACCCCTGATTGGCTGCACATTAAATCTCACATAAAAATGTAAAAATCACAATTTATTATCAGTTGACTGCTTCAATGGCATAGAAACGATCAATTGTTTCAGGTAATGACAGTTACAGCATTACTACCAATATGAAAGTCTAATGTGCTGTAATAATTGACCAACAGTTAAGCCAGGCTACAATAGTTCATTTTGACATTGTAACTGAGTCACCATATTTCTACTAAATATGCACCAATGCAACAGATTTAGTGCAAGTGCTAATCAAATGTTGCTGCAACTGCCGCATTGATAAAATTACTCATTCTAGGTTAAGCAACCTTTCATACAAAGAATGCTTGCAATTTTGATTCATTCAGCTACTATCTAATTTACCAATTAAAAGGGCACTTGTGCAATGAGTATAGAGCATTTAGCATTTGTACCCATTTCATTTACAATGCAAAAGCATATAGAATTATGAGAGGGCTTATAACCTGTATGAGAATCTAAGATCATCAAAGAATAGTCCCAACAAGAGAAAAAATATCCAGCAGAAGATTAATGGATGAAAATACTATGTTGATGTACAGTAAGAGCTGATAGGAGAATAAGTAGACTGATGCAAGATGGTTGGATGGCAACATTAGCTCAAATAACCATGTTTTATAACCAATTTATACCCAGTGGGGACCATCTCCAAATACGCATGTGAAATCTTGAAGCCAATTTACTACATCAGCTTTCAGTAAGACTAGAAAAAAAAAGCCTGAATCCATAATTCCCAATATCCAGATGGTAGGATCAGATTTGGCGTGAACGAAATTAAAGTATCAATCACTTGAACCTTGTTTAAGAAGCTCATGTTGATGGTAGTGGTTCCACGTTGGTGTGGGAGTTCTCAAAAAGTTCAAGTAATCTCAATTTCTCTAATTCTTTGGCATCAACAAATTAACAGACCCTGCACCAACGAAGCACCCCTCGCCCACATAGATTTTCACCAAAGTTGTAGGTATATAGTCTCAATTTGGACCAAAAAACACTAAATAAGGTTTCTGATAGCGTAAGTATAAGGTTAAATTTGGTAGTTACAGTAAAACAATACTGTTGACAACCAAAACACTGCCATTCAGAATAATTTGTCAAACTTTCTACCTACATATTAAAACAAAATTAAAATATGAAAAGGAAAAGGTCTGATCTTTCTTAGTCAAAGCTAGTGAGATGCTATTTAAAAAACTGAATTCATCTGCATATAGCCATCAGCTACAGTGGTAATTGCACAAAAATGTCACAAAATGTCAACAGTGTAACCAAAACTTCAATGTGAGAAATAAAAACTTTAACTGTTTTACCATTATGAGCCATGTAGACAATTTATTACTGAATTATTTCAACAGCCAGGCTGAGAAACGGTTGCTACAACAGTAACTGTGCGAGTGACAGAGCTGATTTATCTCAGTGTAGTTTCATGTGGGAGAGGCAACAATGGCATAGATGAGTGGCGACAACTCCACCTGACTGTAAACTTGTATGTCCACACAGATATTGGACACAAAGACATCTTCAAAATAGTTCCTGGAAATAATCACTCACACACGTGTTAGTTATTTATAAAATGGGGCCATGACCATGAGACCCCACAAAATTAAAAACCATCTTTGTGAATTAGAATTTCCACATAAAAGATAATTTCGCACTTGACCTCACAGAGACAAGATTCTATACTTTTACACTGTTCTTCCAGTCCCTGGGATCTTAAAATAATAATAATAAAAAAGTAATATATATTTTTGCTAAAAAAAGGCCACTTATTAGATGGCTAGTCCTTACTTGTCCACTAAAGCTTATCTGACTACAACCATAGTTTGTGCCTTTTAAAAGTCCCCCAGATTCTTAAATGTTATTTGTTTTAACGTTCACTAGATACAATGTGATTGTTGATGCATATTTTTCTACTTTTCTACTTTTTCTTTTCACTTAGCTTGGCATTATTACCTGCTGCACCGAGTCTACTCGCACCTGGAGGAGGCAAGCAGCAAGGTGAGAGTCATGTTCTTCGACTTCTCTGGTGCGTTCGACACCATCCGACCAGCTGTCCTCAGCAAAAAGCTCCTGGACATGCGGGTGGACGCTCCTCTGGTGGCCTGGATGAACAACTACCTAACAGGCCGCCCACGGTATGTAAGACTGCAACACACCACATCAGACATCATAAAGAGCAGTACGGGGGTCCCACAGGGGACAGTACTGTCTCTGTTCCTGTTCACGCTCTACACCTCTGATTTCAGGTTTAGCTCACAGTCCTGCCACTTGCAGAAGTTCTCAGACGACTCTGCCATCGTGGGCTGCATCAGCAGGGACCAGGAGGCCGAGTACAGTAGTGTGGTGGACAGGTTCGTGGAGTGGTGTGGGCTGAACCATCTGCAGCTTAACTTCGGGAAGACAAAGGAGCTGGTGGTGGACTTCAGGAAACAGCGGAACCGCCCAGACCCTGTCATCATCAACGGCTCAGTTGTGGACATAGTGGATGACTACAAATACCTCGGTGTCCATATAGAAAATAAACTGGACTGGTCTAAGAACACACACACTGTCTACTACAAAAGGTCAGAGCAGACTGTACTTCCTCAGGAGGCTCAAATCTTTCAACGTCTGCAGGACCATGCTGCAGATGTTATACCACTCTGTGGTCGCCAGCGCCATCTTCTACGCTGTCGCTTGCTGGGGCAGCCGGCTGAGGACAGCTGACACCAACAGACTCAACAAGCTCATCAGGAGAGCTGGCTCTGTCCTGGGACTGGAACTGAAGTCTGTGGTGGAGGTGTCAGAGAGGAGGATGCTGAGGAAGCTGCTCAGCATCAAGGACAACACCTCCCACCCCCTACATGCCACGCTGACGGCCTGTCAGAGCACCTTCAGCCGGAGACTGAGACCACCGAGAGTCACCACAGAACGCCACAGGAGGTCTTTCTTACCTGTGGCAATCAAACTGTACAATTCCTCTTC
>JAVLVB010000835.1:55325-69494 GCA_032876305.1 Orestias chungarensis
CGGAGGGATAAGTAGTAGTGTGGTTATTGTTATATGTTGATTGTGTACTGTACTGTGTTGTATGTGAGATGAGTGTGTCGTGTTAATTGTTATTTGATACTCTGTAACCCTGGCAAAACAATTTCCTTCGGGATCAATAAAGTCTATCTTATCTTATCTTATCTTATCTTATTACGCCTAGAGACACAGTCGTGTGAATAAAATGTTTTTTTCAGCACTGATCTTTTAGCAAATCCTCCTTGTGCGAAGTGTCAGTCAACAACCTTCCCTATGATTGTGTAGACTATAAATTAACCTTTTAATATATTATTTGTCACTAGGCTTAACAGATTTTGGATTTTTGTTGTTTATTTTTTATTTTTGTAAGAAAATACATTTTTGGGCTCCCGTTGCATGTAGGATATTATTATCAAAATACAAAGTGTTAAACATTTGAAACATATGCCTTTGCACGTAATGACTGAAGTCATATATGAGTTTTTAATTTTTTTTATTAAAATATGTATGTAAATTGTATTTTTCAATTCAATTCTACTTTAATACAATACAATTAAAGGCAAAGGGACATGGCAACAGATTTGGTCATTTCAATTTAACACAACGCTAAATAAATCATTTGAAGGTTGTTTAGTTTTCCAGTTACAGCATTTCTTTAAACCAAAAACAAACTGCAAAACAAGTTTAAATTGCTCCAAAAATGTAATAAAAAAGCAAAAAACTCTACGTGAGTTGACATCAAGGTCCAGAGAAAAAGAGAGACAGCAGCCTCTCTTGATAAATTTCCAACCAAAAGAAATCATTGAAAAAGTGCAGAGAGCAGAGGATGGATAGCGACATAGAGGACAGAAGAGACGAGGTGGATTGAAAAGAGGTGAGGAAAGCAGCTGGAAATGTGCAGATGATTGGATGGAGGGAGTGGTGTTGAAGTATGTGTGTGTTTATTGAATGTGTGTGTGGGTGTGTGTGTGTTTGGGAAGAGGGGGGCTGTCTCAGAGTCCACCTGTTTGCAGAGATAAACACAAGGAGGGCCCATAAGCACTGAGTGTGGCTTTCGGGAGGATTTGACTGACAGCCCTGACATTTAGAAAGAGCACAATAAACAAGGTCTCACAAATAGCATGGGGAACCGTGTGACTAATACACACTTAGTCCCAAAACTGTGCACATCAATGCAATACATCAATGTATAAATAAATGGGTCCTTGCGCATACGTGCGGAGCTGTATTTTTTATAGCTCGATGTGCATGCAACCTAAATTGACAGAAACCGTTGAAACTAGGCAGCAGACAAACAAAATGGCAAAGAAAGACCTTTTTAATAGATTCAGATTATACACATAAACACAGACACAGGCAGACAGAGAGAGTAAACATGTCTACCCATTATACGAAAAAGAGGATGTTCAGTGCTTTTCTGTTGCCTTTTGTCTCCAGTGTAATGTTGGGTGCTAGTCTAAATGCATCTCCAGAATATTGTACTCCTGACTGATGCTTCAAAATCCATACAGTAAAGTTTTTTGGGTTTTTTTATGCGTTATCAATTCACTTTCCCCATGTGCCACGTATTGTCAGATATTAACACACAGTCCTGGAAGTTTGAACGCTATAACTGACACCTTTGTTGCAGAGCTCTTTAAACGTGATTTTACAAGATATAAAAGATAGTGGTATGTTTTCTAAGTTCCATATATATTTCAGTGTAATGTTACCTAGTCCCCATTGTTGCTGTATTCTGTCAGTAAGCTAAAAGTAATTACAGTGCTTCTCTTTTTTTCACATTTTTTATGTCACAGCCTTATTCCAAATTACAGTAAATTAATCTCTTTCCTGAAAAATAATTAACATATCCAAAATATATGTATACATAAAATCCCATTCACATACATGTTTATAACGTTTGCCATGCAGCTCAAAACTGACTTGTTTCCAGTAATCATCCTGAATTTTTATAGCTTAAATGGAGTTCACTTTTGGTAATGTCGGTTGATATGACTTGGCTTGGAAAGATAGACCCCTATCTATTTAAGGTCCCATATATGATATTTCAAGTCAGCAACCCCTAGCCTGAAGTCAAAAGTATTCTCAGTATATGTTAGATAGATTGAAGTGCAAACCTGCAAAAGAACACAGCCTAAACTCTTTTATTGTTAATGGAAAAAAGCTTGAAACCACCAGGATAATTCCCAGAGCTGGCTAAACTAAATGCCTGGGGTCCTGAAGGTGACCAAGAATCTCACGGTCACCTGATTTAGATACTGGCCAGGATCCAGGGAAAAATGAATTAGGTACATCTTCCATGAAAACCTCCTCTAGAGTTCTTTTGACCTCAGACTGGAGTGACCGTCCATTCTTAGCAGAACAAAATACAAAAGTAAATGGCCAAGATCTGGAAGAATTGGCTTCAGAACAGCCTTTCAAATGACCTGGATTGGTCAAGCTTGAGTCCAGGTTTTAACCCCAACGACCCTCTCTGAAGAGATCCGAAAAGGGCGATTTACAAAAATCTCTTGGGAAATACTGCAAATATAGTCAAAACCGCCTAAAAATGGGAGCGCTAAGCTTGTCAAATCATATGAAAAAAGAACCAGGGCAATAATTGTTGCCGAAGGTGGATCAAACAAGTATTACGAATTAAGCAATATTGACTATTAACAATGACAGATTAAGAAACATTTGCAATCTTTTACATTTTTCCTTGTTAACAGACAGTTTTAATGACTCTAGATGAGAATGCACAATAAATTCATATTTTGAGTAAGAAATACAAACTCCAGCATTGGGGATACATGCTAAAAAAAAAAAAAATCATGACTTTCTCCTCAATGATATTACATTGGACGCAGTTATTATTATGTTTAAAATGAAAGTTTGACCTTGGTATATGGGGCACTTCTATATTTCAAGGTATTCAAAGACAAAGTAAGCGCTCTATAACAGTTGTTGTTATTGATAAAGTTGTTGCTGTAAACGGTTGATTGCTAGGACATAAACCAACATTAGTTTTGTGAAGTTATACCTTCACAAAACTAAACTGGGAACTTGGTCATTGAAATTGGTAATTTACATTTGTGGTATCTACAAAATTTAAATAGTTAGGATTTCAAAACATCAAAAATGTCATGTCCTTCCTGTGTTTAAAGTCCTTTCTCTGGCTTTAGGGGCAAGCCCTGAGACAGTAATGCTTGTCACTATTGTTGGTCTTAAGTGTGTGCAACAAGGCTCATTGTCCAGGCCGACATTGTGACACGAGTAGCATGAAAAAGATATTTGTAAAATGTTCCCTTAAATCAGTTTGCTGTTGTTGGTTGCCATTTCTAGTCAATAGGCAAAAAACATCCTGTTTTGTGAAAAAACAAAAACTAAAGCTGATGCTAAACTCAGTGTGAGTTTTATGGAATCATTTTCTTTATTTTTTAGAATCACAAAAAAATTGAATTTTTTAAATTTGTATTTGGGCCTGTATTAATTTTCTTCAGTTGACACAGGAAAATATATAAAGATGCTAAAACTACACTATTAACTGGTTCTTTAAAAAACAGCTTGAGTCTAACGAGTGTTTTTTGTGAAAGCTAAACATAAATCATCATTTTAAGTTGTTTTTAAGATATGCTTCAAATCACAGCTTATGTAAATTGGACAAAAATAGGGGCCACAAACAGGATAGCACTAATAGAGGAGCTGTGAGGGCCTGTTGCTCAACTGTATGTACTGCTAGTTAGCTGGCTCAGAAAAGGCTAATTTACTTCTTTCAATTTACAGGATAAACAAATTGTTCATTTTTGTATTTTTCAGTTGAGAAATTCAATGATGCAGGTGTGAAAAGGGCCACAAATTTCTCTGTACAGTCTCTCACCCTTACTTGGATAAGCTCGGCTGATTTAGGTAAAAAGCCCAGAATGTAAGATATGAGAAGAGGCCTGAAGCAGCTGGATCCCTCATTTTTGTCTTGGCATAGTTATAACAAAGTGTCCTAAGTAATATAGTTTCTAAGGTGTATATCACAGCAGAAGTCTTAATGTCTCATATAAAAATGCACGCTATGGCATCATATTTCATCTTAAAATCAGCACTTAGTCGTCTCATAATACTTGTAAAAGTGTGCTCAGTATGAGCATCCCTATGTTTCTGTGAGCAACTAGGTCACCCACATTTTAAAGGGTAGGGTGTTTTCTTTGGGCTGGCATTCAGCAGGGTGAAACATTCAGTGTGTTGGTTTTTGAGACAGGAGCATGCAAATGAATAACAGAAGCATTGCTCTATCTATTTGTCACAAACATCCCAAACACCTCCAAAACAAAGCCCTAAAAACAAAAATGAGACTCGCATCTAAGAATGTGCGAAGCATCTTCTTTGGAACATGCAATTTCTTTGCTCTTCTGTCACCTCTTACATCTTAGTAGAAACTAAATCTCTGACCACTTCTTTCAATAATGACAAAATTACTGTTTATGAATGTCAAAAGTGCAGAACAGATAATTTTGTCCTGACAATACCAGTGTGTAAAATGCCATTCAATATTTGTGATTCACTGGCTTGAAGCAAAAACAAACAAACAAAAACCAAAAAAAACAAACAAAAATAGAAAATAGAAAATGCAAAAGTGAGAAATATGCATGAGCACATACAGTTCTCTCACACACAGCGACACACTCAAAAAAAGAACTTGTGTATTTAGTAGGAAGCTACAGGGGGGACTATTTGAGGAAACACTTTGACATTCTCTTGCTCTGTATGGCATACACGGAAATCAATAGTTTTAGCAGATGCAATGCCCGCCTGTTGGAGAACATCTGGACAATGGGCTTTAACCTGGATGAAGCACAGCAGAATCCACATTACGGAGAAATGTCAGGAGGAGGTGCATGCAAGGAGGTGAATCACAAATATGTGCAGTTACTTTATGCTTTTAATTATAAATAACAACTCATAGTGCAAAAGTCAGATAAAAAAAAGGAATCCATCTGCTTCATCCAGGTTCTCTTGGTAGCTTACAAATAATGTTCAATTAGAGCATTAACTTGTATTTGCTCAAAATATAAACAGAGCAGAAGGTTTTATTTCTTTATTTATTTTTTATTGGGTCTAATTAGTATAAGTCTAACCCTTGAAGTGCAGAAGTCTAAGTCTCAACAAGCTTAAGGGGAAGGGCTTGATGACTACAGCTCTGAATGAATTTCCCATACATAAAACTGTTCATTCTATAGTTTTCGGTAAAAGAGAAGAACCTCCGCAGCTTGTAGCTAACGAGAAACTTGTGAAACCCAAATTTCCTTACAGTCAGACCATCAAGTAAAACAAATGTGCAATACCTTGCAAACTTGCACTCTTAAAACCGAGAAAGTAATGCAGTACAAAGTACAACGCTACTAAGACATGGCTGTCAATCTAAACTGACATAAAGAACAGCAATTATTGAGAACCAGTCGACAAATCCATGGTTACATTACGGGTGCTGCTAAAGTTAACAGCTCAGGTGGAATAATGTACGGCCAACATCTAACATGTGAAAGAAGGGGTGCGGGTCAGATGGGACTGAAGTTGAATTATAATGATACATGTGGCAGAAACACATCACTGCGCACCACACAGATCCTGCCACCTCCTTTGTAATGCAAGGTAATGGCAGCATAATGCTTCGGGGTTGTATAACTAAGTGCTTCTTAGAACCAATCCCAACCAGTCAGAGCTACAATGTTTGTAATGTGTCTGAAAGTCAAATTCCCTATCCAGTGTGACTGAGCTTGAGCTGTTTTGGTTTCCGGATGCAAGACCTCATCATCGTAGGAAACTTCCTGGTCTCTTTACAATTTTACTTAGATGTAACAAAGCTTCAATACAATGTGTCACTTCCTTTCCACTTTAACATCGTGCCCTATTGTTTGATGGACAGCGACATCAAATCCAAATGACATACATCCAAGATTACATTTGTAAAATGAAAAGAAACTTATGTTTCACACTTATGAGTATGAAACATTCTCAGGGCTGTGTATTACTATATAATACATGCAAAAGTAAAGCAACTGTACAGGATGTTTATGCTTTTGAAGAGAAAAGTCAAGCCCATGGAACCAACCGGTCTCTGAAGGTTCAGATTGATCTCACAGGGATGATACTGACATTTATCTCCTCATCTCCTCCTCATAATCCCTCTGGAATGCTCTAAAAGTCGACCTTGGTGTCGCTAATTTCAGACACTTAATGAGATTTTTAATTGATGACCTTTTGAGGACAATTTCATACCACAGCTTCATGAGAGCAGAATAATCCAACACATTTAATACCAGCCTAATGCCACGAGACTTTGGAATATTATTTGAACACAGCTTTTAATTTTCCTGTTTAGATACAAACAAACTGAAATTTTACTTAAAGACGTGACAGTTAATTTAAAAATTGAAAACAATTTTTTTTTATTATTTGAGGGTTTGTTTTGTTTCAAAACTATGAGGAGAATCTAAAGGCTAAAAAAGAAACTGTGCTATGTAGAGTCTATGCAGCTCTTTTATGTATTATGAAAAAAGGTTAAATAAAAGATCCAACACAGTGGCTGCACTAAGTTTCGCATTATATCAGTAATCAAAATCTAAGGGCGTGTGAAGAGCTCATGCAAAATCGTTTCCTGAACTTCTCTTACCGTGGCGAGATATCACAACCCTGCTGCATGAAGGCGCCGAGAGAAAACCAAAGCGAATTGAAGATCCCAAACTCGTTAGTCTGTTCGAGACTCTGCTGGTTTGCGTTCTGCTGCATTGGCGTCTGGCTCGGCTGCATCCCGTTGGAGGCTGCTTGTGTGGGAGTCTGAGGCTCGGCTCCATCCTCGTAGTCTTCGGCGTGCCACTCGTAAGGGCTGAATCGACTGACGAGAAAGAGGACGACGCTGACGCCAATGTAGGCGAACACGATGCACATCCAGATTTCGTAGGCCAGTGGGTCCAGGAAGGAAAACACACCAGGCTTGGACTTGGTGGGTTTCTTGATCATAATGGAAATGCCCAGAGACATGAATGGCTTGGAGAAGTCTATCACCTCTTCACGGACGAGGGTGATAGTAAGCGGAGCAACAGCCAGATCTGCTTTCTGAGGGTAGAGCACAAACATAAATTAGCATAGAAAAATGACTTGTTCTTACATTACCTGACAGAGCTAAAGAACATATCAAAAATACATTGTGATTGCAGCAGCAATGTGTGCAATGTTTGTATTGCAAAGGACTGTAGGATATGAAGTAATTGTGTGATTCAGACGAGTCAGGAATTCACACTTTGCATGCCAATGCCATATTCATCGCATTGGCATGCACTATCACTGCAGCCGATGCTCAAACCTGACACATATGACAGTGCACAAGGGGCTATAGGTTACAGAGTACACATATGAAGGACAGGATTTAGGAAAAAGGGATGTTTTTTAGGAATTGGATGCTCTCGGGTAATGTGAACTAATTGCCGTCTTCCTCCAATCTTATGTTAAAGCCAAAGAACAGAGAAAGAAGGATAGAGTAATAAACAGTTAATGATAAAGAGACTTACATAAAAGCAAACATTTACATTTCAAACTAAATAATTAATAGAACGATCTAGTTGAGCTTATTTTAAGAGATGATAAATAAAAAATGTATAATTTCTTATAGACTTTACAATAAAAAGTATTTAATTTTCCTTATCCTCTTCCTGGATTGGCTGCTTTGAAATACCCCCCAATAGCGATTCACATAATATTGTGACCAGATATTTCCGCTTCAAGAGTTCCACTTTGCTTTGAACATTTTCAATGTGCAGAATGAAAAACCCTGCCAATAGGCTGCTTTTCAAATATCATGTTTCACAGAAAAATCCACAATTAGATGGCGCTGTGCATAACCGAACCACGAATATGTAGGAATCCTCTGTAACAACAATTCAAAACTAAAGAGAGCATTTAAAAAACATATATATATATTTCAATAGCCTCACATAAAAACATAATGATTCTTCACTCTCAACATCAGTTTAACAAGTTAAAGAGGTAAAACTGTCTAAATAAAAAATTTTACCTGACAAATTCACTAGTAGGTTAAACTTTGGCAGACAGCAAAAAATATAAATGCAACATTTTTTTCTCTTTTTTCTACCTCTCATTTTTGAATTAAATAAAATCAAAGATCTGTGTAAACCTTTTTTTCTATATCCACAATAAACCCACATCTCTCAAATATCTTTAACACATCTGTCTGAATCTGTATTAGTGAGGACTTTGGTGAGATAATCCACCCCACCTCGCAGTTGCAGCATACCAAGATTCTGATAAAGAGAGTAATTACTGCAAAGATGTGCCTTAGGCCAGAGAAAATAAAAGGTCATTCGGAAATGTGCAGTTTTGCTTTATTGGGGGGGGATACCATAACCAGTCAGTATTTTGTGTTATCACTGTTTGCCTTTCGCAGTTTAACATATCTTTTTTGCATAAAGTTGATCAGAATTGTTGATTGTGGCCTGTGGATCGTTGGTTCATTCCTCCCTAATGGCTCTCCAAAGTTGCTGGACATCGACAAGAACTGGAACACTGTTGTAGACACCAATCCAGATCATCCCAAACATGCTCAATTGGTAACAGGTCGGATGAGTATGGCGACCATGCAAGAACTAGGATGTTTTCAGGTTTCACAAATTGTGTAAAGATCTGAAAATGGATTATCATACTGACACATGGGGTGATGGTTTTGGATGAATAGCACAACAATCTACATAAGAATCGCATCTCAGTATCTCAGTGCATTTAAAATGAAACGTGTTCGTTATCTGCAACATACAACTTTCCATATCCTAATGCACCACCCCCATGGGCCACTCAATCCAACAAGGTCAGAAAACCGCTCACCCACACAACTCCACACAAGCAGTCTACCATCTGCCTTGAACAGTTAAAACCTGGCGGACAACATCAAATGTGAGCATCTGCCCCTTAATTCAGGTACAATGATGGCCTGTAGACAGATCAACAGGATGATGAGAGTGCAGAGATGGTTTCGGGGAGTTTGAGCAAAGAGTCTTTGGTGATGGAAACCAATTCCTGGAGCAGGTTGTGGTTGATCTCACACAATCCTGGAAAAGAATATTCTGAATGTGGAGGTAAATTATTGGAATCAGCATGCAAACTACAGGTTCCCACCAAACCTGTGATATTTGTGGAATTGTGTTATATGATATAACTCCAAACTAAAAAGTGACCTTTGATTTTGGCCAGCCTAAGAAACACTTGTTTGACAATTATACTGTCTAATCATCATCTTGATTTGAACACAGTCTTAAAATGTGTTTTAAATGTGTCTTAGACATTTCATTTCCAAGGAATAAGTCTCATAATCTATCCAGCGCCTGGGTCTACGAATTAGCCTTTGGTTAGGTGGCCTATAGACAGGAAAAAATATTCTGTCAAAATATATATATATATATATATATATATATATAAATAAATATTAAGAAAAATATTTTAAAAATTGTTTCTATATTGCACAAAAGCAGCTCACACACTGTGTGTAGTTCTGTGTTCAAGGCCCATTTGACTTTTAGGCTTGTTTCCACCAAGATAAGCTTAATGACCTGCTGTTCTGCAGTAGCTTGTCACACCGTGTTAGTGTACCTCTTATCTACAGTACACAGTTACACAATGTGTCTGGCCTGACTATACCAATGTTCTCCTATCTGTGTGAGAAACTTAAAATTGCAAAAGATACCTGTGTCTTCAATTTGTCTTAGTTGAAAAGCCTTTATTTTACTCACCCCATAGACCAGTTCTCCAACCATGCCATTCCACATCTTGGTTTCAGGATCTCTGGCTCCATACTTGCCATCCGAGACAATCTTAAGTTTGTATTGGTAACCCACATGCTTAGCTATCTCTGCAGCCAGCTCTACAATGTAGCCTTCGAACTTATCATTTCCTATGAGCTGCTCATGGTTCTTTTTGAGCATCACATAGGGAGACTCCTGTTGGAAGAAAATCAAAACACATCAGTTTAAATTTGTTTGTTATTATCATTAATAATGATTCACTTAAACCAATAAACTAATATTTCATAAATGGCCCCTGGGGTAGAGTGGACTGGAAATGTGGGGCCCAGATGTCAAAAAGTTGGCTTTTGAAATCTTACAATCTTATGGCACAAGACAGTTTTAACAATTTACTGTGATGTTTGTGGGTGCACATTCAGTTTGCAGTCATTTGGAAAAAAATGGACTCAAACACATTAAGGAAAATAATTTAGAAATGAGGGCATGTGTTTAATTTTAAAAGGTATGATTCTTATAATTTGACTATGCCAGTGACAGTGGGTCTTGTATTGTGAATGGTGTGATGACTTATATACCAGATTTTCAGAGGTATCTCAGCATGAGTTAAATAATGTGTTTATGTCTAAGGCATATAATGATATCACCCTCAAGTCCTCCATGTTGGTGCCATGTTTCCTGCTATACCAGCATGTGTTCTTCTAACACTGATTGACTGGCCAGAGAAATTACAGCTGACACCACACCTGGGGCCTCACTTCGCTTTCAAAAAAATCTGTTTCATACAGAATTCTTGTCACCTCAGTCTCAACAGTTCGCCATAATTTGGAAGGTAGCAATTTTCACAAGGTGTTATTTGAGCCTGGTTTAAGCCAAGCATTCCTGAGCGTATCAAGTCATGCCAGTATGGTTCATATCGATATAGAGATGTTTAGGCGACTCTTCATCATGCTGCGGTTACGCTCTACTCTTCCTCCCATGGTTAGGATCAAGGAAATCATTGCTTCAACAACCCCGATACCCCACTGCTAGACAAATGGCACACTAGGGAAATGCTGGAGAGAAAGGTCTGTTTCACTTTGCTGTCATGGGGTATGCATTCACAGTTACAGATAAAGAAAGTCAGACACACAGAGTGAAACAGGCTGGGGCATAGAGATAATCCTTTGATGCGATGACTAAACACTTCAAGGCATATGTAATGTCCCCCTGTCTTGAAAAATACAATATAAACATACACTTTTTCGCATGAATGTAAACATACATAGAGTTTACAAAACAACTCAGAAGAATTAATGTGATTGGAACTGAGCAGATTGTGTTAGTTTTTTCATGTTGTTGACTTTCTGTAACGCTATTGGTACTCCAGCACACATTACAAACAGGCCTAGGATGTATTCAGCAACACTGATAGATATGTTAATCACAGACATATAAAGAAGCAACAACACTGCAAAGTTTGATACTAGAGAGCTTTAAATAAAAAGTCATGGAATAACCATAGAGTAATTTTCCTCAGACTAACACAAATTGACCGTGACACAAATTTTACCATAAGCACGATTTTTCAAAACTTCCATCTATCCGGAACCATTTTTCAAAACATTGAAGAATTTAGAAACAATCATACAAAACTTACACAAATAAAAACAAATATGGGACTGCTTAAGAGTTCCTTGAACAACAAATAACAGTGAACTTGCATAATTGCTCAGCATGATAAACAAGAATTTATACTAGCGAGAAAATCAGCAATGCACTGCAAAAATCTACCAGAATCTTACACAAGGACTGTTTGAGTCAGCAGACAAACTCTCCCATCCACTTTAAGCCTTCTGGCAAAACAACCATAAAAATATGACAAAGACAACTAAACAAGGCGGTGGCAGCAGTGAACTGTTGGTAAGGAGGCACAGGAGAGTGTTGATAACGAGATAAAATAAATATACAGGGCAAACATAGAAAAAAAAATGCATTTATGCAGCAGGGAGGTACAAATGCACCTAAATAAAAACCAGTCCTTCAATCTAGCAATGTGGTTATTTGATTCAAACCTTCCCTAACTGTGGGTTCTTTTACATCTAATATTAGCCTAGTTAAGTTTTTCATAAAATGTTTCATATATTGTATTTCCCTTTTCCAACCAAAAGGCGGATAGATAAACGATGTCAAACTGTAGGACTCTGGGGTTGTTTCAGTACCTTTGCAACAAATAGCTTCAGGTAAGTCAAAAAGCAGGAAGTATTCCCGTTTAACCTCACAAAAAGAGTCTCAATTGTACCACAGGATCACTCTCCTACATATCTAGGACCCACCAACACTTACTTTGCCAGGCAGTGTCACATGTTATCAGTAACCCAATATTGCGTTAAGAGGCTGACTTTACCTTTACCATAAGCATCATAAGCGTCTGAGTATCAAAATATCCATGAAGTCACAATTAAACTTCTAGCTAAAACTTCTAAAGGTTAGCCTGTTCCCACAACTTTCCTTTACACAAATACAAGCCAAGCGGTGGCAAAATACATTTATGTTTTACAAACCCCTCCAGAAGTCTAATCTAGTTTATACACATGCTGTATTTTATAAGACAGAATATTTTACTGTAGACTGTATCCTGTACTTGCAGTGGTAGAATGTGCTTAAATATGATCATGATTTAACATATTTCTAACAGCAATTGTCAGCCATACTTATTTCCCTTTTCGCAGAATGTGGTAAAAACCTGACTGACATGACGGTTAGTCACAATGCATGTGGAATACCAATTTCCTCGAATTTAAACTACAGCTTCACCCAAATCTCTGATATATAGGACAGTAGACTTAATAGAACCTTGTCAAGGCGTTTTAAATAAGCTACTGGTGACAGAAAAAAGGAGGAAAGGACACACTGACATATTAAAGATGAAGAAGTGCTTTGTGTGGTACTGTCTTTAATCAAATGCAACACTCTGCTTCTCTTCACCTACAACAGTTATGCTAAAAGCAGCACTGGTACCTCCTTGTCTGTCCCATTTTATGTATCTTAACATGGCAGACATGATTGAAAGAGTACTATATAAATAAATACACCTCTGCAAGTCATCCACACTGTGTGTCAGAACTTTTGGTCAATAAAGTTATCATCATTCTGAGCAGGCACCTGTCAAACAGTAGGAGGAGAGTACAATGTGAGAAAAAATCACAGAGGTCTGGTAAATTCATCATGGGTAGTGAACTTTGCGGAACTCTATCATAAGAAAGAAAATGAAATGTGTTACCCTGGTTGTCTCTGTGTCAATCTCTCTTGCCTGCCACTCTTTTCAATTCCTAGAACTTCCTAGTTTCAGACTTACCAAAATTGTGGTGACTATATACGTCCTGTTCAGCAGTCCATACGTGTCATTGTTGGTCCGGATGAGGCTAGCTGTAGTCACATACTTCTCATCTTCATTCCAGTAGCCAACCTGCGAAAAGCAGCAAAGTGTAAGAGCGTTTCGAACTTCAGTTCCTCAGACCTATATATAGGAAACGAAAGAATTTACAAAACCACTAGCTACAACTTTTAGAAGATAAATTCTAAGAAGCAAAAAAATTAAACTAAACTGAATGAAGTTAAAAAGGTTGGAAGTCCCTTGAAGTCCAACATTTGTGGATATGAGTTACCAACAGAAGTGGGATCACCTCTAATTCGACAATGCAACCTAGCAATAATGCAACAACTCTAACAGTTATCAGACATTTTATTATTATTTTTTTGCATATAAACTGTCAAATGAATCAGTATGAACTTAGAGAAAGGACACTGTGAATCTACATTAATTCCCGTAATGTAACTTTAAATCATTCTGCTTAAAATTCAAAAAAAAAAAAAAGACAATCTCTGAACTTTTCGAGCTTTTTTTTTTTTTTCAACAAACTACAAATTATCCAGTGTTAATATTTTACGGATTTGAAGGAAATAATTGACCATCAATCCCTTTGTGCTTTCTGTTCCAACTAAGTAAGTGAATAGTAGACATCAGCCACCCATTTGTCCGTGTTGCACGAAACCAAAATAACAAATGACTTATTAGGGTTTGAAACGTATACTATATCCAAACCACCCCTTTTTGATCGTGTAACTGTAATAATAATGAAGGACCCCACACACCCAGCACACTCACTTTTTGTCCTGCTCCCCTCAGGCAGGAGGCTGCGGAGCATCAAGTGTAAAACAACCAGACTGAGAAACAGCTTCATTCCTGAAGCTGTGAGACTCTTAAACACACGCAACGACAACCAGAACTGAAAAACTCTTTCTCATTTAACCGGCACTGTTCACTTTAATATCACACTTCAAAATGTCACTTTAAAATGTCGCTGTAATGGTTCACTTTAATGTTCACTTTAAAATGTCCCTTTAAAATGTCAATTAA
>JAVLVB010000835.1:97476-121820 GCA_032876305.1 Orestias chungarensis
CACACACACACACACACACACACACACACACACACACACACACACACACACACACACACACACACACACACACACACACACACACACACACACACACCACTTGTGCTTGTAAAGAATCCCCCAGGTGATGGGTGGGGGTGTCCCAGTCCATGGGCCCGCCAACACAGCATGACTCATGCATCGCAATCAATCTCCGTCTGTGCAGAGAACAGAGGAACCAAAATGTAACTTCAACCAGGATCTCCAGACATGACATACTAAGAGGGCCTCAATTTATGAACATACTTCTCAGCTATCTTCTGCAAATTAATGAAAAATTGTTAATAGAAAACGAAAACAAAACCAAAAAAAACAAAAACATTTGTGCCAACAAGCACCGTCTGGGAAAATTTTTCAACAGGAAAAGATTATTTAATCCACGCAAACTCCATTGAATGAGTCTAGGTAGAGAGTGACAATAGTTTCTTTATTTAAAACTTTGACGGGATTAGCCTCACTGCCTTCCCATCTTTCTAATCTACCCACATGCCACTTAGACTGGTGCGCTCCAGTGAAGGGTGCTTGCTGTTCGCTGATAAAAACAGCTTGGGTAAGACATACTGCCTCTGCAGGAGAAATAAAACAGGATTTGTGCTACTGTGTTTTGGTGTTTTGTAAAAAAATAAAATAAAATATGAATGAAAAGCGAAAGAATAAGATTGAGAAATAACATTTCAGAAAATCACAATGTAAGGCCATGATTTGAAAGCAGCTGACAAACCGAACATCTCATTGACTGTAACTATTACATAATTTGAGGAGATGGAAACAAGGCTAATATAGGGTTAATACGGATGACGCAGAATGTAGGTGATGACAAAAACTATGTGGATGAACTAAGGTATTAGTGCCTGTGAGAGAAAATGACGGAAAGAAAGCTGTGAACAAAGAGAACAGATGCCAGCCTAGCAGCGGGAAACACAGGGACAACACCGTGAAATCTAGATCTCTTCCATTTCCTCTAAGTAATAAAACAATGGCACCGCATCGCCTCATTTAATGGGCAATCGAGGGTGTGAGAGCACTCCCCTCAGCTCCATACATCTTTCTCTTTCTCCCTCTCCCTTCTTGTGTATCACACTCCAGCCCTGTCATTGTCTCTCCTCCACAACGTTTCTTGCCACGTCTCCCGATGTGTGCGGCCCGTCCGCCTGCTGCATAAATGCTTACCTGGGCAGCGGGTCAGAAGCGCAGTGCAGACCAGCTCCTGTCAGGGGGTATGGAAACTCCAATTATCTGCTTAACAATCATCCCTTCGCAATTATCTCTCCATCTGCGTATCAGTGTCGACAGGTGCACAGGGATGGTCCCACTCACACCCGTTCATTTGTCTGACAGAGGGACCGATTGAGGTGGATATGCGGAAGGACAGGAGCCAACACACAACCCACATGCTAATTCCTATAGAGACTCTGTCTAAATGAACAAAGGTCTTCACTAATTCCAGCCAAACTACTGGGAAATTAAAACGTTCGCTCTAGACCTGAGCAGAATTCCTGATCACTGCAAATCCTAATAGCAATTTTCAACATTTTATTTCCTTTTTTTTAGAACTTAAGTAAAGCTTATATTGCTACAGCATATGATTTGTGATAACAACCAGTTAATCCAAAATTTTTTCTAAACAAAAGAGAGGAATTAAGACTAGAGAGGTTTCTAGAGACTGCACATATGACAATGAAAAATGAAACATATAACTGAGTGAGTGACTGTGGCCAGAGAACAGACAGAAAACCATATACAAACAGATTTTACTGACAAACATTTAAGAATGTCAGCTTGGAAATGTGACGAAATTTCTTAAGACGTTTTTTGTCAACATTGTTGACAAAACAAAACAGTGATGGTGATGGTTTGTGGAGTATTTTTACAGGAAAAAACAAATAGAAGTCTCTAATTTCCACTGGACTGTTGTTTGGTGTCCTTTGTGTTTTGGCTTCTCTTCCATGTTCCCCTCAACTTGCTTTCTCATTGGTTACATATCACATTAGTCAGGCAACAGGCTTGATTGTCCTCAGGTAAAACACCACACTCCAACATCCCTGATTTGAGATCTGAGCGGTCCAACTATCATTTTTCAAGCAGATTACATCAATTTTAACACACCAAAAAAGTACATGAATATCTCAAAAGATTATCTTAAAAGCCACCTCAGTTATCGAATCAAGATAGCCAAAAAGGAAGATCTATAAGAAAATTGCCAAGACAACCTTACCATGCGAACAAGGCATAACTGGTGGTAATCCTAACAAAGTAACATCTGACAGTCCACTCTATAGTCCACTCTACAGTTTTTATCACAGAAGCTAGTATGAACCCGGTGGTAACTTTGGAGAAGCTCAACTGGATATACTGGTATTCATCAAATCCGGCCTCTATGGAAGATGGGCAATCACATACGATAACCTTATATAACACAGCATAGATGTGGAAAATGACTGAAATCAGTTGAAATGTGTGGTAAAAAAAACAAAACAAAAAAAACACTGCCCATCGAAACGAACAACAGGACATACAACCAGAACTCCCATAGAACGTGACCAATTTACTCCCACACCCAACTCTGATTATATTACACAAGATTTAAGCTGGAAATGCAGAGAAAATATAAGTGCAAACAAATATTAACTCAGAAGACCTAAAGAGAATTATACACAGGATACATATTTTCTATCCTGCTTAAATGCAATGCACTATACCAACAGTTGTGACAAAACCTTAAAAATCAAAGGGGTATCAATTGTCTTGCACTCTTTCAGATCAACTAATTACTACACTGAATTAATGCCTCCAACATTGGTGTTTTAATTTCTATATTTTATATACAAAAACATTGAGGCAAAATTTGGAGGCAACCACCTGCAATGAAAAAAAAAAAGAGCTGTGACACAAACTTCAATTAGAGTCTGCAATCCACTGTGGCTGGTGACTGGCAGTTCTCATTTACATAATTTCCTGTTTTTCCTTTCAGAAATATTAAACAGGTATGAAACAGTGACTCAAATATTGCCAATCATCATTGCATTGTTACCTTGCCATCAGATCAAATCGCATCAAAGGTGCTTTTGGCATTTTGTTTTTTATCTCTTCACCTTTTTTTATTAAATTCCCATAAATCAAAACACATAAATAATAGAAAAACGTAATAAAATCAAAAATATCTAGATTGAAGGAGTCCTTGTTGGATTGCTTCTTAAAAGGAGTAGTTGGGTGAAGCCTGTATTCAAGGAAATGCTTCTGCAAAAAGCAGATAATTTTGAAACAAGGTCTTCTTTTAATTAAAAAAACAACAAAAACAAAAACAATGAAGACGCTTGGTTGGCTACAGCAATATATTATTGCAGGAAGGAGTTTGTCGCCAGGTGCAGAAACAGTTCACATGAAAATTTCAGTGATACCATTCTATGCTGCAACAATCCCGTGTACTTTAACATCAGCTTTCATTATCAGCTCCGCTAGGTTGGAACCTCAACTGTGGGAGTCGAGGTTCTGTAAATCTGTAAACAGAGTCAAGCTAAGCCAAACCTTGTATTGAAACATGGAAATCGGTATCACAGTTACTGGATATACTGTTATTATAGTTAATGTGCCACACGCACATTCAAAAAATATATAGTAGATTGCAATATTGGATTAAATCTGAGTTTTTTATTTGTATTTTGTCAATAGTTGTGACATGGTTTTGTAAATGTAATCCTAAACCAAAATGCCTGCACAGAAAAATGCACAGCTAGGCATTGGAGCTATAAAGGTACAATTTGGAAAACTGCTTAGACTCTTTATACACAACAACCAGATTTTTCAAAAGTCATGGCAGGAAAGGAGACAGAGGTGTGATGCTACCAAACACAATTTTTTTTGTACCAAGTGTGGGGGACATTTTGCAGGCGTCTAAGTGTTGATGCTGTCAAAGATAAATATATAAAGAATCTATGATCTCAAAAGGTTGTGTAATGAAGACATGTCCTAACCTCCCAAACTCATCTCGTAAGATTTAAACTCAAAAGTAGGGGTGTCCTGATACACTTGCGATACGATACCGATATTTAAGTCTACTGTATTGCCAGACACTAATATTACCTCAATAGGATATTCGCATGAATCATACAGACTTTTTTTAAATTTTGCAGTCTGTAATGTTGGACTTAAAAAAAAAAAAGTTCTACAATGAAATAAAATGAAGCAGTTTTGCAATAATGGAGAGGATAAAATGCAGGAATGGACTGCATGTATTGGAGATCTTAGTTGTAGGTCAGTATAATCTGATATTCATTTTTTGACTGATCAATATTGGATTGGGACATCTCAATTTACAAGGCAGCTTTAGTCAAACTGGGGCAATGATGACCACTGAAATAATCTTTTCCCAAGAAATAATGGGTACAAAACAACGCTACCAGATTAAAAGATTGCTTCAATCAATTTCTGTTTCAATTTCAGGTCAAAAACATGCACGTCCACACCTTATATCAGGTCTTTTTTGAAAAAATTCAGAAAAACCGGATTAGCTTGTAAATGGACTTCACTTACATAGCGCTTTTCTAATTAAAACTGTCCGCCAAAAGCACTTTACACTGTAGCCACATTCACCATTGATACATACATCGGTGGGCAACTTAGGGTTAAGTGCCTTGCCCAAGGACATATAAACTTGCAATTTGCCTGATTGCAAGATGACTACTCTACCCACTGTGCTGCAATAGAAAATTTTGACAGTTATCAGCAGGCTTCTTTAGGTGTAATTAAAACAAGGAAAATGCATTCACCAGTGGAGAAGGGCTATTTCATATTGTGACTTTAATGTTTCTATGATGCCAGTTGAGGATAGTAGTTTTGAGTCAATTTTCTTTCTTAGATAAAATCATAATGTCTGTACAAATCTCTCTACAAGTCTCTGTAAACATTAACAACACTGTCATATCACTCTTCAGCACATGTGAGGAAAAAGTGTGGGGAATGTCCTTTTACATTTCTTCTTCACAGGAACAATGAAGCATGTTGATACAAAATATTACAAGCTAGCAAAGCAAAATAATTGCCATCAAAGTTTTTGAGGGCCTTGTGAAATTAGCTATATTACATAATTAGGTATTATGTCTGGCTTGAAAATGTACTTGAATTCCACCGAGAAATAGTTAAAGGCAGAACAAAGTTGTGAGAAAAGCCCAGGGTTTGCTGATTGTAGTCAGGGAGGCCTCACCTTATACTGTATATAGTTAGAACTTTCCTTTGTTCCTGCCCTAGTGCAAACCTTTTGGGCTCATTTACGGCACATCAAGAATTTTGCGGATTTCACAGGGTAGAACGTCTACACATACAAACATAACACAGTAGAAACAGTTTCCATCATTAAAGCAAAAACCTGAGATCAGGTCGCGGAAATAACAGACATCCCTTCCCCAGCGATACTCCCTAGCAAACTCGGGTTGATCCCAAGCAATTATGGCCATTTTCATCCTCTCAACTACAGGCAGCAGGATTTTTTATCTTTTTTCATAGAAAATTCTGAAAGATTTCATTGCATCACCATGCCCAAATACCCTGAGTTGCTGGAGTTTAATTTGCTCACTTGTTGATATTGCTTACAATCTGTTGAATCTGTACATTTTATAGGTTACCATTTGGTGAAAATGAAAGTAAATTCACAAAATTAGAAAAACGACTGGTCATAGCTATCTCTTTTTTGTTTTGTCACGTTTTTCTATCCAACTTTAAGTGTTGAGCATCTCGAATCACAGCAAGTCAGTCATTTAGTACTGCAAGCATCTGTGCAAAGTGTTGATGACAACAACAGCTTCATGCTGTCACCATCAGAGCAGTTGCACAATGTCACACTGTTTTATATGCTCGTGGGCTCTGCTCCTCATTAAAGTACACAGAAGCTCCCAAGATATACTGGGTGACAAAAGAGAGACTCTTGTCTTTGACGCAAAAAAACATGACAGCTGCCATCAGCTGCCCGCAGCAAGAATCCCGGTCTTCGTCTTTGAACACGCTGTTGTTCTAATTGCCGGCCCCGCGTGTCTCGGCTTAGACCTCCACGTCCCAGCTGCCATTAACTCCAGAGACAACAGATTTGTTTTAAATACCCGTACAAATGCAGAGCAGGAGTCGCTGAGGGGGCCCAATGGACAACAATGACAACAACCACCCCCACACACACGCACACACAAAAAAGGGGGAGGGGGCACACAAGCAACAGTGAATTTTGGGTAGGTTGTTGTGTGTGTATTTCTTGTGTAAGCTAAATGAGATGTGTGATTAAGACGACAGATTTCCCCTAAGCGTAAGGCAACGCTTGGCCACTGGGGTTGCTTTTATGGGAGTGCTTCTTAGAAAAATGGCTGCGAGAGGAGATTAGATGACAGGTTGCTTATTTTCTTTACCGCAGACATTTCTCTCTACCTCCCCACCTGGCCCATGTGCACATCAACCCTGCCATTATTTTCCAAAGTAATACACACACACATACACACACACACACACACTCACACAGATAGACATCCACACATAGGAGACACAGAAACAATCGCCATTTCTCTTCTGCTCCACACTCTATCACTGTGCAGCACGGGGAGCCGTTTTGGCTGATCTACATTGATTGCTGAGGGCCATTCCCTTTGCTTGGCTTGGTGCGGGAGAGAAAAAAAACAAAAAACAAGCTTCCTCATTCATCAAACCAACACCTGCCAGAGTCTAGTCCAAGAGAACTTCCTTTTTTTCCCACCACTTTCTATTCCTACTTTCTTTTTCCATCTACCAGATTCTCTTTGTTATCGCCTTAGCAAGTAGCAGTTCTGTCCCAAATATTTGGAACTTGCTTCTTGCACTGAAATTCCTTTGAACATACAGTATGTGTTTTGTGGAACCCAGTCGCCACAACCTTAACTTGTTGGCTTCGTGGCAAAAATACAACACTGCAGAGATGCAATGACACCAGCCATGGGACCAAAAATGGCTGCTTAGCCTTCAACCCTCCCCAGCCTCTCCACTTAATACATTTACCCTCAACTGAGACTCCTCGTTCTGGGCTTTTGTTTTCCCAGTAGTGGTGTGACAAAGTGGAGGGGGAAAATGGCTGCATAGACATAAATTGTTAGAGAGAAAACTTAACATAAACAAACCAAGGGGGATTTTGTTTCTCTCACATATTTAACAGAAAGCTATGCAATTTCTTTGAAAGCTATACAGTGTTTACCAGACTCGGTTCGCTTACTTATTTATTTTTTTCTAACTGGTTTTTATGACATATTTATGCTTATAAGTCCATGGTGTGATAGCTTTGGATGCGATGCATTGAATAATACATTAAACACATCTGCTCGAGCTCTGTCTCTTGTTAGCTATTGTTTCTGCATGCACCAGTGTGCACCCACAAATATCACAACATGAGTCACAGAAGTGAGCAAAAAAATTGTGCGTTGGGAGTCAGACTGCTGGCGAGGAAACCTGCAGATGCAGGTATACACCCACACATGCCAAAGGATCACTCTTTCTTGCCTTGTTTACTCCGTAGCCTGTCTATCACAATACATTTAAATGCCATTTATAATTCGACACTACCCGAAGCAGTAATAAGTAGTAGCAATTCAGGCCAAAAAGTGAAACTCAGATTCTCAAATGTATCGTTCTATCCGAAACTAAGATTTCAATTTTCTGTTAATTTTGCTGATTTTGTTGTCTTACAGAAAATCGAAACCAAATTCAGTATCTTGAAATATTTGACCATTAAAGATAAATACCGCACTGTTTAGATAAACAAATGTGTGCTAAAAAATGACTGCTATACTGAACTGTGTATACTTTATATGCTACTCAGTACTCTGTCAGGGATCCTTATGCATCAATAACTGCACATATACAGCCCTGGTGGCTCTTATCTTCCTTTTGAACATACTTCATAGTCGTTTTGGGGTTAAAGGTCACACTTGACCAGTCAAACACAGTGATACAGAGGTCATTAACAATGGAACTGGTACTTTTGCTAGTGTAGACATGTGCTAGGTCCTGCAGGCGGTGGTGTTGATGTGGTCCAGTGGTTATTTTTTTAATTTAATCTTCCTTTTTAGTATTGTCCAGTTGAAAATGTCTGGTTCAGGAGTGGCTTAGCACTAGGGCTGTGCTGAAGTATCAATCTATATAAGTGATTTTATCACTTCATGATTTGCATTTACTATGAATCTGCAGTAAAAAAGTAAAAAGTAAAAACATAAAATAAAAAATGTTACAGTGTAAAGATTTTGATTTCATAATCATTTAGGACCATATAATGACAAATAGCAAAGATTGAGTCTAAGTCTGGTTTTTAGCGAACGCCCAGGAAGGCAAAACTTCACATAACGCTTAGAACTTAGGAAAAAACCCGGAATGATTACATTTATTCGAACATAGAAAAGCATAATTTTACATGCATTTATTTACTAAAATGCTATGAACAAATGACAAGTAATAGTTCTGCAGACTTGGAGAATTTTTAAATTCAAATAATTTTGAAAGATTTCCCGAAAAAAATTTTGTATCGTGTCCCTAAAAAAAGGGAATCAAAATTAAATCAAATCATGAGACGGTGAAAGATTCCTACCTTCCAACCTACCACAAGCAATTTGGAGGACTCAGCTCATTTCCTGCAGAAGGTTCAGAGGTTCAGAGGTTCAGAGGTTGTTAAAGTTCTCACTCCAGACATAATTCCCGACTTCTGAATCAGTGTAAAATTATCTAGACGGATTTTTTTATTTTTACAATTCAGATTTCCTTGTCTGTTTCACAGCTTTTCCTATTACCCTTTTAACTTCCACCTAAGCTGTCATATAATATGCTCGGACACTGCCTAGTGTCTTCAAACTGTGGCTGTTCACAGAGGTTGGGCGTTAAAGATTATCTAATAGAAACCTGTGAAGTGAGCAGTCTTTCTAAAGATTTTGGGGTAATAATTAGTTGTAACAACAGTCAAAAAACAGAAATAATTAAAATATCCTGCATGAAATTAAATTGTTGAATATAGATTTCATTTTATTAATTGAATTATTAGAATCAAGTTTTTTAATATATTCGGCTTTGAATAGCACCGGTATTAACTTTTACTAAAAAGATTTAAAGTTCAAATTTTACTTTACCTCTTTGACTCCTGATGCAACATATTTGTTTCCAACTTAAATAAGGACATGAAGCTACTTGTTAATGTCAATTTACATTGTTAATCTCGTCTAATGAAGCTGGTTGCCTTAAACTGGCAAATCAGTTTCATGTTTTAAGAGGTTGAAAAACAAGCTTTGTGTGCACATTAACAACTTTGGTGAAAAAAAACACAACATAATATTTCAGAGCTTTATAATAAATTGTAGAAAGCACGCAAAGCACTAAAATCACTTTGATTATTTTTATTGTTAAACCAGGGTTTATTTCACCGCTAGCCTTCCACCAAGAAACTCATTGCAAGATAACATTTTACTGCTGCAGTTTAAAGACCTATTACTAATTATATATTATTGATCTAAAACAACAAAAAATAAAAGTCAAAAATAAGTACGGATAACACATGCTGTCTGCCTGTCATACAGTATGGGGTCTTTTTTTGACCAGGAATTAAAATGATTCATTGAAAATTATAATAAAGCGGAAGCTCACTACTTAACAATCATTGGGTTTTAATACAGAACTTGATTTGTACCGGGTAACTAATTACTTTTACTTAAAAGTAAACACATGCACCATATGAGTTCAAGCTAGAAAATTGTAGAAACTAACCCAAAATCCCTTAATAGGTCCATAAGAAATGAATAGCAAGAAATTTAGTGGTCTTTCTTTTCAATTTTACTGAAAAATTGTCAAGGACATATCTCTTGCTTTTTAAAAATAACCACAGAGCTGGTCAAAGGTTAATATTATAACACTGCAGATATATTTTCGCATGTCCTGAAGGTTCCCCACTATTTCCCAAAGTCTGAAACAACAGCAGCTGGTTGAGAGATACTTAGAAGACACAATAACTTCTCAACCTACAGAGTTACTAAACCACCTTTCGGCGCTGATATAGGGCTGTAGGGAACATTCTAGCTTTAACACCATCAGTCAAAAACCCATCAGTCTTTCCAGTTGGTTTCCTGTTGCCTTTCTATGTCTAAAGTAGTTTCTTCCAACAACTCTGCAAATTTCACTATCACCCCTTACAACAAAGACACCCATTCATGTAATTCTACTACACATTTGTTTGCATTTTAATCAAAACAAATCTTACTGGTGTTACACTTTCAACATATAACTAATTACAACATCTAGTCTCTGTATTGATATTGTGTCTTTTAAACAGAAATATCAGAGGTATAGATATTCAGAGTCCTTGAATGGTTAAACATTTGAGTTATGTTATATATAATTCATTGGGTTTCATAACAGTTTTATGTCATAAAATACAAATACGTAGTCAGTCAGTATTTTGTAGAACAACTTTTGTCTGGTACTTCAGCTGCAAGTCTACGTATGTCCCTGTCCTTCCTCTTTGGAAAATATCTCAAGCGCAATCGTAATGGACAGAGAGTACCTGTGAACATGTATTGCAAGTATGTGCTATATCCTCTACATTTTGGTTTCTACTTCACCTTAGTCAGATATTCCATTGGGAAATCTGGTTCTCCGCAGCGTATTCAAAACTACACAAGGCATATCTTCCTTTAAAATTGGTAAAAATCAATTTATGACGTTCCGTCTCACCCAGATTTTTTATCCTACTTAATGACAATGAAATGTATTGAAAAATATTGACTGCAGCACGTAAAACAGACTAGTTCAAGTGGGCTGGATCAGGAAGTGTCCTTTACACCTTCTCAGAAGACAGCTGACCCCATTGCCACCCTCATCTGTGTTCAATTGATTGGCTGGGCAGGCATCTATCCAGAGCTGGGTTCATTGATCTAGCCTGCCTCATAGATCTTCAGTGAGTCGTCTTTAACTGACCCTCATAGACCACAAAGAAATACTGCTGTCTGCATCACAGTAACACCATAAATCTCGTTTTTCTCTTTCTTTTTTTAGCATGCACTAATTAGGACTAATGTAAAGTTTATCGCCAAGACGCAAGCTGAATTGAATGCCACTTATGTGGTCTGCAAAAAAAAATGTACAATTTGTAACAATAAAAATAAAAAATCCTGCAATTTGACAACTTACAGCACATCCTGTTGCTAAGCGCGATTCTCAGCAGATAGGCCAAAAATAACCAGAGCTCAGTCTAAGTCTCGCTGCGCGAAGGACATCAAAGAGAAAAGTAGAACATATAAGAGTGAGCCTGCAGGGGCTTTGACATGAAGCCGGTGAATCAGTGACGTCCACATTCTAAACCAAGTCAAAAGCAGATTATGGTAATGTATGATCCAGCTGAGGGGGAGCTGTGACTAATATTCCACATTTATAAACACCAGTCCCTGCGAGCATTTCAACTCACGGTCCCAAAACAAAGGCCCATATAGAAAAGGAGCAGAGGGAAAACAAGCCACTCATTGTCACTTTTTTCTTAGCAAATTAGCTTTAAGTCTCCCTGTTGTCCCTTTTTCTTTTAACTGTGCTCCACACAAACCCTACCTCCCACCTTCCCTATGGTAACACGCCAACACACACAGGAAAAACCACTAAGGAGCTGAATTTCTAACCCACTCAGCTTCACTTAGCCATTTGGCAGGTGTCAGTGATCACGTATAAGCATATATGTGTGTGTGTGTGTGTGTGTGTGTGTGTGTGTGTGTGTGTGTGTGTGTGTGTGTGTGTGTGCGTGAGTGCATCATGCTTCCGAGGAAGTGGCCAGTCACAAGTGCCAGCTGATGATCCGGAACTCCATTCATCCCTAACGCACAAGGGTCCATTCACCCCCTGCTGCTTTCACCTCACTGATGTGATTCCACAACCCACCTCCCTCCCTAAATCCCCCCCCCCGACCTCACTGCGAATTCCCCAAATCAAAAAGCTTACGGAGGTAAAACTGTCACTCACTCAAAGAGCTTCTACCACAAGATGGTCACGCAGCTGCAGAAACACATCCACTCCTCCACACAGGCATGCTAAATAGAAATCAAGGAATAGACCTTTTTTTTGTTTTTTGTTTTTTTCCTTCTCTGACTCATTATAAGCAAGCCCCGAAGCAATTTTGATGTTTTTTTGGTTTTTTTCTCAAAACCATCTTCGTATCCTCCGCAGCCATTTAGAATGAGCAACACCTCAAATCAGTAATTACTGCTGAATATTTAGACAATGGTTGTATATTGTTGAGCAATATCATCCGCACTTTATCATCTTGCACCTAAGCCACCCGAAATATAGTTTAACATTCCGCTGTGCAGCTGTCTCGACAACAAAGACGTGTAGGTGACTACCGCATTAAGGAAGGCTTCTTGATGTTTTAGTTCAGCTTAGCTTCTGACATATATATATATATATATATATATATATATATAGCTATAGGGGTATGGCATGGAGCGGTCATTGAGGTGTCAGCCAGAGCATAGAAACATTTACATTGTTCAGAAGTGGATCCTCAGAGAACTGGTTGCATACAGAATTGGTCTTCTAAGCAGCTCCCGAGAAATATAAATTAAACTTTGTTTTCGAGATAGAAATCCCTATTCTGCAAAAGACACCCGTGTCTATTAATAATTTACGTGCTGATGCATCAATCTAACTTGTGTGGCTGATTTCAGATCTTTAATCTTAATAAAGCTTTGTTTTCCAGATACCAATTTCTCTCTAAGAATTGTAAGCAACTACAGAAATAAGATCCAAATCTAAATGTAGCCTTCCTGCTATTATTGGACCTGAATTACTATATTAGAATCACATTCAATGGAAGCTCATGTCTGTCAGAATGGGGGTACTAAAAAAAGAGGGATTTAATATTATTTTAAAACAACTACAAGAATTTTGGGTTTGATTTGCTTCATTTAACATCCTCTAATTACCAACCTAGCATTTTTGAAAGAGCCTTTTCTGTATGCGTGCCCTTAGGATTGTGGATCCTTTTCTAAAGCTCTGTCAACATTTTGATATACAGCATGTTCCATTGCACAAAGAGGTTAAAAGGTCAAAGGGCATAAACAATACGATTAGCCTTCCTATTATCTGCTGACAGTTTATCTCACTGACTCCTCGCATGAGCAAAGATAAAACATGCCTGAAGATGTCTTACGAAATGAGATTCCCTTTAAATAGCGTCCATCGTGTGTGCGCTTCCTCTGCATTCATTTTAAGCACATCAGGTAAACATTTAACTTGGGGTATGTGTTATTTTATTTTATCACTAACTTCGATGACAGGAATGCTTTTGTCAAGACACCTTGGGAATGCTTAGGTATGGAGCATTAACTGAACGGAGTCTGGAGCTCCCATTTTTATTTGATCAGGGCTAAATAGAGCCTAAAATGGGTCTATACCAGATACCAGACAAATTTCTTGCTATATCTCTGCTTTGGATGCTGTTTCTCTCCACACCACTTCAAAGCTAAGAGAAACCCCTCAGAAGAACTGCTGAGGGCTTTACTGCAATGAAAAAAAAAAAACACTGTGAAAAATTTTGAGTGCTTGCAATTTTGGTATTTGAGTTTTTTTTTTCTTTATTAATATCCCCAGTTAGTTTTCCTTATAAAGGTTAAAGGCAGGTTTTAAATTGCAATTGTATTCTGTGAAAAATGACAGGGGTATGTCTGTCATCCTGGCATCTGTGGGTGCAGACACACACAGATAGAGTTGTAAAAGGGTGTGAGCGAGTCAACATCAGGGAGAGACAAAGAAAAATACGTCTGTGAAGGCAAATAGTGTTAATTTTGTACATAACCGACATTTAAAACTAAAAATCCTTAAATGATCTAATTTAATGAGGTTTACAATTGCTTATTGTGTTAACCTATATGTAATTGTTTTTCCATTTTGATTTATTTATTTATTTTTTATAGAAACAAATGTATAAAAAGCTAAGATTAGATGGTTAATTGCTCGGGCTATTTACATCAGTGGCAAGCCGGTAATGTCATGACTAACAGACATGTTGCACATAGGTTGTTAACTATACCAGGAAAATGTCATTGCTGTTTTAGGTGAGGGGAAAACACTGGTAGTTGTAATTGTGCCACCTGAAAGACAGAGTGCAGCAGTAGAGGATGGACGGGCTTCTCTGTTTTTCACACAACCACAGAAAAGCCTGCTTAATCTGACACTTTACCTGGGTTCTCATTAAAATAAGTTTTAAAATGACTTTAGCAATGATACAACATGAGGTATTAACATAAAGGAAGCCCTCCTTAGCTAATTTTTCGTTGTTGCAAAGCTTAGAATGAGAGCTTTTGTTAGACTGGCATAATGACACACATCCTCACCCAGAGGAGAAAAAAGCAAAACATCCCTACTGAATCGAGAGTTTTAGAACAAACGTGCTGAAAATAGGCCTCTATTCCCATAAGCAGTATATCGCTATTCATTTGAGATACAATCACATAGGTTCCATTAAAGGTATCCCCAGATCTGTTTGGCTGTTAGTATCAAAAAGACCCTTTATCTTGATTTATGAAAACGATAAAGGAGGCCGGATGTGCATTATGCTTCTTTTTAAGCAAAAACAAGAATTTTAAAAAGTAGAATAGAAATACACCAATCGAGCCTTCTCAGGCGGATTTTGTTTAAAGAACTAAAAATTTATTGGAAAATGACATTTAATGTTTGTTTTTTTCTTTAATTTCTTTAAATTAAGCATATTACTGTAACATCATATATTGCTAGTAACTTCTGTCATAGCTTTTTAAAGTTCGAAATTTAAAGCAACACTAAAGAAGTTTCAGTTTTGGTCGATTTTGGCGACCAGTTTGGACAAAAGTGGTGGTGTTTTGTCTGAAGGAAAATGACATTTCCCAATAAGGAAGAGCGCATAGTGTCGTTAAATCCTAATCTCCCTGTTTCCCCTCAGTTGGATTGAAGTACACTTCTGTTTGCAGTGGCTATGTGAAGGATGAATAGTGATGAGGTAATGAGTCTATTGGTGGCAAAACAATGTCATATGATGATGTTGAAAATAAAAAACGGGGGAAGTGACGTACACCTTGACGCAGTCAGCACTTTTTTTGTTTTTCTGTGTGGCAGGGTTCCTGCCACCGTCCTAAAAGTTTCTAAGTACCTGTTACAGTGTTACAGCCATGACAGAGCTGTCCTTCAACAAGTTTTAAGTTGACGTATAATCACAAAAGTGATGAAAACATTTTAAGAAGATTGCAAGTTACTTAGTGATGCTTTAAGAAGTTTAAGTCAGTGAACTTTTATTTTATTCTTTTTGTAAACGTTACTTCGGCAAAAAGGATGACGCTCCTGAAGCCCTCTACTGGTGTGGAGGCACATAGCAGTTTCCTCAGAACAAATAAACATGAAGCAACTCAGTAGAGTGCAGATGAACTAAAGGTTTGTATCGCAAATTTAAACCTGTCTGAGTACCTGTTTTCAAGGCATTTGCATTTGATTATTGGGTTTTATTTCGCACTCATTGACATGCATATAAAAAACATATATATATATATATATATATATATATATATATATATATATATATATATATATATATATATATATATATATATATATATATATATATATACACGTGTCTGTGTGTATTCCACATAAATGAATTTTTTCAGATGGTTATCAATAATGACTGCCAAACACAAAAAGAATAAATCACTTTACTTGCTTTTCATTGATGTGTTTATATATATATATATATATATATATATATATATATATATATATATATATATATATATATATACTTCTTTAATCTTGATGAAATTATTGACCAGGACAAATAAATAAATAAATCACATTTATCAGTATTTGACTTGCAGTGTACAAATCACAGCCAATCCAAGTGGAAATTGGCAGAAACCCATCTCCAATTGTTTTTTTGATTTCACATTAAAAAAAGGAATAAAAAAAAACCCTGACTTGAGGTCTTATAAGTGTGCCTCCACTGGTGCGCCCTTAGCCTTTTAAATCCCCTCCCGGCACAAATAAAGCTGCAATCATGCAGTGGGGTGAAAGAAAACAAAATTAAAGGAAAGAAAGAAAGTCCCACGGAACAGTTACAGAGATCACAGACTAAAACAGCAGCTTTGCAGCAGCAGCAGGTCTGAAACATGAATGGGGGACAGGCAGCATTTCTCGCCTCTCAATGCATGAACTTCCGACTGGGGTTCAGAGGAGGAGCGATTAAAGCCGCGGCGGCATCACTTACAGGCGTATGTCATGGAGAAGCTGTTTCCCGTCATGACCATATCCACCTGCGGCACCAGTTTGGGGATGTCCTGGTGGTGAGACAGGGCGAACCGGAACACCTCATATTCGTGCGAGACGTTGGGGAACAATCCTCCTGTTGAGTTCATGGTTCAGATTCAGAGACAAAGACAAATGAAAAAAAAAGACGCACAAAGTTTTTGGGTCCTATTACAAGGGCTGGATGTTATTCTCACCTATGTTGATGTTACTTGGGAAACTCGAACCCGAAACCAAGCATATACCCAGTAAGCTGGTGTAGAGCAAGGTGAAGCTTCGCTGCATATTTCCGTTTGCATTGGCGAAGGGAAAACGAGCCGAAATCCACGCATAGGTTTGGTGCGCGCGTGTGCGTCCAGCAGCGTCCAGCAGCGTCCGCCTCGCATCCGACTCAGCAGCGATCAGCAGTGCAATGGCGAGGAGAGGAGAGGAGAGGGGAGGAGAGGAAAGGAGGAGAGGAGGAACCTTTCTCTCTCCCTGCTGATGCTCTCCTATCCTTGGTCGTTTACGAGACGGAGGATGAATTCAGTGTGGAACGCGCTGTAAAAAGGGAGTTATTAAAAAAATATATATATTAGTAGCCTGCTGTTTTCTCCAAAATCATCAGGCAATATCTCCTTTTTTTGTTGTTGTGTATTAAGCAGATCAAGATGAGTTCATTTGTTGCGCGCTTGAAGTGAATGCGTGGAAGCAAGTGTCACACAAGCAGGCATTTGATGGTTTAGCTCTTAAAAGGATGGGAAAGATGGATACGCTTAAAAAAAAAAAATAGGCACAATCTCTCACTTCTGAGGAGTAAAAGTGGACTCGTTACATGTCTAATGACCTGGGTGATGAGGGTTTTCTTGCAGTGTTGTGAACCCCCCCTCCGGGGATGAACCCTTCATGTTTGGAGGTTCCGATCACTGTACTGTCAAAAGTTTAGTGCAAGGACAGAATGTCAGCTCGGTTATTTATTGTTTGTTTTTGTGGAGGGGAGCGCAGTAGGCCTACTAGATGTGGGATTAAAGGGGAAAAAAAATCAATTATGCGCTTTAAAATTCTGGTGTCTGCATTTTATAATAGGTGGTGGTGACAGTCTGCTGAACAATCATCAGGTCATCAGACTTTGGTATGATTATCCATTCCAAGTCAGTATAAATCAACTTTTCTAATTGGTCTTGTGTAAAATTATTTGTTTATCGTTAACTTTTATTACATTTACAAGGATTTTTTTTTTCTCTCTTTCATGAGATGCACAAATGTACCATATGTGTCATCACTCATTAATAAAAATATACTGACATAATTGCTGGCCAGTGCTGTTTCTTGTAAATTCAAATAAGTCAATCACACTTCAGTAACTCATTGCATTCATCTACCTATTTTTTTATTTCTTTGAATGACACCAAGTTAACAGTTCTCCAAAAGTCTCCACAATCACCAGTGGTTATTTACCAATTATAGGTGGTTATTTGCATTGTGGAATTGCAGCTGAAAATCTCCTATCCTTTCAATAGGGACAAAATTCTCAGACTTTTTCTCAAAATTGATGCCACTCTGAAACCAAAAGGTGGTTCAACACATCCCGGATGGTGCGCATAATAAAGTAGCTGTGAGTAATATTTACCTATTAAGGGGATTAAAAGGGCACTAATTCTAAAGATTGGGTTTGTAAGAGGATTAAAAAAAGAAAATAGCTATAAAAGTGTGAAAATATATTTTGTAACATTTTATCCTAAGGTTAGGTCACTACTTTGTAGTGTATAGTTTAATATGTATTTAATGTGTATTATTAGCATAAATGAAAAGCTGAATCTCAAGATTCGCACACAGTAACCATCACTGGTAAAAAAATAAATAATTCAAAATAAAAAAAATAAAAAAGTCAAAAACCCTTGATGCCAAGTTTATGAGGTCCAAAATGGCAATATGTATTCGACAGATGGAGGATGGGATGTGGAATGATGGACTGTTTTGCAATCGACCTTATTTTTGTTGGTTAAGAGGGTCCAAGGGTTTTTTAAAGGCATGTTTAGCAGTGAATAAAAACAAAGAAGACAAAAAGGCTTTGAATTATCAGGCACTCCTCAAAATGGCAAAGATGTAAGAACATGCCATTTTAAAAAGGGAACACATATTCACTTTTTAAAATGGCATGTTCTTTGATCTTCATAAACGGCTTAAAAACATGAAGTACTCTCCCAAATGTGACAATTTCAACAACAAAAAAACAGATGAACAAATTTAACAAACGTTTAAAGCAAATCCAACTGTGACAAGTGAGGCTGGATCAGTACTAAGTTAACCTTCTCAACACACAATGGGAGTGTATTAGAATAGGAGTGGATTATTATGGGAGATAAAAACTTGCAAAACGTAAATCTGAAAACAAAAATAACAAAGGTTTTGTGCACATCTTTGCCAAGTGCATCAGTTACTGGGTTTACTGAAGAATAACCTAAACAAAATGGGTCAGCATCAATAACCTTTAATGAGTTTGGTCTCAAATCCAAATTAGAATGATTGTAAAGCATCCTTTGCAAGGAAACAACATTGGTTTAGACTTTGATAACTTTTGAGAGGGATGCAACAATGCAAAAGAAACTCACGGGTCAGTGCTGTTATTGTATACACAAACCTTACAGTTTTATTGGTAAGGGAAAAAATAAGTAGCAGAAACAAAGAAAAACAAAAACCAGCCCCAACTCTGACAAAAGTTTAACTTGAGCTTTATGATTTGTGATATATATTGCTTTCAGTTTTCCTTAAAGTTTGCCAGGTGTCAAATCCTCAGTTTCCTCAGCATCTTGAGCATCCTCAATTATATCCCAGTAAAAGACAGCGAAGGCTCGGTAACAATCATCATCCTAATTTTACTTAGACATTAACAAAAAAATAAATAAACAAAAATACCCTAAGTGCAGGCCTTTGTTTCATTAACTGCACGTTAACCTTTTGCCTTTAATAAAATAAGAAGAAACACACTTTTAGATATGTAAAATCAATCTTTAAGCACATTTTAAATAATTACATGAAAAGTTTCCTATGCAATTACATTTTTCTCACTGTTAACCCATGTCCTGCTGTTTCAACATTACAAATAAAACATGGCACTCACAGGAACAAACAAATTAGCAAAACTACAACCATTGATATTAGATGTCCATTTCAGAAGAACACTTTCTTCTTCCCATAAAGCTGTGCATCAAAACATCTGGTTTTAAACATTGACGGCTTTATTTTACTGTGGGTTTAACACGACACAATAAAAGGCGATCTATATAAATTCAATCATGTTCGAGTTTCGACGTCCTTTGCAATGCAGCTGCAGTTTTCTTACCACGCCAGTATTATTTTGTTATCAGTTGCTGGTTATTTTTTTGGCCAAAAATAGTTTCCGGGTTAAGATTTAGAGAAGGAAAACTGATGATCTGGAAATTATAACTGCTTTTTTCATGATGTTTTTCAAAACAAATGATCTGGGTTTGATCCCGCATTATTAATTAAAACGGACATGCTTGCTTTATGTGTTTTCATCTCACACTGGCTAGCTGCTGCTAAAAACGATTTTAACAGCCAGCAAGTGCGAATGGTTCCCTGAAAGAGGTGCTGCGCTCCCTCGTGTCTGAATCCAGCAAAATCAACCAACACCAACCGTTATACGCGAGAGACTGATTCATGACTCCACTATGCTGTGACGCTGTTGAGCATGTTTGCAAAACAAACTAGGTAAATCTTGCCCCTGGCTCAGTTTGGAACAGGGGAGACGAGTGCATCTATCACACCATGTAAGAGTACTTTGTTAAATTAAAATCCGTTTCCTCCGCTCTGTGCTACCGTAATGCAAGCAGGCGGTAACACATTTTTTTCCTGGGGAATGAAATTTGGAAGATTAGAAGCTTACATCGAATTAGATTTGCAGTATTTTGAAATTGAAAAGAAATGTTACAACTTTGACTGATTACCTCTGGCAAGAAAGTTGGGGGTTATCTAATTTATGAGTGATGGATGTTCTATAGTTACTGTCAGAGTGGTCCATTTTTCCTGCTTTTGTTCGAAATGATGAAGTGTTACTTTCATTATTTTTTTCGTATGTCTTTTTGCAATTTCATTCTCTGGGTTCAAAAAGACATTTGATTATCCACTCTGTGTGATTGTGTGTGTCAGGTTGCCCGTAGTTATATAGAGCATTACTGAATTATTCATCCAACATCCAACAATCCATCCGTTTATGGTCTATACCCACTTATCCTTGCAGGGTCATAAGGGCTAAATTCATCCCACCTCTTTAAATGTCTCCTATTTTGTCACATTCTGCAACATAAAGTTTATAATGGACCAACAAGTCTGTGTCTTTTTTTATCCTGATAAATGCAGAGCAATTATAGAAGTGCTTTACACATGACAAAAAAGTATTCTGTGTCAAAAAATAAATAAATAAAACCATTTTATTTTATTGTATTTTTTTACAAATAAAAACATTAAATGTTAAGATTATGGATTAACAGACAAACACAGACAGAAATAGATATTTTATTCCCAAATATGTCTGGTTAGTAGATCATTATGTAAGAGACTGTCTTTGGGTTTTAATTAGAAGTCCATGAGAAGATCATAATGAGGGCAATCTCTCAATATCTGTTCGTTCCACCCATGTTTGAGTGGAGAAAGACAAAAAAGAAAAGAAAAGCTCTCATCACTATGACTGCCTGAAATGAGACACCACACATGTTATGAGTGTCTAAAAATGGAACCATAATTTTAACCCTTGGATTCTGATATTAAACTTGACTGCATCATACCTTTTTTTTTTTTACATGACAATTTCCTGTAAATTTTGTCAAGAAAAGCAATAAACATAAAAATGCTATTTTATTGAGTAAATATGTGGAGTGCCTTGTAAAACCCTTCATTCTTCAAGACCTACAAGGATTTGCTTTGTAGCATTAATTAACAAACAAGTTCAGAGAACAAGAAATCCTTTACAAGCTTTTTAAACAGAGGTTATATCATAAAACCTTAATGATCAGGTCTTACTGTGAGGAGGCTTTTTGTCAGCACTGGGAGGGAAGCTTGTGTTTTTGAAGTAAAAATGGATGAAGCTAAAAACAGTGCAAATATTGTAGGAAATACTGTTAGTAACCATAAAACAGTTGAGGCTTGGTTGGTGATACACCTTTCATTAGACCTTAATATACAGCTAGAGCAACAATTGTTTAGACCAAACCATAGTTCCATTAGAATGGCAACGTGTAATTTAAGAAAGTCTGGGCAAATTTGTCACTGTGTGTGGGAGCCTTGGAGAAACACCACATTGATTTTCTTTACACACACACAAACACATACAAAAAAAAAATATGTGCAGAATTGTGTAGAAAATGTAGTAAAATAGACTGAAATGTGGGAAAATGCATAAAGCTTTAAGGATGAGGAATGAGGTCATAACAGGTAGCACCCAAAAATATATTTATAATAAGGGCAAAAGAAAACCTATACCACCCTTAAAGTCGGACATTTGTACTCCAAGAAGCAGAGAAGAGTGGCCGACAGAAACCCAAGGAAGAACACAAAAGCAACAACAAAAAATGTCTGAAAGCAAGCAAGTAAAAGCAACCTCAATATGTACACACCGGAGAAAAGAAGGGAAAATGTGCTGCAAAGAGAAAAACTAACTGAAAAACCCTGGGAGGACATGTTAGATGGAATAAAACTGTAAGCAAAAGAGGTGAACAATGTGGAAGAAACGTAATCCTAAAAACAGAATATGAAATAAGAGTAAACCAAAAAAGTAACGGAGTGTGAACACAGAAAATCACAAAACACAGCAGGAATCATCCAACTAATCTTTACAACACTACAGGTCCATACGGTTTACTCCAACGGTTACGTTTTCTCCTCTTTCTCCTTTCTGTCACAAGTATATATTGCAATGAATCTGAAAAAAAAAAAAGAAAAAGAGAAAAAAACTGAGATTTCTTCTTACTAATTTTACCTTTTTATTGGGATGCTTAAGTTTTGCCTTTTTGAAAAAGTACTCTAATTTAATGCACAGTTAGACATTTCTTTTAAGGTATCATTGATGGGACAATAAAGCGGAGCACAAATGATGTTCATGTAAAGCATGTAAATTTGGATTTGAGCAGACTGCAGTCCTGGGTGACCAGCCATGGTTTGTCTGGAACTGGCTCCATTAATGAATGTTGTTGGTTTTGGCTCACCTGCTTATTTAATCACAGGCCGTGTTGACTGACAACATGGACAATGTGAAAGTGCACTAGCTTTGAACAAAGGCCAAGCATTAGCATTGGATCAATGAGAGAAACTTCGCCTCTGTCTCGTGGCATGCCCGATTCTTAGTCTTTGCCTTAATTGGAATGACTTACTGACATTTTGTTTAATTAGTTGCCCCTGAGAGATGATGCACCAGGTCTGTCCAAACGATTAGGATCGGATTCTTCACTTTTCATGACAAAGTTCACGGAAGATGTTGGGTCACAATGTTGAGATTGTGAAAATTATTAAACTTTGAAATACATTTAAAAATTGGGTAAAGGGATTTTCCTGAACAAAAACAAAAAGTATTTGGAAAGAGGAAGAGCATTGTTTTTTCATTTTAGTAGCATCAGGCTGTAAACACGTATTCAATAACAAAAGGAGAAAAATGTCAGAGTTTATGGGAAGATGGATGGAGCTAAATACAAGCGCATACTCAAGAAAAACATGTGAAATGCTGCATAGCACGCACGGGGATAGAAATTCACCTACAAGCAGAAGAATAACCCTAAATGTACATTAACAACCATAGTAAAATGATTATGATTAAAGCATATGTCAACCAATAATTAACCCCTTGAAAAACAAGACTACAACCTCACTAAAAATAAGTAGTTTACAGTCAAGTTAATACAAAGGGGTTGTGAATACATAATCAAGACACTGTATGGTCTTTTAAGGCCTTCTTTTTATCCAAACCCAATTGCTGGTATCTTAATTTAGGTGAACTTTTGTACATGGTCACATCATGTTTCCTATATTCCATCAAATTTTTATTCAAAGGGGCTTTTTATGACCACAAAACACATTTAAACAATATCAAATAGACATTCAGGGCAGAAAGCATTAATAGGTGAGGCTAAAAAAGAAAAAAATGCTCCCCTGTTGTAACCTTTTATTGCCATTCATGTGCTCTGTCCCTCTTTGTCTCAGCAGCTCTGTCTTGAGCTGTATTGTTCTCGTATGGAACCTGCATAATTGCCTTCCCCATCTACGGGCCGCAGGGGAAGCGGAGCTCTAACAACGTTACCGTGGTAATACTGATTGATGGAGTCGATATTCGTGTGGTTCCAGAACATCGAGCATCACCGCACACAGACATGACAAATTTCGTAGGGGGAAATAATTATAATGGGCTGCATCATGATTAATCCCCTCCGGGAAAATGGAAATATTGTGACTCCCTGTGAACTTAGTCAGAACATTGCCGTGCAACATGACCAGACTAAGGCTGTTGCAGTGATTGTTTTGGCACAGGAAAGCCTACAAGGAACAAAGACATGACACTAAATAATGGTCAACGAAATGACATATGGTATTAGGATTCAAGGATTCAAGGATTCAAGGATTCTTTATTGTCATTTCAACAAACATGATGGTACATGAAGTGGAACGAAATTATGTGCTCACGGTACTATTCCACCCAAGAGCTAATATTAAAATAGATAAAATAAGTTAAAAAATAAAATAAAATTAAAATAAATAAAATCGAAGTAAAGTAAGTAAAATAAATAAAATAGGAATATACGGTATTGCTGTATTAAAGTGCTGGTATTGTAGTCCATGCAGTGGTTTGTTCAGGATGAGTTCAAGAGTCTAACAGCTTCAGGAATGAAGCTGTTTCTGAGACGGGTTGTTCTACACTTGATGCTCCGCAGCCTCCTGCCTGAGGGGAGCAGAACAAAAAGTGAGTGTGCTGGGTGGGTGGGATCCTTCCTGATGCAGGTGGCCCTCTTTCTGCATCTGGAGGTGTAGATGTCTGT
>JAVLVB010000835.1:121920-170523 GCA_032876305.1 Orestias chungarensis
GCACTGATCCTCAGCCGCAGCAGGTCCAGCTTGTTGTCCAAAGAGCGGACGTTGGAGAGGAAGAGTGAAGGAATCGGGGGCCGGTTAGCATTAGCCTTTAGCCTGGCTAGCACGCCGCCGCGCTTCCCCCTCTTCTGCCGCCGCTTGCATCGCCTCCGCCGGCCTCTGCTCCTCCACGCCGAAGTCCGGAGGAGCCGTATTTGTGATGAAACCTTTGATTCAAAATAAAACCTTATTTAATATGTTTTATCAAGGTAAACTGAAGCGTGTGAACATTTTATTTGATGTTTGCTTAAATTCTGTCCATACATTTGCCTTATATAAAAAAAAATATATGTATATATATATATATATATATATATATATATATATATATATATATATATATATATATATATATATATATATATATATATATATATATATATATATATATATATATAAATTGTTTGGGTTAGACTGGTAAATGAAAATGAAAATAAGACAGATTTGAATTGAAAAATATTTAGTTATTGAATTAAATCCTCATTATCATAATGGAAATCCAGCACAGGTCTGACCAAAGATTTATTGCTTGTAAATTTTGTTGTTAGTATTAGTTGTTGTCACAGAAAACAGGGTTCTCTTCGGCTATACGTTTTCGATAGCTTTAAGATCCAATTCACTGGAGGGTAGCAATGCAAATAAACACAACTGGCCAAAAATTATACAGCAGATATAATGTATGAAACGAAACAACAATTTATTCTCCGTATGATTCAAAAACTGGAATTTTTTGATGTTGAAACATTTCCAATTGGCCTAGTCCCAATTCAGAACGACATCCATGTAATGTTTAGGCATGATTTTAAGTATGGTATTGATGATTCAAGACCCTCTGATAAGACAAAAGAAAAAAACAATTTTAATAAAAAAATAACTAAAAAAGAAATATATATAAATATTAATCAAAGTTATTTACATGTGACGAAAAAGTAAGACAACATACATTTTTAAGAGCTAATGCATGTTTGTAAAGCAATGTAACTGCTTATGTAAAGAAGCTCTATTGGTAGACTATTTGTTGCCTAACTACCACAGGGCTGTCTTAAAATGTGCAAACTGCTGAGAAGACATTAGCAGTTCATCAAAAATTACCGCAGCTGCTAATAACTCTGTGTTCCACTTTAAAGTATTTACCTTCCATGTGACTGTCAACTAAATTACAGCACCTGTGTTTAACAAAAAAATAAATAAAGACATACCGAACACAAGTAAACATGTCCTGATACCATAAAGCCTTTTACTCAATATCTCAATACCTGCTTTACTGGATAGCATCAACTAACAGCAGGAATACATTTCAGGCAAATGTGCCTAACTGATCTACTGTCTCATTGTGTCACTAATCATTTTGAATATCAAGGCTGCCGTCTCCGCATCACTGTTCTGCCTTTGCTAACAGGCCTTTAGGATCAATCAAAACAAATTAGTGTCGTACACGGCTAATAGGGTCAGCCCTAATAAGATCAGACACACTTTGTAGAGGAGGGAAAAGGTTTGGGGTGGGGTGAGGATAAATAAATGATGAACAGGACCTTGAGCTGCCAATCTCAGTGGTTAGTGTTTAATTTAAGGCTTCTTTCATACAGTTTTTTTTTCTTTCAAACTGAGCAGCCTACATTAACCGGCCTTTGCCATTTGCAGTGCTTTAAAAGATACTTCATACCCTTTGAATTCATTATCTTATTACGATTGGAAGTTCCATGTAGGTTCTTGGGATTTTACATTGTGCACCAACACAGAGTGGCAGGGTTAGGGTTAGGGTTCACCCTAGGATTAGTTTTTTTGCAATTAATAGTGCTTTGTATTTGTACAGGAAAACGTTCTTGCCGTATTTAATTAAAGTACGTTCTACTACATGGCCTGTGGCAAACTTTCTTTCAGCGATTGCTTTCATTTTGTCACTATTCTTTAAAGGTCAGATTTGTAAAGTGCATGACTAACAGATGCCATGAGGCATCTTGACAGCTTAGATAAATGCTATTTTCTCAAGGCACTGTAAAAGGAATTCAATATAGAGTTGTTGAAATTAAAATTCTCTGCTCAATGTTTCTACTTACTGCATGTTATTTTTTTTATTTCTTTCATGATATGCACATTCACTACATTGCCAAATGAAAGTAATATGCCATATAAATTATTGATGTTTGGTCTTTAACCACTTCAACAGGAAAACGATTTAAACGATCAGCACTTAAGTATCTAAAGCGCTTTAACAGACAATTATGAAAAACTACTTCCTTTTCCAAAGTTTAGTGTATTTTTGTGGTACAGTAATAGATATAGATGTGTAATAAGTAAATGTAATGTTAAATGTTCGTGCAATAATAACAAAGAGCAGCAAGAAGGAAGGACAGAGACTGTGCGACCCATTGGTAGGCCATTTTTGGTCATAGAGTCAGTGGTACATCGAAGTCACCAACCTTCAGTAGAGTCCGTTTCTATAGACCTTCCAACTTCATTCTTTATTGATTGGTTTACTTTGTTTTTTAGATGCTGCTGAATCTAAATCTTGTATCTCCTAGTGAAATTCAAAGAACTGACTGCACTTAACCAGAGCAGTGGAAAGACTATCATAGCTCTCTGTCTGGTCATCCAATTGATGTGTCTGCGTTTGGCAGTTGCCAGGGAAACAGCACTTACCTGATTCCATTGTTTCAAAGGAAAGGACGCAAAATGGATTGTCTTGAATGGTCTTTGAGTTAGTTACTCACATTAAGTAAAATGCCCTCTTAATGCTGAAGCATTAAGACATTTAGAAATATGTGGATACTTTCATGCTGTCAAACGACAAGTTATGGCAGAGATGGAAACGTTTTAATGGGCTAGCTTTTATTTACCTCAAAACAAGTGGGGGGTGATTGAGGCGGTCGCAACGAGACGGTAAAAGCTCAATTGGGACTGAGACACTAAAAAACAGAATCCTCGTCTGTAGTTTACACGTCATGCCAACATGAAGTACAATTGGCTATGAATTCACTATATTTTAGCAAGCTGTGTAGCTACATGCCAATCTTGTGTCACCAACCTTCTGCAGACCCAGAGTTGCATACATTTCTATTTAAGTATCAAGCCACTGTAGAACAACTTTTGAGGATACCCCTCAACAATATTATTTGGGCATTTGAGGCAACAGGCAATGCAATGTTAATAGGCTGGGTGTTTCCGTTCAGTATTTCTTCTGGCTTCTGCCCCAAAATGCTTCCCACTCGGTGCAGATGCTCCATTACAACCTTGTTCAATAATATTATAACTGCAGCTAGTTCATGTATAAATAGTAAAATATTTCGTTCTTAAATGCCTCTGTATCTAACCCATATGCCTATTGATTGCCAACCATGACTTTACTGTCAAACATCACTATTTGACCTTAGAGTGCTGCATTCAATACAAGGGTAAAAAAATGTCCATTAACCCGGTAGTAAACCTTAATGAAGGCTTTGACAGAGAGGTTGAAAATGATATCGTTGCAAAACATCAAAGTGGATCATAATAAAACTATTAGTCTTAGGACAGGAATGCCATTTAAATGTTAGCAAAAACCGACAAGTGATTATTCTTGGAAAGATGTACTATAGGGCCACTATGACAGTTTGTGTATTTCCATACAATCAAAGGGAGTAAAAAAGATAGTTAATTGCCATGGTGTTATCAATTCCTAATAGGAACCCAAGGCAGGACCAAGCCAGTTCCCACATCCATGCGTGCCTGTGTAATTCTATGTCATCAGCACCCGCTGCATGCTGTTCTGCAGCTTTTAATGATGTCAATCTCTTCTCAATATACTCTGACAGAGCTGATTGCAGCACAGAAAGTGGGGAGAGAAACAAGCAAACATGGGTGGAAAGGTCAGCTTACAAGAAAAAAAAAAGGGGGGGGGGCAATTTGGTACAATCAAGACGCTGCTAAAAAAAAATAAAAAAAGAATTAAGCAACAATTTATGATTGCAATCTCTAAGAAGCCCCTATAAACATGGCTCAGAGTCAAACTATCCAGGAAAAATACAATTGCTTGTTACATATCTCTTTCCGTGATCATGTGACAGGTGTCAGGAGTTCTGCACTTTAGGTTTGAATAAGGAGAGGCGCCTTGGCTCAGCTGAGCGGATTGAAGTGGCGAGAGTATTATAGATGGGCACTGTTTTTGTGTCAGGAAACCAGGCCACACAGAAAATGAACAACGCACTATGAATGCAAATAAAGTCAGTGAGGTGTGCTTGAGCTGTCAAAGGTAATCTCTTTCATCTGTATAGGTTCAATGAATAAATGGACCCTTCAGATTTCTACAATATGTGTTCCATGAATTCACAACCCGAAAAATATTGCAACACAACACAACATCTGTTATTAAAAAGATATGATAAGTCAATAAGATTGGGTGAGGTTTTTAGACCTTGTGTGACAGAAGTTATTACAAACCTTATACACCTAGAGATCCTGTTACTATATACTGTTTTTTGAATCATTTTCTCACTCAATTAACTTACCGCTAGATCAATCCTCTGCAGAGAAAACACCAACATTTTCAGAATAATAAGCAGACGTTGGGAGTATTCCAACCCTTTTGTTAGATAGCAATAGTTCTGTGTAAACTTCTAGAACCAGACATGGCCAGTACAAACAGGTCCCTGCTAATTTTAAAATATTGTTTGGAATACTTCTCCCTTTCAGACAAGCAAATAACCTGTTGGCTTCAGCCGATGCCCGTTTTTCCTCTGCTGTTGTCACATAAAACCTGTCCCCAAGCTTCAGATTTACAATTTTTATTGCCTCAGCTTCATGATGCCAGAACTGATTGCTGATAAAAACAACTGCAGTAAACTTTACCTGAGCAGGCTTTGTTGAAAATACAACAGCTCAAGGTGTTTTCTTGACATCGCAAGCACATTTACTTTCATTTCAACTTGTCCATGGATAAATGTGCTTTTAAAATCCTGTGAAATTAGCTGCTCACTTAACCAGTTAAATAATGTAAACTCATGAATAAAATTGTGAGTAAAATTGCAAGGTAAACGCTTTATTCATGAAAATAAACATTACATTAAGAAAGTTTTTAATGCAAAAGTGAAATAAAAATATCTTAACCTATTCAATTAGTTCTAGTGTGTAGGCCCTGAATATCTGTCAAGAAGCCCAATGTTTAAAACTTGTGTGAAATCCATTAAGCTGTTGCTTGAGGTGATGAGCTCAAAATATTGATGACGTGTGATGTGAATAGCTTTAGGGGTTGCAGCTGTGATTTTTTTCCCCAACAAACATGGGCAAAAATGTGGTTCAGTCCAAATGAAGCCATGAGAAAAACGCGTATGGATGTCGGTGAAGGTCACGGCGCACTCTAGCCGCTGAGAAATCAATTTCCTTTTGAGCTGAGACATCCCCTGTGTTTTATTGACCCATATGTTTCAAGTCGCTGCCTCCATTCGGTGGTCACCCCCCAAGTGTGTCACTGCCACAAATGGGCCATTGACCAAGGCAGAGGAGTGTGTTTTCTATGCATCAATACCTGTTCAAGAGAATGATGCAATGGGATCACTTTCAGTCTATGTATAATTTATTTGTGCCTTCACAGCAGGAGATGCTTTCTGCACTGTATGCTAGGATTTTTCTGCATTTTATTACCACTTCTCTTTGAAACATAGGGAGCAACATGTCTGTTCTTTTGCAGATTAGGTCCCTCATCTCCCTCTTTTGACCAAAACTCCTGATATCGCCATCATCTTCCTCTTCCCCCTCCTTCTTCTTAGCTTTTTAGTCTCGCATGCAAGCCCTCACTCTGTCCTTCTGTGTTAAAGAAGCTACCTCCACAGGCAGACTTGTGTTTGTGTGGGAGTATGGGGATTCTTATCCTGCAAAGGTGGGGTAGAGATCCACCATCTATCTATCTATCTATCTATCTATCTATCTATCTATCTATCTATCTATCTATCTATCTATCTATCTATCTATCTATCTATCTATCTATCTATCTATCTATCTATCTATCTATCTATCTATCTATCTATCTATCTGTCTATCTATCTATCTATCTGTCTGTCTGTCTGTCTGTCTGTCTGTCTGTCTGTCTGTCTGTCTGTCTGTCTGTCTGTCTGTCTGTCTGTCTGTCTGTTCTACAGAAATACATAAATATTCTAAAAACATTTCATGCTGCTGCACAAATATACAATAGAACGGCATGGAATAAAAATGCTATTTAAAATATTTAGGATAAAAACATGTTAACATTCATTTAAAGGTTTAGCAATACTGTTTTTCAAATGTTCTCTATGAAGTTTATGAGTGACTTAAAGATATAGGAGAGGATCTTCAGCTCATTCTCATTTTCGTAACACTGCGCATGCGCCACCTCATCTCCAGTAATGCCCCTTGATATCAGGAGCGCACACATCCTCAGCACATGCAGTCAGTTTACATCTGCTGGACCACAGCCGCTGGCGCCGTATCGGTTTGTGCTTTGCGAGCTTCCGTACGCTGCCGTATGGGGAGAACCTCTTTACAATGGTGAATGATGCATCTTTTACTTCCTAAACAACAATCTGCGCATGCGCGAATTCAAACATGAGCGCGCATTGTGCTGGTCGGGCGGGTGGGGACATTAGTGATGTACGTCATCGCGTAAATTTTATTTCCGCATTGACAGCCAGTTATGTTTCACCACCGGTCGTTTTTGATTGGCTGTCATTTTCAATGGGATTTTCCATTAAAATTTTTCTATTGAAAAGATCCTCTCCTATACCTTTAAACTGCAAACTCAGTCCAATTATGACAGTCTTTCCGTCCTCTGATGGCTATAACAGTAGAATAATGCAGATTTCACAAATATTAAATCATCTCACAGTAGCTTCTTAAATGAGTGATGATACGTTTACTGCCTTCTTTCTGTAGCTTCCCCAGTTACCAGTTGTTAATCAAGCATAAGCACTTTTCAGATGTGGTGGGTTGGGAGATTGACATTAGGTGATATTTAAAGATCTACAACTGGAGGAGTCCCATCATGTTAATATGGACTGGAAATGCTTTGAAGGCATAATTCATGTACCTAATAAAGTGACCAGTCGGTAAATATAAGATGGGTTTGATCAATTTTAAAGGCCAGTTTGGTTGTGAAGTTTAGAAGCATGGACTCAACGCAGGGCCAATACAAAGGCAGAAGGCTAAAAAATACAAAAAGAAACAAACAAAAGGTTGTTCATGGCCCCTGACAACAAGAGAAAGTGCACCCACTTGGCACGTCGTCTACCAAGAGGAAGCGAATGGATGAGAAGAGCACTCCTTCCCGTCCAATTAACCAAGCACCCAGCTGCCTCCTCTGTGTGTGACGAAGGAGGAAACCAGAGAATGAGGACAAGTGAAGGAATGAGCTACACACCTTCATGACCCATGGGAACCCTTTTGCCTATCTCCTCGAGGAGCAAAATAGTCAAAATGAGAGAGTAACCTTGGAATGGTTGGGGTTGATGAAGTGAGATTAAAAATAAAAACTCTATGGGGTTCAGATGCTTCACCCACACAGATTTCTGCTTTTTTTACTTGTCAAAGGTGATTACATTTTGTGCCTAAACCACAAAAAAATCTGAAAAAATAGCAATTCAGATGCATGTGCTTGTAAAAGAGGGGGTGGCATGGAGGGGGGTGGGGGGTGTTCAGCAGAGGTGCTGGGAAACAGTGAGGGTGCGAGCACTCTGCATGCTATCATTAACACTCTAAATGCTAATGAATAAGTTCATAGCTTTGAAGATGCAGCCATGTTAAATATGCATGCGTTATCCAACTCAGTATAGAGTGGGAAAACGAGGTGGGAGAGAAAGTAACAAGACATGCAGTAAGAATTAATCATGAGGGAAAAAAAAGACTGAAGAAAAACCCGAAGAGGAGAAAAGCTTTTCCCCTCTCGTCATTTGTGACGTTCCTTTCCTGTGGTTGGTCTTTTTAAATGCGAAACACTGAAATGAACAACTCAACTAACTTATAAAAATTCCAATATTCTCGTCACATCCCCCCCGTTATTCTCTCTCCATTCTCTCTAATGGGTGGCATTTATTTTAAAGGGAACGAAAGAAAACAGAAGCTTTTCCATGAAAATAGGATAACAAATGTCATAGTTATTGTCGCAAATACCAGTCGGCGTGAATTTTCATGCTGTTCTCATCTTTCCTCGTGCCTGCAGGGACAGATGCGGAGTCAGTCATTAGTGCTAAGTTAGAAGACATTAAGCCAAGCTGCTTGTGGAGCAGTAATGTCCCAGCAGTTTGAAGCAATGACATCTGCAACAGGGGGACAGAAATCCCGTTGAGGGCGATTTTCATTTTCTTGTAGGAAGGAAAAAATGGACGCTTTGGTCTCTCGAAACAAAAAGCTAAACAAATCTAGCACACTCACGCAGAAATATCTTCAAGTGGGCGATGCATATTGTTTATTATATTTATTTCTCGGGACTAAGCAAAGGAATGCAAGTATGCTGTATGCTGTATTACAGTATGCTGATGATTAAGAGGTTAATAGCTTAGTTTAAATAGTTCTGGAGAAGTGACAGGGAGAACGGAGGAGCTGTTTAAGTTTGATTTCCAATGAATATTTATGAGTAAACTTGTGCAGTTGAGATGAAATGAAGCACATTATGGAGCTGAGCAGGGGTGACAAAGCTATTTGATGACTTGGCTAAAAGAGGAGAAGGCAGCACTGTTCGATCCTAAGGAAGTTTAACTGTTTAAAGCAAAATGACCTAAAATATTTTCGCTTGTGTTTGAATTTCAAAACAAGCAAAACAAGATCAAATAAAATCCCACAATTAAATGAAATTAAAAAAAAAAAATAAATAAAATTAGTAATAACAATTACAGTTTAAAGGCAGGATTTAACACCAATGACAATAACACAATACCAGTGGTCATAATAACTGGACTATTATGGTCGTATTTCCTGGCTCTAGAGAGAACAGCAGCGGACTTGTGGATGTCTTGTAGCTTTTCCACAGCTTATTTAGAGAGTGCCCAGAGAGCAGGCCTTTAGAGTAGTCTAACCCGCTGGAGACAAACACGTGTATTAATCTTTCTAAGTCTGATGTAGACACTGTCAAAAGCCGGGGATGTTACTCACATAATGTGGCTAACTGAAAGATCTAAGTTGAATATTATCCCAGGATTCCTCAACTCATTTGTAGGTTCCAGAGAGAAAGAGAGAGAGAGAGAGAGAGAGAGAGGGTCTATATTTGACTAATGGAAATTTTCTATTCATTTTTTGGGCCAAAGACAATGTTACAGTTGTGTAAGAGTTTAAGTGGAAAACTGTGTTTTGAATGCACACACTAACATGTTTGATGCAGTAACACGATAAAACATTTAGTTATATTTCACAGAAATGTGTACATGAAAAATATCAAATTGAACACTGACAATTTAATTGAGGGAATCTGACAAGTCTAAGATACTACTGTCCTTAACTCACAAAACTAAAAGACAACTCTAAAGCTCAGATTTCCCTGTTTAGTTAAGGTGAACTGTTTTACAGCCTACCACTTCTTCAATCTAAAATGTCTCAAACACAGACAAACTAAACAATAACATAACATAAAGAAATTATTATTTTTTGGTATCTACAGCCCGTTAATCACGCATATAGAATACAGAATATTGGAACCGTAAAAATATTACACAAAAGTAACTACACGTAGGCCATCACATGAGGATGCAGGGTCACCTTGTTGAGAGTGAAACTCTGAACCAGGAAGTTTCAAGCTTTCAAACAGCAGCGCTTGTCTCACAAGGCCAAATGCTTGTCCCTGCCAGGGCCTGACTTTAACAGGGGAGGTGATAAAAGGCCCTGGCAGTGACAGACTTATCCAACAGGAGTGACCCTAACAGAGACAGGAGAAAGAGTGACTGCCAGTAGCCCAAGGGTGAGCTTACAAAATCTTGTCCCAAGCTGAACCACCCATACAGTATACGGAGAAATTTGGAATTTTGGGAGAACTATAATGAACCACAGTTAAAAGGGATTTTCATGATTATTTTCTAAAACTTTTTTACCTCTTGTTTTTTTTTACATTTGCATTGGAAATATCAATGATTTAAGGGGGGAGTTTAGGTTAGACATTAAAGTGGAAAATTCTGGAAATAAAAATCTGGTTTTTCTTGACAGCCAAGTTATGCCATTTTTCTAAATAGCTGCAGTTTAGTGTTGCTCTACAAGCCTAAAAAATACTGAGATCCATTACCTTCCCAAGACAATAGGGGTTCAGTAAGATTAGTAGGATGGATTCAGTAGGATGTAGATTTACTTTAAAAAATCTGTTACGGTAGTTTCTAACAACGGAAAATGCTTTTGTATCAATTAGTTGCCTGATATTTTACGGTTGTTTTCTTTTTCTGAACTGAACGTCCCATATGGTCTTTGAGTTTTTCTGTAGTTTTTCACTATACATACAAGTTTAGATATCAGCCAATATTTTTTATTTATTTAACCATAGCTTGTGTCCACCTGATTGTGACTGCACCTAATTCACGATTATCAAAAAAATTGGTTACCAGCTCCATAGCTGATTTTTGTTGCGATCCACTGGTGTTCAATTTTCAGTAGGTTTTGTAATGTGCTATGAAAAAAATATATATATAATTTCCACATTATTTGCAAGTACTTTCAATGTCTTTGTATGAACTTTTCTACATTAAAAAACAACAGTAGTCATGCCCTTCAACCCATATTACTCTTTTAATACATAAGTTGCTCTCCCAGTCAGGTTCATTTAAAAACTATTATTTACAGGTATGTACATTTAGCATGGTCAGACACCACTAAAGATGTTAAAAGCCTTATGAGTTGATTAGAATTTGCATATGTACGTGTTGAGTGAAAACTGAGACATCACACATTACAATAAATCCTGTGGAATGTGTCATTTTGCTGTGGAAATACTTGATCTCTGAAATGAAGCTGTGGCTGCTGTATCTCTTGTGTTAATGATAACAACACTGGTACACCTACTTCTTTTTTCCCCCCTCCTACATGCACTGATACGGCTGTTAATGACCAGCTATTTGTCTGCTCACAGTTGACAGCATTAAAGCACATTACTCATCCATCTGTACGAATTACGAATTATGCCATTTAAATGTGTTGCCTACTTTAGAGGAGCTTGGGGCAGGGTCTGTGGAGAGACATCTAATGGCAGCTAAATTAATTCATGCTCAGATAAGGCGTAGGATGCATATACGACGATGTAACAACAGCTTTCAAAAACAAAGGAGGGACGCAGAGAATGAGGGAGATGGAGAGAAGTACAGAAATATAAGAAGGAAACCCAACATGTAGAAAAATTGGTGGAAAAAAAACAGTTAAACATGTTTCTGGGGCAGTGGCATTAATTTAGAAAAAAAATCGATTGATTGCCATTGTTGTCCAAGTCAAGACACTGAAGCTATTAAAGGGGAGGGGTCAATTTTTGTTGGATAGACGTTGATGTTACTTCTCCTTCTGAGTGGTTATTGATTTGTTGTGAATGTAGCTCACATTTAAATTTTGATAGTAGTTATATTTACAGAATACAAGAAAACAGGGCAATCGCAAGTGGCACACAACAGCGCCAGGCGATGTGATTGCCTGTAGCCTTATCAGAACAAGTAAAACGGTTGAAATCCCCTTTTTTTTTTTCCTGACACATACTTTTCTAAACTGCGGCTGACATGCAGTCATGCTTTGGCTCAGAGCAGCGACAAATATACCAAAGGGGTTGAGAAAGGGAGGCAGAATGTGTACCAGCAAATGAGGTGCTGGGGGAGGAGGGAAAGAGAGGAGGGAAGCATTTATATATGATGGATGAGGTGTAGCGGGTTGCAAACTGTCAGATGTTCCCTTTATTTCTATCTCATGTGTTTGTCATATTTAGAATGAGGGAGGGTGGCTAGATGGGAGGGCGTAGGGCTGAAGGAAGGTGACAACAGAAGATGTGGAAGGAAATTAGACGGGTAAAAAGAGAAATAGGTATCACATATATGTCTGGCAGAATAATGCTGTTTTTCTCTAATGGTGCCATTAGAGACATTATGCAAATTAGTCTTAATTGACTACAGCCCCTCTAAAGGGTCAACGATCACTCCTCTTCCTCTTCTTTGTTTTGCAATCAACCCTTTCTGTCTTAGTCCATTTCTTTGCTCGGTTCCTTGGGTTATCACAGTTTCACCCTCTTCCTTTTTTAGATTTCCTTCCTTACCTCCAATCCCTCAAACATCTCATCTGTTTAGGCTTTCCAGTCCACCTCTTCATTCCTTTCCCCTATTTTAAAGGTGTTGCCATCTATATCTACTTTAGACCTGCCAGCTGATAAAAAGAGGAATTCCCTCTCATAACTATGAGATATGATCCATGAGCAAAGCACACTTCAAACTAACATCTGTTGAGTGGAGCAGTCAAAATGCAGAAAAAAAGATGAAAAACAAAGAAGTTAAAAACGAGGATGTAGAAACACTCCGCATTTCTTCGCTGCAATTTTGAGAGCAATTTCTAAATTATGGCTCATCAAGCTTCATTCAGCATGTCATACGTAATCACTTTTGGATCCGTTCCTATGGAAACTGTGCTACTCTTTCGAGCAGCCAAAAACGGATTTTTCATCACCTTTTCCTCCTGAGGTTCGGGGCCACAGTTATGGGGTTTGGATGCACAGACTGAGCAATAGGGAACCTAGTTACTTGGGCCTCATAGGATAAACCACACAGCACAGGAGAAAAGGGGATTGGGGAAGCTATCAAGAAAGTATTGAATGCAAATCTTGCCCTCAGGACACATAAAGAGAATGGACAACCATTGGCTGGTATATGTTTGGATTCAAGTAACATGTAGGGCAAAATCACCTTATCTGACAAAAAAGAAGACTTATTTCTCCAACAGCTTGGCTAAAGGCACAAGGAAAATGTATTTATGTCTATATAGCAAGCTTTTATTGCAGATGTCATGCAGCTACAAAACAACATTAATGCCATACTAAAACAGTGTGCTGCGTTGCAGTCACACAATGTTACATTGTAGTTGTAATTGGGGGGTTCATATAGAGCTTATAGTATAAGATGTCATTCTAGTTTCCTGTTTTATTATGTGTATAAAAACACCCCTTTCACTGCATGTATTCGGTCGTCCAGATTTTAGTATTTCTGGGTTTAAATAAATAAAACTAGGTCTATTTGTAACAAATATTTAATTTTACATACAAGACTACTCTTTCTTTTGACTTACATGCCTAGCTATTTAAAATTTCCCAGTTGCAATTTGACCTCTACACCACAGTAATGCTTACAGGTGGTCTGTTTTTGCCTGATCTAAGTGCATCACCAAATACACACACACCTTTCCTTGAGGAAGAAGACCCAAATTAAAGCAGGACAAATAGGAAGTACACAGCTAAGTGGAACAACTTACAGTGCATTTAGAAAACACACAAGAACTAGGGCAGAAGCAGCAGTGTCCAACAGAGAATGATGGAAACTATAATACTTCTGCAAAGGTAACAGACGTAAACAAAGGTGGATATAGAATACAGTGAGCAAATGATACGCAAATATGCAACAAATGGAAAATAAAGAAGAGCCGAGAAACGGGACATGACCAAAAGTAAGAATTAAAAAGGACCAAACAGGACACATGAAGTAAAAACGTCTCACAAAATGTATTTTTCAAACAATTGTACTGTACAAAGAATCCCTTAAACAAACAACCACAAGTTAGAGCAATTATTACAAAATGTACAGGCCAAAAACTAAAACAAAGAATGGAAAGTAAGGAATCAGAAATAAAAGAAAACGAACCCTTGTGTTCTTCACAGAACAACTGTGCACTAAGACTAAAACACAGTGAGTTTACTAAATAGCTGACTTACTTTTTATTATTTGAATGTAAGGGTATGCCATTTATGTAAGAAACTTATTTTTCAAAAGTTCCATGGTAGATATTAGCTAGGCAAATTTTAGCTTGGAAAATATTAAGAGAAATGTTACTACACTATCAAATTATACCAACAGTGCTTAAAGAAAGAAACATTTTTCAGAGTGCGTTTGACCCTATACAGCTTCTTCTGCTTTTTAACCGAATTCCTTTATCTTCAACCCAGCTCTATTCTCAAATGAGTTATAGCTATTCCAAAGGATTTATAGATAAAAAGTGATCTTATCTTTCTGCCTTTGCAATGATTCAACTTAGAGCATCCCTCTTCATGAATAATGAATGAATCCCTGAATAATGAGTTGTTAACAGAGTACAATCAAGCTGGTACTAAGATGAGTTGTGAATTTTCTTGTTGAATTAATTTCTGATAAATCAGCATTTTTGTTCTGTGGCTTGTATTCATTAAATTGGGTCAGCCAAAAAAAAATAAAAACATATTTTATATGTATATCTGTATGTATGACATACATATAAAATATGTATGATCATTGGAAAGTAGTGAAAGAGGCTTTCCTTGTGTAATCCATACCTCCACTCAAGTCATGCAGGACCGTCATCGGTAGCATTACAGACTCGAAAATATAAACACTAATCTCCTTCATCAAGGCATGAGGGTCTAGCTGCAAGCCATATAGGAATGCTTTATTTAATTACAAGCTGACTTCTGTTTTCAGAAAACCATTAGCATTGGTATTAGAAATGGAGCTGTTATGTCTCTATCAGATTGTTTGATATTGAAAATTCAGCTTCAACAAAGCTGAATTAATTCTGGTAGTGGCCGGATATCTCAAGTGGTATGTTGCCTGACTTCCAATTGGAAGGTCAGGGGTTCAAATCCAGCCCATGGCCAAATACCACAGCATCCAGTGTGGGTCCTTAGGCAAGACCCTTTGCGCTACTGCCTACCTGGCACCTGCAAAATGGCTGCCTCAGTGTGGTGTACACCAAAAACAATTTCCTATGGGATCAATAAAGTATACATTATTATTGTTATTATTATTTGATTCTAGGATGTTTAGGCAGGGTTGCATCTAAAACCTGAAGGACAGATTATCTTGAGGATTAGGGCTGGGCTAGAGGACCTTGTATAGACTGTGGTGGTACCACATATTGTCCCAGGTCCAGGCAAGCCTGTCAATTGGCATGTCCCAGACTGCCACTAAACTCATATTGTATCCAATACTAACATGGCAGTTCTGAGATGCCATTTCCACATGAAGGGTGCTATGTGTAGCTTCTGGCATTGCTGACACCATTATTTCTTTCTGGTGCAGATTGCGCTAAATTAGAACTCCTTTTTGGTTTTATCCTTTTTGTCAGTTTCCATGGACCTACTCTCTATAAGTATCTACTATAGCATCATTGAGTCTGACCTTTGCTTCTATCTGATAATTAAGGCGGTTATGCTTGGATCATCCTGACTTTCAGGAAATCATGATTTATTTGACATGAAAATGATGAAACGACCAGTGTGAAAGTTAACTACTTTTATGGCTGATGAAGTGAATCCCAACTTATGAGATGGAATGGCTCTGAGATAAGTCTATACCTCTCACTGAGAAGTTTCCGTTTGTCTTGCTCATGAGTGAAAGCATGACAAAGCAGGAAACAATTACACTACCATTATCAGGAATTAGGGCCTTGAACTAGGTTAACTTCACTGTTTCTGTGTGTTCCAAGAATGTCCAACTCTGAAGAGACCCTAGGGTAAAATGAAGAGAGTTCATACTCCCTCTGGCATTTTCTGGGAATCCCCTATGGAAATCTGGAAAGTGTTGCAAGCAAGAGAAATGTGTTGTGCAGTATTCCCCTGGACCTGTTACCTCTGTGACTCAATGTGGGAGAAGTGGATGACAATAGGTGGATGGACAGAAAGAATCCCAACAATTCTGTTATATCACTGACTGCACTTTGGAGTTGTTGTACTGTTAGAAGCTAAACCTTTCTTCCAGTTTCAAGTCGTTTTGAACCACTGACAAATGTTCTTATAGGATTGATCTGTATTTACCTCCCTTTCTCTTTTCATCAACTTTAACCAGCATTCTTTGCTAACTTAAAGTTGCAGTGTAGGATTGATGTATTCAAGGTAATCTGAATTGTTACTGTTTAAATAGACATTTTGGAAAAAAGGTAAAAGTTCAGTTATCAAGTTTTCTCTGTCCACTACATGGGTTGTTTGCTAAAATAAGACTGGATTACTTCTAAAACTGGTTTAGCTCTCTAACTAATTGATGTCCATATCTGCCATGGATTTCCAAAGCTCTTTAAGAGGTACTTTGAGTAACATGTCTGCTGTTCTGGATAATAGTTTTGTTATTTGAAATAACTGTTAAGGGCAATAGCCATGTAACAATAGGTCTGAATTTGGGCCATGCTCATAATTTCAGATGATGCTTCAAACTTGCTTCAAACACAGTATTTGCTTTACGAATTAAATTTTATGATGCAGTTCTTATCTTAATCTTCTTCAACAACCCTGTAAGCATTGCATTTTATTTTAGGTTTCAACTTAAGTGCATGATTGCATAATCTGTCAGGAATTTCAATCAATGAGTGGAGCAGAGGTGGAATAGTGAGAATAATAATTTATTGTTGGAAAGAATAATGAACAGAACAAAACCCGGAACAAAGGCGAGCGGAAACGGAACAGGATAAACACGGAACTGAACGTAAATAAACAGCGACAAAGTGATACGGAACTGATCGGGGCTGACGTGGAAACAAAACTAGAAAGTAAACAAACGGATTAACTAAAGCTGAACACAGGAACTATGGAGCATGAAAGAACTGAGCAATATAAATAAAAAAACAAACTAATAACGACAACAAGGGGAACCAGAGGAAACAAGGAGCTTAACTACTGAGGAAATAAAATACAAAAAACAAAGTACGCGAGGGAAACCAGAAAATACAGGGAAATAAAACCATAAAGGAAATAACTTGAATGGGAATGGAGGAGGATGATGGAGGAGAAAGAGAGAAGTAGCACAGAGAACCAGCGAGCAAGAGGGGAAAGGCTTACGAGGGCACGGTGGGGAAACGGCAGGAGATGGAGATGAGACACGGGAGGTAAACAGACGATACAGCGGTGAGTGAATGAGTAAACCAGGCTTAAACACTTAGGAGGTGGAGATGATGGATAATTACAAACAGATGTGAGTAATAATAATGAGAGAAAACACAGACAGAAGAGGGACAGAGCAGGGGAAACTAGAGAAACACAGAAAAGAACAAAAACAAAGACTAAACCAAAATAGAAAATAACCTAAAGAACACAATAACTAATGATAACAAAGTAAAACAAAGCAACTACAACAAATTAAACAGCAAACTAACAGAGAACAAAAACACAGATCATGACATAATCTATATTTTAGTCTAAATAGGGCTGAATTACGATTTGACCTCAATACAATGGAAAAAGTAGGAAACGAACGGAATAGCTTGATTTTACTTTATAATTTCAGGCTCAAGTTTTTTATCTATTAATTAGCCTATTGTATATCAGGACCAATTTGTGTAAAAGAAGCAGTGGAAAGTTTGAAAGGTGAAAATAACGGTATATTGTTGACAACTCCCTAGCAGTGACAGAGAAACTCTTTATAACTTCAGATTGCATCAAAAGGCATTAAGAATTCCGGGTATTAGGGATAATCCCTACTCATTTACACTTGGAGGATAACTGAACACTGCTCTATGACATTGTGGATTAACCTAGGAGAGGCAAGTTCTGGAAAATGGACAAAGCACAGGTTACTTTTCTGCCTTCTTGTTTACCTTATGTGTCTGCTCTGTGATTAGTTTAAGCAGACTGTTTAAAGCCTCTGTGAATGGCCGGGAAAAATCAATGAATCAACATATATGGAGTATGAAAGTGGAAAATAACAGGACAGGCTGACTCTTGTCAGTTAATAATCATCAAGAAAAGTCTAAATGAGGCTCAGTACTTTCTGTGGCCTCCACATGCCTGCATAACCTCCAGACAACACAAGGGCATGCTCCTTATGAGACTAAAGATGTTTCCTATTCTGGATTAAAGCATTAAAGCAAATGCCTTTTATGCAGAAACCGCTGACACACTTCACCCACATGAGACCTAGCATTGTCGTGCAAGGAAAGGAACCCAGTGCTGTCGTCACTAGTATATAGTTTCAGAAGTTTCAGAAGTATGTTTAAGGCCTTGTCTGAGCTTTGGATTAGCCCTTATAAAAAGCTTGATTTTATTGAATTTTTTTCTGTCATTAGAGGAGGACTTTGTGTGCCTTAGGGGAATTGTAAATAAATTAACCACTATACTGAAAACTGTGCGGCGACAGAACCTGTGTTTTTTTCATGAGACATTCAAAATTAATATCATGATCTAAAAAGCATGAAAAAATGCCCCAAAACATATAAAATATGAATGTGGAAGAGCTTGTCCCTGTATTTAAATAAACATTGTGATGGCCTGGTATTTGCTAATTTCAACATATTGCACTGCTGAAAACTTTAATGTTTATTGCAGTTTTAATAATTTCTTTCCTTTATAATCAGTTGTTTAGATAAACTATTGTTAAGACTGTCCCAGCCCTTCCTCAAGGCTTGTTTCTTTGTCAAGGTCAAGTGCTTTGTAACATTTGACAGCATTTTATTACCACATTATCAAAGTGTCAAAGAAGACAGGCAAAACAAGCCTGTAGGTTAGCGCTTACGGAAAATCTTGTTAAATCCTAAACTGTTTATTGTTGGTTCTGAAAAGCTTTTGCTGCACCACACTGAAGATCATTAGCCTCTCATGTTTGACTGCTAATGCATCTTTGTTCTAGAGCATGCTTGAATTGTTGGCTAGCCTTGTAGCAATAGCTGCCCCCAAAATAATACAGAGCCTTGACTTGGCTTTGCTTGTTTTACAATGGTGTTAAAAAATCCTAAGTCTTTTTTCATGTTATCATCTAATGAAAAACCTAATAGAGTACCTACAGCCAGGCAATTGTGGTGTGATATTCAAAAGAATTTACTTTGTTTCTGCATTCACAACCTCTCATTTAATTGGTTTATTCAAGCCTGAAAGTGCTAAAGCATAACACTATCTCTGCATGTGTTACTTTTACAGGGTTAAACATATGTGTAATCTAATAGTCATTAAAAGGTTAAAACACTATAAGAGCTGTTTAACTACAAATAATTTAGCTTGAAAAATATCTAAAAAAAATATATAACACCAACAAATAAAGAAATGTTACATAACACATTACCTAAAAAAGACAGATTTTTAATACAAGTAAAAACTCAAATGTATTTGCTTTGTTGGAGATCTGTGTGGGAAGCTGAGGGGCTTTTGTGCAATTAATAGGAAATCCCCACCACTACCTTTTTTATTTATCAGCACCAAAGCAACTGTTGCGACAATTATGACTGGAAATAGTATTCTTGTTTGCAGCCTTGGGATGTGTCATCTGCTGATGCAAATAGCTGATTTCACAGGGGATCCATGCCTGCGAAGTGTGAGGGTTGAGTAAGACCAAAATCTCTGCAAGGGGTTGCTGGATCTCAGACTACGTAGGTAACGGGAGTGACAGTTGCAAAACACAAGAACATCAAATACTCAAAAGTGCTTTTATTACATAGCCCCGAAAAAAGTATTGATTATTAAATTAAGAAATGCAGGAATAAACATTTTGGACTTCAGTAAAAACTAGGCAATGGATCCACGGCTAAACACAGCTGGTGCGGATGTGAAGACAGTCAGCAGCTTTAAATGTTAGGGGTGTACATCTCAGATGATCTTACCTGAAACATCAACATGGAACATCTGATTAAAAAGGGTGATGCAGAGACTTTTTTTTCTTTGACTCCTCTGATTGTGTGGTCTGCTCAAGCAGTTGCTGACCAAATTTTACCAATGCACAAAAGAGTCCACAATGATTTACTGCTGCACACCACTGTGCTTTAACTGCACAGATGCAGAGAACAACAGTAACCAGATGGACACCAAACAACCCAGTGGATCTTCAAATCCCCTTTGCCCAGGATTGAAGACATCTAGTCAGCCCACCTGCTAAAGCAGGCAAACCCCTTGACCACACTTCTGTTAGCAAGAATGAAGGTGCACAGGGGATGTTCTTTTGCACTGTGAACAATCTGCTGAATGGTTGCTGTGAATTGGAACTCGGGTTATAGCCATACTAAAGCTCCAAATAGACTTTTAATGACTGCAGCTATAACTAGATGACATATTGACTTTTAAATAAATAAATAAAAAAATAAAATAAAAAAATAAATAAAATAAAAATAAAATAAAAAAAAAAAATATATATATATATATATATATATATATATATATACATATATATATATATATATATTGTATCAAGTTTTATATTTGTTTGATTTGACCTTTACCTTTTGTGTTTTTTGCACTGTGGCCAACAAAATTTCTATATAGTTAAAACGATTAAAAAGTGTCATTTGAACATTTATATGTCTTTTTATCTTCTACATACAGAATTATTTACATGGGTATAATTTGGAGGTAGAAATTGGTAAAGGGTCAAAGAACTGAAAACGGCCGAAAATCCAAAAAATATCAAGCTTTGAAAATCCACTGAACACTGATGAAGTGAATCACACAACTGGAAAAGTACCTAGGCATTAATTAAAGTGACATGTTGGGCAGGAGGAAAACCATAGTAGTTGGGTAAGCAGCCATTTGTTCTTTTGTAACTTTGGGGTAACTGCAGAGTTGCACAATCCATAACTTTTTCTAGGACAAGTGACATAACTGCTAAACCGTTTTGCTTAATTGTTAACTTGTATTGTGGGCAAACTCATAGGAACAGAAAAGATCATTCTGTTTGATTATTGACTGCACTAAGTGTCAGGGAAGTCTAAATATGACTCAAGCAGAGGTGGATTGCGAGAGAGAATATTTATCTATTGTAAGGATGATATGAACAGAGCATGAACAGAAAACTGAATGAACGAGGCACGGAGGAGGAACAACAAACCGAAACGCTGGACCGGAATTGAACATAAATAATGCGGCACGGAGGAGGAACAACGGACCAAGGATAAACGCGGACAGGTAATCAGAAAGGAATAAATATGCAACACGGCACCGGAGAGGAACAACAAACCAAGGATAAAGGCGGGACCAGAATTAGGATTGAATATAAACGATAACAAAACCTAAACATAAACAACTGAGAGGAGCACGAGAGAAACTACAAACAACGAAGTAACAAACAAAGAACGAAATAAGCTAAACGAGAGAACGGAATAACACGAGGAGGGGTAGAGACCAGCAAGATGAGACCAGACGTGTAGATGGGGAGACTTACTGAGGGACGAGGAGAACTGGAACGAGGAAGGACAGCAGGGGAGCAACGAGAGGTAAGGTACGAACAATAATACAGCGGTGAGTGAATGAGGGAACCAGGCTTATATACTGAGGAGGAGGTTGAGCAGTGGAGAAGATGACCAGATAATTGAGAACAGATGTGAATGATTAGAACGGACCTGAAGGAAAACACATAGAGAGCAGGGAGGAACAAGAGAACACAGAATGGAAATAACAAAAGAAAGACTCAAGTAAACTAGAAAATAACCTAAAGAAAACAATAACTAATCACAATAAAGTAAAACAAGACAAGTACAGCAAAATAAACAGAGAACAAAAACACAGACCATGACACTTTGGGGTTGTTGTACTGTAAAAAGCTAAGCCTTTGTTCCAGTAAAATATATTTTACATTTGCAAATAATCATAATATTACATTGTAGGGAAAATACAATCACCTTAAGCTAAAACGTTTGCTTGTGTTTTTCATTCTATATTGTCAATTTTTTTAGTGCGGCCTCAATGTTTGTGTTTCACTTTTTGAGTCAGCAGTGTTGAGGGTGCATACGTTAATTAACAAAGCGGGGACAGGTTCCAGGAGATGCCGTAAAGTTCACAGGTTCTGGTTATCTCTGGCTGGCAGCTGGATGTGGATGAAAAAGCTTTAATACCCACAGTTGCTGTGTGATAATGGCTACACTCGTGTCACTTCTCATCTCTCCCACCCCTGTCGCTCTGCTTCCCTTCTTAAAGCTGCTGGCGATAAACTGTAAGATGTAAAACCCACATTGTCTTTCCTCACCAGCATTTCATCCTGCCCCTCATCACTAATCTTAGACGGATCTTTCTGCCTCTCTCTTGGTTTGTCTTTAGAATGTAAGGTTAATTGTTGCTAGTCTTGCCAAGAATAAATAATGGGATTGCAATTGTGTGCCTCTGCATTGTCTAACAAACATGGGTCAGAGTCATTCTGGTACTCACTAAAGGTGTGTCTTTTTTTTAAACAGGCCTATCTTGGTCACTCTTTGCCAACTTCATTCCGCCATAGTGTGTTTGACCAAGATAAAGCACTGGATTCAATTACTTACAGACACAAAAACAAGAGAAACAAAGCAAAGATTTAGAAAAAAGTAACCAGATAATGAGCACCTAAAACATAAAAGGCAGAGTCTAACTTCTTTAAAAAAAGTATTAAAGAAAAAGAAGTAACTGATAAAACAGTCCAATGAGCTTGATGTCTGATGACTGTGTTGACCTTTTGGTCTTTCATCCACTGAAAAAGTTGGTCTGCTCAAAGTAAGTAATTTTACCAAATCCTTTCATCCTTGTTCTTTTTTACTTATTCTTCATCTATTTCATCTCTGTGGATAAATTACATGAGCAGAGTCTTTCATGTCTGAAGCTGGACATATCTAACGTAAGATGTCATTAGACAAAACGCTGACAAGTTCTATCAAAACGTCTTTCATATAGCATAAATTCATGCTTTTATTATATAGAAGAACAAATTCTGAAAGTTTTAGAAATATTTATCTGTTTTTTAAAAGAGGCCGTAAATTCTAAATTAAGTAAATCCAGTTTCATATGTATATATATATATATATATATATATATATATATATATATATATATATATATATATATATATATATATATATATATATATATATATATATATATATATATATATATATATATATATATATATATATATATATATATATATATATATATAAATTGTTGAAGTCCACCTCGACTTCCCCAGGTTGGTTGATCTCAGGGCAGCATATTCAGGTTCTCACAATGTTCAAATAAAAATATAAACTCACAATCGCTCAGTCAACAAACGTCTTGCGATATAAGAGTTTCACCCTGCAGGAGTGGAGAGCCGAGATCGGGTTTGAGCTCTACTTCTGCATCAGGCTGTTTTATAAAAAATTAGGGAGTGTACAAAGTCAGAAAAAACAATCACATGTGATTTACACAAACTGTTTCAGAAACCGTTATCTCCCGAGCCTCGCTGGCCTTGATTAATCTGCCCAAAGAGAAAAAAGAGTAAATTCGCTCCCTGGAAGCATCCTTTAACGGAAGGGAGTATTTTTCGCTAACTGGCTTCACATTTTTTTTAACTTGGTTCTATCTGCTGGGAACTGATTGATAGCCGGCTTCCCATGGCCACCTGGATCCAGCAGGCCTTATCATAAAAGTTATAACTCTTATTATATGCAAACACTTCTAGTATTAAAAGAAACATGAATATATTTATTATATGCATATATGAAAGAAACATGAATATAAATGTTTGTCATTCCACAATATATATACATATATATATATATGAAACTGGATTTACCTGTGAAGGAGCACGAGAAACAGGAGAAATACCAGGGCCTCAAAGAGGAACTAGAAAAGGCCTTTTTTAAATGTATATATATATATATATATATATATAATATATTTATCTTATTTATCTGTCACAATATGACCATTAGTCTGCTGAGTTTAAAGATTTAAGGCTGGCTACACACATTCAGGATTGATATCAACAAACACTTATTGGCAAGGTAGGCAATAAGCTATTATCTTTATTCTTAATCCTTGTGATTACAAGCAGCTAATTTGTCTCATAAAACATGGGGCATTGCCCAGTTTTGGGCATAAAATCAAACAGTTATGGTTGCCAAAACAGTTTCCGCTGTTAGTTTCAGAGAAAAAAAAAACAGTGCAGTGTTATAATTTAAAGCATCTGTGTCTTCCTTTCATTTAGATTATGATGAACCAGGCTTTAACCAACAGCTGGACATTTTTAGTAAATGCCTGGCAATGGTTTGTGCTGGTTCTCCCCAGCTAAACCCAGCTGTAAATCCCCCAGACCTTGGGACCTGAGCCGTCCATCTAAAAGCTTCCATTAGACAACTCTAAAGTGTGGCTGCAGCCAGCAAAGCAGAGCTATGACTAATGCAATTTCATACACAGCAGTAGAGTGAGCAGCTTAAAGTACACTGGGTCTCCCATCTAAAAAAAATACCCAGTTCCAAAAGGGTTTCCATTGTCCTAATGTCGGTTGAGCAGAGGTTCCGTTCTTTATGACTGGTTTGATATTTTTTTATAAAAACAATAAAATAACATACAAAAAAGTGTTGGAAACATATACCTGTACTTATCATGTTTTCCTTTCTGAAGAATACACTAACAGGAAATATAGATATAGCCTCAAATAATTACATACACTCCATGAACATGTGAAATTAGATACATCATAAAAAATTATGTTTTTAAGCCATCAATAAGTTTCTGGCATAATTCCGGCTTGATGTTTTATAATTCTTTTTTGCAGCATTTGTGATAATATTCTAAATCTGTCCATATGTTGGCTTTTAAACTTTGTCTAACAGTGGCAAGATTGCATCTTTGGTAAGACCACTCCAGAAGTTTACTTTTTAGCTTGCTGGAATATGAATTTGTATCCAAATTTTAAACATTTAGTTGTTGCGTTAGGTTGATATTGTTTGCTCCAGTCGCCTGTACATTGCCCTGGTACCACTAGCAGCTGAACAAATCAAAAGCCTGATAATAGCACAACTTTGCTTGAGAGTTGGCACAGTGGTTTTAGCCTCACATTAATGCATTTAAACATTCTCATTTCTATTTTAGACTAAAAAGTAGCCCATTGTCATCCATTTTTTTCTAGAAAACATTTTGGTTGACCTTGTGTATGGCTGCTCATTTTAGTCAAACTTTGAGCAAGGGCTTTTTTCTAGAGCCGTACCCATTGTGTCTTAAAACATACTTCTTGCTTTCATACTTAAAGACAAAATCAAAATGACAGTCAGTGTTGCAAACTGGTAGCAGAACCTTTTCAGTGAAGGCAATTATTTATTGTGGATGCTTCATCCGAACTTCAGGTCTAGGGTTTAGTTAGTCAGTTATAGGTTCTCTAACAGAATATAGTAGGGTGCATGTTGAGGTTGTAAAGTTTCTTTCTGGAGTTTCATGGTAGCCAATGTATTTGTTTTATAAGCAACCATTTTGCCTCTCCTTTTAACTGCCATCTGTCTACACCTCCTGCTGCCTTTGAAAAATATCCTAAGACACCAGTACAATCCTGCACATCACCTGGTCCAATGGCTGAAAACATAAAGTCCCATCCAACCAAGAACCACCAAGATGGCCTAGAGCTGTAAGGCCAAAGGACTAGCTAATATAAACAAATAATTTAAATAGGCAAGTTGTTATGATTATGCTTCATAATCATGCTGATTCGTTAAGGGCGATAAAAGTGTATCATTCCTTTACACTGGTGACTGCACACAGATACACACACATATACATATATCTGTCAGCCATCGGTTAAATGTAAACAAGAACTAACGTGTTTATTGAAATTTCCAACACATCTGACTTCCAGAAAAAATTGAGCATTAGGTAAAAAGTTATGTCTGTGTTACCTTTGCTAACTCTAGATGAAGCTGTGACAGCTTTTCCTGTAGGTAATTTTATTTCATTTGTTTTTAGGCTTATTCTGTGAAATCAATTAAACAACTAACAAAACAATCAATAAACAAAAAAATGTTTAATGAATAACTCAGTAGGGAAGTGCTAGTGGTTTCTTAAAGCAGTGCAATATATTCAGCTGTAGGGCAGAGATATGAAGAAATATGTTTGAAGTGGAACTCTGTGGTACATTATTGGGTTGCCAGTGTCTTACCTGCAGTAGTCAAATCAACATCATTTTAACACCTGAAAGAGAAATTAAAACTGTCAGTAGAGGATGTTCACAGAAAACTATGTTAAAAACAAACTTACATCGTTTGCTAGCATAATAACCATAAGCTTTGTATATTAGGTTTTGTCACACATGTTGATTGAAACTATTGTCTGCATTGGGACTATTTTTGCCAAATCCCTGTTTCTACGTTTGTCGCAAAACGCACTGCAAGGAAAAACAGAACTGTATCCTATTTACAAAATACATTTAAATAACCGAAGACAATATAATATAAGGCATTTATAGTAACAGTGGGATTCAGTAAAATAACAATGACCTGACCTTAACACCTTAGACCCTAACCCTAACCTGACTTTTAGACTTAGGAAATATCTAATTCAACAATGTTACTATTGATCATTCTGGAAAAAAAATAAATGAGATGAAACTTGTGCTGTTCTTTAACCTCTGGCAGAATCTCAATGACTTTTTGAAGTCAAAAAACCTAGAAAATACAATGTCCTCCACAGTGATGTAAAATGGACATTTTATGACTTGGACTTGACCTACCTAATGTTCAGCACAACTAGGGAGCTGGTATTGGTATTGGTATTGCGTGAGGGTGTTGACTACTGTAAAGAAATCTATATTGTGCAATGTTAAACATAGAAAAGGTGGCATAATCATGCAATGTTCCCTTTTGATGGGAGCTTTGTAATGATGTCTACTTAAAATGCCCTACAAAGCAACTATAATACAAAGAGTGAGCTACTGCACATAACTCTTGGTAAGCTCTTGCAAATGTCAGCACCATTTTATAATGCACACTTTGAAAAAAGCCCATTTCTCACACAAAAAGCTACAGCTATGTGTTCTGTCTTCAATGCACTGTAGCAATGTTTATACACTTCTATATCTTTAGCTTAAAAACAAAGAACCCTTGGATGTTAGATGCATACACTGATGTTTGTTTTTCAGCAGCGCTCCGTCACTGCCATCACAAATGATTTATGATTTCTTTTTTTTTTTGTTGGCTCAGTACTTCACTATCAATCACTGTCAACACAATTATTGGCCATTGCGTTTGCAGTCTAGGTGGCTTTTTTTCTACTGCAGGCCAATTTATGTTTACTTTGTACAGCTATCTATTCAGTGGTAGAAATGCATGTAAGAAACAGCACAAATCGTCCCAAGCAAGTGACATATTTAATTTGCACTGTGAGCCAACTGGGTCTTCACAAAGTTGTTTCATTCTATGGCGAGGAGAGAATGTCATTAAATGCCATATTATTGACAAGAATTATGAATGTGAGCACAACTGAGAAGCACGGTAGACAGAGAACTATTGACTTAACCTCATTAAGTTCAGGTATGATGCCATACATTTGAAACATTTAAAAAAAAAACTTAAAATATAATCTGAACACCAGGCTCTGTGTATTCATCAATGTCAAAAAGACCTCAGCGTGGTGCATGACAAAGTGTTGCATAGTCATTATTTACAGTTAAAAAGCCAGAAATATGGCACTGTCATCGGAACGGTCCATTTTAAACTGAAAGCATTTAGGGTCTATTTTGTTTAAGTCTTTAAATAAACATGAAACCAAAAAATATATAACATAGTTTATTCTTCTAACTTGAAAAATACATGCATTGTAGAACAAAGTAATTTATTAAGTTATAACAAATTAGCTAGCAAATAATATCAACACAATATAAAAAGTTCTTAAATACCAGAAGTTAAATAAATACCAGAAAAAAAGTAATTTTTTTCTGGTATTTACTGAATGAATTTATTAATTATTTGTATGTGTATTTGTTAAAACAATTGTGTTTCATGCAATATCAGGAAGTGTAAAGTTTCATCAGCAGGTTAAAATGAATGAAAACCTCTTTGTCTTTAGTTAGCTATTTAATATATAAGTAATGTTATATTGCTTCAATTGGTTGACTTATGCTAGTACTGTCCTATACTACCTGTTTAGTCTATGTCCACTCTTTTTATCCCTCTGTGTGTTCCGTGTCAGGTAAGTTAGGTTTAATTCTCCTAGTTGTTTTTGGATAATCTTATGTCATTTTTTCCCTGGTCAATAGGAAAGGTATATGAAACTTTGGGGGCTTCTTAGTAGCTACATATTTACAGTCATTTTCTTTCCTATTTTTAATAGGTACTAATTTAGGTCCTATTTTCCAGAGATCTTCCAGGGAATCATGGCTGACCACCATGTTGGGCTCCTGATTAACCCTGAAAACCTTGTGAATCTAACTTACTGACAGCTATCACAGAATACGTGACACTTGGAGGCCTGGCCTTGTATCACATTTTGAGTAAAAAAAAAAAATACTATTCTTACTTCTTCCTTCCAAATTGAAACTGAAATTGAAATTGAAACTGAAACATAACTAAGGGAAGGGAAGGGAAGCAGAAAATCAGTGTGGGCTGACGGGGTAAGAATAAAGGTAGGATGGATAGATTCTGCTGCCAGGTCCTGTCAACAATGACAAATGGAAGAAGCAAGTAAGACATTACAGAACAGTGATGTGGTGAATCACTACAATGAAAGCAAGTGTGTGTGAAGGAGTGTGCATTTGAACCAGGAAGTTTTTCTGTATGCCACGGTGTGTGCATTAAAGACTGTGTTGGAAAAAGTGATGATAGAGAAAGCCTAGTGTTTGTATAAGTGTACTTGTTTAGCTATTCAATATAAAAATTTTCCTGGCATATATTAATAAACCGTCTGAGGGAATTATTGGCCTAATGGGGGCCAAAGCCGGGTCCTAATGTGGCTGAACCCCTCATTTAGGGGTTAAGGGTTAGGTTTGGAGGTGTAGTGTGAATTCAAGTTTGATTAAGGCTGTGGTTAGGAATATACGGGGGATCAGAGTTAATGTTTAGGTCAGGAGTAAGCGCAATTTCGAAAATGAATGTAATTTAATACAAAGTCCTTGTGTGACTAGAAACACCAACTTGGGTGTGTGTGTGTGTGTGTGTGTGTGTGTGTGTGTGTGTGTGTGTGTGTGTGTGTGTGTGTGTGTGTCTCTGTGTGTGTGTATAGGTGTGCCCTCATGCTACAAGTCGCCATCTTGACAGCAGCCTTCTAAGATGGGAGAGTACTGGGAAATTGATTTAGCTGGTGTCTGAGCGAGACAGAGATGAATCTCTGTGTCTGATTACGGACGGAAAATTGCAAAACACCGAAAGGCAGAAAAGGCAAAACAATAATATCACAACAAAATTTTGGCAAAGATAGAGATAGACATTAACAGATGAGTCCTTCAATGAACAAATGTAATATCATCCTAAAAATAAAAAATAAAAGATTGAGCATCAGGGTGTGATTATCTTGTCTTCATCAGCTTCAACAGCCCTACAACTTAAAGACACAAAACACATGTATCATCCCACATTTGTATATGTTCATGCTCACATTGTGGCTTAGACTGGTAGCTAACATACATAAAATTAAGTGTGTGTGTGAGAACAAAAAATAACAGTTCTTACGCGGTGCAAAGAAACATTCTCTACAGGTGGGTGGGGTGTGTGCAGTATTGGAATCAATGTAATATGTTATACTTCTTAACATATTTTAACTCCTGAGTACGTATCTCTCACATATGCTACAAACATATATTCTTTGTTATTACAGCTATTGACTCTCTGGTCACCCACAGGGAGTCAGCGTACGAGGCTACATCTATGATGGGGTGGGCTGCATGGAACTGTATTGTCACCGTTTCTATTCACCCTCCACTCCAGACCTTTCAATTTTCTTTACGCTCATCTTCAGACGTTATCTGATGACTCTGCCATAAGCAGCCTTATCACAGGTGAGGAGTGCTCAGAATATAGACAGCGGACTCATCAATGCAGGCCAAAATAGCAACCAGGAAGAGGATACTGTGATAGTGGACTCTAGTAAGTACCCGGGTGTTAACATGAAAAAATTCAATGGACTGCACTCGCAAAACTGAGAAAGAGTCAATGCAGACTCTGCCGGTTGAGGAGAACAAGATCTTCTGGATTGTAGACAGTTCTCCTGACATCTCTTTCAGATTCTTTGGAGACCAGTCAACTTTTATAGTGCTTTCTGTTGTTTCTACAGCTGAGAAGAAATAGATAGATAATCTCTTTAGAAATTGTGAGCTTTGTCCGAAGATGTTCCTTGAACACAGTGTAGGTATTAGGAGACAGAATAAGTTTGGCTGAAATAACATCACTGTTGTACAATGTCTGTAAACCTGTGAAGTTGTCGGTGAATGGAAGACTCTTTCAGCAACAAACCGCTGCATCCTAGATGCACAACGGAGTGTTATTGCAGGCCATTTCTTACAGCACCCCCTTTATATTTGTTTTGCATTCATGATGTCCTGCCAGAGTTCCAAACTGAGTTAAAGCCCTTGAAACTGTTTATACAGACAGTTTTGAGATTTAATTTATCAAATCTCCAAAACCACTTGTGCTAATAACGGTTTCCCGTCTTTGATCCAAGTGGAAAAAAAACAACACTCTGGATTTCATAGTTTACACCTTAAAGGTACTAAAAGTAAACACTTCTGCTTATGCCTCAAAAATCGCTTTCATTAATTGACACCTATTGCATGTAACACTTTAGGAGAGGTGTTCCATGTAAAATCAGAAGCCATAAACAGTTCCTTGTTCACTAGTTCAAACATGGTTTAAAGGCTTATCTTGTGTCCCTCTGCCAAGCCAAATTGTAAGCAGATGCTAGATGTTTCTTCCCATAAACAAACATATGGCTAGGTATCAAGGAAATGCACTTTTATGAAAAATAACACAGCTCTAGCAGAGAGTATGGCTTTCCACAAGGGTCCTGGCCAAGACAAATTTTTGAGACAGCATTAAAATGATTTATTCCTCAGCTTCAGGTGTGAAGGCAGTGAAATGAAAAATTAACATGGATGGAGACGCCTAACTAATTTATCCTCTTTTAGTGATTTTAAAACTCTCTGAAAAGCATGTTTTTTTATTTTTATATTCACATTGTAATTAAGTTAAAAATAATCAGGTGTCATTTTAGATAGTTAAATATGTATCAACTTTTTCAAACTTTTTGAATTGAAACTTAAGTTTTACCTCAAGCTCTTGAATTTAAATGATGTGAGTGAAATGCTGAATTTTAGTTTTGATGAAAACTAAGTGAAGGCAGTTTTTTTTTCTTTTCAAAAATGACATCTCTTAAGTGACCATTAATCATATACTTTAGGAGAGGTGTTCCACATTGTTGCATTCATCATGTTGATCACATAGACATGATGAATCTCTGTGGATGGTTTTGCAGTGATGGTGGCCAGGGCTGCATCTCAATTCTGTCTTAGCTTCAGGCAACCCATCTGTGGGATTTGCCAGAGCTTCTCCATCGACACATGTGTGGAGATAGCCAAAATGAGCTCATACTGTAAGTCCTGAAACTATCCACAACAGCACAGAAATGCATTATTTAGCTTGCACTGAGATAAACATTTTATAGGTCATAACCTTTACTAACCTTTGAGTGTGAGTGCAGAAAGGGATCGAAGACCTGGGTCGGTCTGTGAAGAACTAGCCGTCTAAAATGTGAAATACATCTATGCTGCCATGTTTCCATTGTAAAATGAAAAGCCATATCACAGCTTAATATGGATCAGATTATAAAACATTAAAATTTTTAAAAGTACATGAAAATATTAAAAGCTGGATCTAAATAGAAGAAAATCAAAGCAGAAAAGTGGTCGGTTTTGGTCAAAACATATTTGTATGGTACAATCAATCCAGGCCACATCATAATTATTAAAATTATTATTATTTGCAGAGTATATTTTTGAGTGAAGATGCATTTTTTGTAACTTAATGTATTGCAACATGGACTATTAAGACAATGCTCCAGAGAAATGCAGTGTGTGAATGTAACATAACAAAATGTGAAAATGTTCAGAGGGTATGAATAATTTTCCAAAGCAGCGAATATGCATGGCCCTACGGGCATTTATTAACATCCAAGAGCCTTGTTGGCAGCTTGTGAGAAGGTCTGTACATGAAAGCAAAGGTCAAAGCTTCCCTCAAATCCCAAATATCATGACCAGAGAATAAATCATAAAAAAGCACTCCAATATTCAATTACTCAACCAGATTTGTTCATCTTGCTTCAATTCTATTTAAAGACCCATGGTCAGATGAAAAGGAGACATAACACTGACGCATAAATATGTTCTATTTTTAAGTAAACATGTGGTATTTTACCTACTTAACATTCAGAGATATAACAAAAGTGAGAGAGCCGCTTTCCAGACAGAGAAAGAGTGGGTTTGCTTGACGTAGCTGAGCTATAAATACAGTGTTCCAAAGGCCATATTGACATTTAGGTGCTGATTTATCTGAGAGCACCACTCTGGTTTATGAGTTCTTCCCCACTATTCAAAAGGCAGACGTGATACTATTGAAGCATCCTTAAGCTGAAGTTGGTAGAAAGTATGGCTTAATTGGTACAGGCTACTTTAATGTTTGTTTGTTTTTGTTGTTGTTTTGCTTTTTGGTAAGAATAACTAAATGATGTCTAATAAAGGAGCCTTATAGCAGTGATGCTGGCTGAAGGTATTTATTTTGGAATACTGACTGGCTATGCTGCCCAAATGTTTCGTTTTTTTTACGACATTCGAAAATGTAAATAAACAGTTTAACTAATATTCTTGCATTTCCAATGAAAATATGGTCTTCATATGTCCTGCACCTTTTGCTAACATTTTTTGTATTTTTAAAATTGAAACGGAATAACTGCAGCTAATGAAATCAATTTACTATGTGTTTTCTTTTAAGTAGTACCTCCAAAATAATCTGGATTTACTGTTCAATTTCATTTGGACATATTGTCTTTCTTGCATTTCTGCACATTGAAAACAAAGACAAATCTAGTCATTGTCAGCAAGATCACGTATTTCTTTACTGAGAAAAGTTTGCATCCACTGCCTGCAGCAATAACTGCAGTGGCTCAAACAGTGTTTGCTCTCTTTCCCCCCTTTTCGCTAGCTTGTCTTCATTATGCTGCCAAGGAGCATATGGCTCTGTGGTGACATAGTAATTATACACATTTCCACCCCCTCTTTTATTTTCTGTTGCAGCTTTTGTTGTGTGTGTGCTGCCTTGTGTGTAATCTGACACAAAATGTATTCATGTTGCAGGTCCGTGTCAAAAACAATCTGACTACTGGAGAATAAAATGGCCTTAGGAATAGCTGGATAAAAGCTTGGCTGCTGATTCTTCTGAGTGCAACATTCTCTTTATTTTCACTAAATGAAAATATCATAAAGCCAATAAATCCCACAATTTAGTGCAGAGGTTGTTTTTCTGAAACTGTCATCTATCTAGTGGAATTTGTATTGAGTGTGATAAGTTAGTATTTGTTATGTATACCTAAATAAATTACCACCAAAATTCAAAGTGTAAGGTGCATAGACCAAAGCTAAGAAATAAAAAAAGAAATATAAAATGGGATATCTTCTCAGTATCCTGTGCATCTATTTTAGTTTTCTGTCTCTTCAAACCCCCAGTCGGCCGTGGCAGATGGCTGCTTGTACTGAGCCAGGTTCTGCTGGAGGTTTCTTCCTGTTAAAGGGGAGTTTTTCCCTCTCCACTGTCGCTGATTGGTCTGCTGATTCCAGAGGAGTGAATGCTGCAAGTCAATGACTCGATGCAATCTGCATTCAGAATAGACAGTGCTTCACAGTTTGATACATATGGTGCTGAATAGCTGCAGGCTAGTTTAGAATTCCTACACCGACCCCTGTCCACTGTTGAAAGTGCAAACAACTACCGTTGCGCATCAGAACTAGAACGGCAATAAAAGGAGGTTGGCTTGGTCTGATAATATCAATGAATAAATAAAAAATAAATAAAGTATTTTCACCGGCATGTATTTCAAATTGCTTAATATAATTCAAATCAGCATAAAACTACCAATCCCACAAAATTTTCAAAGTAAATGGACTAAACAAACTACATTGACAATGAAGTATTAAAATTAACAAACATCAGATTAATTACTTACTGTGAATGAGTGGAAACAAAACATTTCTATTATTGAAGAAACACTTGAGTTGTACAAATATATACTTGATGCTTTACAGAAGAAGGACCAGGAGATTTCACAGGCTATTATTTTGTCTGTTGGTTTTTCAACTTTTATATGTCTTAAAACCTACTGTAGGTGAGCTTTTAATAGGCTGTTAGATTGAAAAGGATTGATATATTTTCAATTTTCGAAATAAGCAGAGGGACCAACGTTGCAACTTACCAAATAATAATTAATAAAAAAATTATATAAAAAAACGTATGTTCCTGAAACATATTAACATGGTGTAATGTGAACCTCCCTCTGGCTTTTTTAAAGTGTACTTCTAACAAGAGACATTATTTCTGGATGCGGCAACATTTCAGACAGCTTTAATAATGTTTTCCATTCAAAAAGTTGCAGCTTTCTTTATAACACTTTCTTTATGTACAATGGAAGTCCATTGTGCCATCTCCCCTGCCAGCTTGTTTAGATTTGGCTGAACATAACTACAAGCTTGAAGGGATCATAATGCTTGGAATGCAGTTGTGTAAGGTTTAATGCAGTTACAGATTTTTTTTTTCCACCAATTGCTGCAATATAGCTCATAGACCCCGTGGGTATTGCTTGAGTTATCTCACAGTACCAGGAGCAAAAACCAAATGTGGAGTCCAACATTTAAGTAGAAATTACATATCAAAATTCATAATATATATTTTTTCATACACAATAAAACTTGGGACAAGAACATGTCTTGACAAAAATATGGCGTATATGCAAATAGCAAAAACTTTGTAACAGTGGATCCATCCAGAAGGTGGTGAATTATTCACTCTGTGGTTGGCAGGAGGCCTTGATGATGATGAAAGTCTTGGCTTTGACCCTGGGAGGGAAACAGCTTCAGAGTTGCTCTTCTTCACCCATCCAAGCAGAATAAATAAATAAATAAATAAATAAAAACTCATAGTGGTTAGTGGTCAACAGCAGTTTGTTCATTAGCAGACTATTGCTGGCCAATAGCATCCAGTCAGTGTCAATTAGATGGCGACTGTATAGCAGGTGGGAATGTTACTGCTGGAAATAGATGAATCATTAGGTTGGGGACTTGACTGCCAGGAATTTCAGCAGTTTGTTAAAACCTAATGGCACAACTGCAGGGGATTGAATGCTGAGGGTAATTACAAAAAAAGAAATAAAATAAAACAAACTAAGCGATTTCTTTTCTACTTTAACACTGCTTGACTCAGTAAATTGACATTCTCCATGCTGAACATAGTTTTATATTATTTATAACACCATCAGAATTGCCCGGCTGTCATCTGTCAATTCAAGGAGCATTTGAACTGGCATCCAAAAGCTTGCTGAACGCATTAGCTCTTGTTTTGTCCTGAATAAATTATACTTGGTTAAAAACGAATAAGTTTAAGAGTTGTAACTTGGAACACTTTTATCAACTTTGTACAATGGAGGACATTGGGGACTGCAATGAGGGGTTTAAATACTGAATCATTTCATTTTATGTGAAGAAAATAAAACCCAGTTAAAATCCTATAAGGCACAAACTACAGTTTCAGTGTATAATTTATATTATAGGTAGAAAAACTATTTGGTGATTTTAACCAGATCTGGCCTTTTTCAACATGCCTTATAACATGTAAAGAAAAATTCAAAGTGTTTCATAAAAAATGTCCTTGTGAAAAATCATTTAATTCAACTGAGAATATATCATAGGAACAACTTGTATTGGTGGTGAATATTCTATTTATTCTCTAGACTAGCACTGCAGACCTCTGTTACCCAGATTTACTTACAATCTGGTTTCTACCATTACAGTTATTTGAGTTGAGCCATGTGTCATTAATAACAACGACAACTGAAAGTCTTATTTGTGAGGAAATTACATCAACTAAAAAGAAACAACCACCCCAAGACACCAGTCTACAAAATATTAAGTAAATACCCTATACATTATATCAAAAACTCTTTATATGACATTGCCAGTAAACCAACTCCCTAAACCAAATACATAGAGTTTTTCATTACACCCAAATATAAATAACATGTTTTACATCATATATCCCTTTCAACAATTGAAAGAAGATTATAAATATTAGATGGACTCTAGTCACTAAGTAAGAGGTCAATGGGTCAATGGTTTTGTTATAGGATCAATACAGAGACACAAAAGCCAAACACCCTTCCAAACATGAATTTCAAAAACCCTAACATCAGTGGTTAAAGTGAAAAAAAAGTGCCATTAAATTCTTAGTTCTGGCCTAATGTTAACAAGTTGTCATCTGTTCACTTGTGATTCTAGTTGTGAAATATTTGTTTCATGAATAAATAAAGCAAGCTGAAAGTCTAAAATTGGTCTTTATCCTCAGTGGTTCACTGCACTGTAGCAGCTCACACCTCAATCTCTTTAAGAGCCTCCAAAGATTAGATTTTACCCCAAAAGTAAAAGAACTTAGTTTTGTGTCTCAGTTTGATAAACTGAGTCACTGTTTTCGGTAATTATTGTGGGTTACTTGCATGAAGAAATACTGGAGAGAGAGGGCAGAGAATGAATTTAAATAAATGGGCTGTGGATGTTCGGGGTACTGAACATCTACATCTTACTGCCAGAGGATACAGGAACAGTAGAACAACACATTTTGTAACCAACAAAAGTTTAGCTCACAAATTGTATTACACTTTAGGATTAACAAAGTCTTTTTAAATTGAATTGAACGTTGCTGCTGCTTTTTAAATCTTTCCTGCGGTCAAAATTCCAATTGTTTTGATAATACCTAATAATAATCTTCAATAATAGTTTTTTGGGTGAGTGAGGAGAAATCGTCCATCCTTAGTTCCCTTACATTCCTTTTTTAATTTAATGTATATTTCAATTTACTTCAATTAAAATTTCTGGAGGCTTTAACATAAAAAAGGAAAAATCTTTGTTGTGCTATTGCAATTCAAGGAGCTCTTAATTATTTTGGAAATTCTCTTTTGGAACACGCCGAGCAAATGGATGGAAACAAGAAAGGGGATTAAATGACAGAGGCGTTCATGAGGTTTTGAGTTTAATTTTATTTCTGTAAAACCTTTTTTCACAGAGAAACAACTGTATCTAAGCTATTACAAATCACATCCTTGCACAAATTAAAATTGATGAGGTTACATTGAAAGATATAAAATGTATTTACCAGAGCAAGCATGCAGTTCAGCTTCTCTGGCTAAAAGGAAGCCTCCCTAAATAAGAATGTCCCCAAAATGACATTTTCCTGATGGATCTTCATTGTTGAGCTTGACCTTGTTCAGCACCCTTGCCCTCATTTAAAGCACAAATCCATCTTCCTGGTCCGACTGGAAGATTTTTAATTAAATGTGTGCAAGGCAAATTTGAATACTTATCATGCTATTTTCAGTTTTCTCGTTTAGCCTGATTTAATTATCTTTGTTTTAAGAATGGCCCCACATCAAGATTTCACCTAATGCCTCTGCCATTTATTATCTTCCTTAGAGCAACTAAATGCTCAAAAAAAATGGGAACTTGAAAACGCTCAGCATCTTGCTGTAATCCCCCAAGTGTGGGCAGAGTTAAACAAACTGAGCCCTTCTGCCCTTGTGTAAAAAAAAATATATTTAATCACTGAACCAGAAAGCATGAGTATGACATTTTCTACATTGTTAACATACCTCACCACATACCATTGCCTACAGCAAGATGTGTCCTTTGTTTCTACAAGCCCTGTGAACTGTACATAAGCTTCTGCTATAAACCTTAATCAGAACAACACTGAAAATAAATAAATTCTGGTGTTTTTATGAAAAATAAACTAACATTTCCCAAATAAAGATGATCACTCAATGTGTTTATGCTCCTATTAGGTACAGACTTGAAAATACTTGAATAAATTAGATTGGGTAAAGTAGACTATTTAATCAGATTATTAAGTCGGTGGCTTGTTTTTTTTCTCCGTTTTTCTATTTAAAGCAACTTCTGTATTGTCAGCATAAAAAGTTTTTGACACTTATTCACAACTGTTTTGATATTCATTAACATATAAAAATCATATGTTAACATACTCTTAACAAATAGTCAGCCCCGCTTCATTGTTTCATTGATATAAGTCTAAATGAATCATTTGTGCTTGTTGCTGCGTGTGTTTTCCAATTATGCTCCCTGAGTTATTTTGATATGTGTGTATCAAATCAAGAAGTATCAAGGATCAATTTAGTTATATGGCGCCAATTTACAACAGATGTTGCCTCAAGGCACTTTGCAAGAAAATCAAAACAAATCATAGATAAATCATAATGAATCAGTTTTAAAAAAGGTCTCCAATTTAAGGAAACCCAGCAGATTGCATCGTCTCATTGACTTGCAGTATTCACTCCTACGGAAGGAGCACACCAAAACAATAGCTTGTGCTGTTTTTGACTTTACCGCAATGCCTCATACTGAGGATGCATGTATCGACAGTGGAGAAGAACAACTCCCCTTTAACAGGAAGAAACCTCCTGCAGAACCTGACTGCGTGCAAACAGCCGTCTCCCGCAACCGACTGGAGGTTTAAAGAGACAAAAGACACAAACAGCTGAATTTTGTGTTAATGAGAAGTTTAAAGATATAGGAGAGGATCTTAAGCTCATTCTCATTTTCGCAACACTACGCATGCGCCACCTCATCTCCAGTAACGCCCCCTGATATTGGGAGCGCGCACATCCTCAGCACATGCAGTCTGTTTACATCTGCGGGACCACAGCCTCTGGCGCCCCATCGGACTTATTACAGAATTGATTGCTTTTACAGCGATGAATTAGCTACCAAAAGGTTATTTGTTTAGGAAAACGCTTGTACAAGAACATTTGACAGTAATTAATGATTATTAGTGATAAATAATCACGCCATTGGGTAGTAATTCCTTCTAAATGAGCAGGTATAAGCACATTATCTGTCTAGCAGAAATGCCGCAACGAGTTGATCGGTTTTGAATCCCTTTTCGGCTTTCAATGCTCGCCACCGCACAAAGCAGGAATCTCAGAGACAAACTCGTGTTTTGTTCATCTCTGCAGCCGTCTTCCTTTTTTTCGCAGCGACTTCGAACACGGTTTGTCTCCCGCGAGCTTCCATTTTCGCTGCCGTACGGTGAGAACCTCTCTTCAATGGGTGAATGATGCGTCTTGTCCGTCCCGTTTTACTTCCTAAACAACAATCTGTGCATGCACCCCATACAAACATTAGCGCGCATTGTACGGGTCGGTGGGTGGGGACATTAGTGATGTACGTCATCGCGTAAATTTTATTTCCGCATTGACAGCCAGTTATTTTTCACCACCTGTCGTTTTTGATTGGCTGTCATTTTCAATGGGATTTTCCATTGAAATGTTTCTACTGAAAAGATCCTCTCCTATACCTTTAATACCTGTTCAAATGTTATTTTAAAAAGGTCTTTTATAAAACTCTTTATTAGTTGAAAACTTGCAGGAGTTTTAAGTGAAAGACGAAACTATGATAATTTGTGCAAAAAAAGTTGTTAACGCAATTGAATGAATTGTAGAACTTCATATAGCAGCAATGACGAATGTTGTTTTATGACAAAATCTGTCTTTTGTACCATTTTGTACGAATTTTGCCCATCTTCGTTATTGACTGTGACTGCTTTGACAGTTCCTAGTCAAACTTTTATCAACAGTTACAATGACATATTTAAGCTTGTAAAAGTCTTTTGCTAAAATATCAAAAGCCAAAACAGAGGAACTAAAAGATTGTTGTAAGGGCTGTTTTTATGTCCCTTGTTATTAATGCTAGTAAAGGCAAGGCATATTAGGAGAATGAACCATTCTTGTGGGAGTAATCTGACTGTTTTATTTTAGCAGGGGATAATCCAAGAGAGACGGTTTTAATTTCCAAATGCCCCAAGGCAGTGACCCAAATTTAATTGTTCCTTTTACTACGTAGGGAGACCCCTAGAGACAGAAACAAGAACCAGTGAAAAAAAAAATCCTGGGTAATTAAACAAGTGTACAGCCCTTTGCAGTGGATCGGGGCTGTTTGTGGGCATAGGTTATGTAGGTTTAATGGACGAGAGCCTTGACTTTGCAGGAGAGAATTAGTGCTGATACAAAGGAATGCCTTTAATGCCAGGAAAACTCTATCAGAAAAGAACAGACAGGAGAAGGATATTTGTACATTTCAGCAAAAGTTGCCCATGGTTTGGTATTTTGTGAAGTTTTTCATCTATCAAGATAGATACATATTTTACAGTAATAATACTAAAAATATAACTTTACAAAAAAAATGCCTGTGCTTGTAATAAATAATATCTTCTCAGACAACCCATCTCTAAAAAAAATTGATTAGGTTTATAGAGGTTAGTTTAATCTAAAGAGTCATATAGGACTAACGTAAATTCTTCCTGGAGTTTAGGAACAATCTTTTGTACTTAAGAAAATAAATAAATAAAACAAAATGTAAAAGAACGACAGCTACTTTGAAGACATGTGCTTTGAAATATATCGCCTCTCTTTCTCCCTAACTTCTTCCACCATATGTTGCCGTTGCATTCACTAATTACATCACAACAGAGCACGGTAAACAAAACCAAGATTTAGCTGCCCTGATGGTTCACCGCATTGCTTTTCATTCCTTCAGAGAACAAGCATGTTTATTTTCTTTAAGTGCATGCAACTGTAACAATAAATATACAAAAGGTTTAAGGGAAGAATTAGCAAGCCAACAAAATACACAGAGGTTTGGGCTTAAGTTGTCCTGTGAAAAAAACAGGGAATAATAATAGAAACAAATGAAAACCAAAATTTTTTGTCAGCGTATCCGATTCAATTCAATCCAGTTCAGTTAATGTAAAAAATACTCAATTTCTCCCAGAAGGACATTAAGTGTTGCCATAAATCATTCCATCCAATAATTTTCAAACAGTTGTGGTAATTGGAAATGGTATGCCAGTCAAGTCTGAACAAACCTCTGACTGAAGACACTGGTGCCTATATGACAGGCAGAAGAGATTATATTTCATGGTACCGTGTCCTGGATCACCCTATCACTTGTTGGCAAGCAGTGCTAATCCACCTCATTTGCTCGTGTCGTTAATCTCTGTCCAGCCGAATGGACTGAGAGCCAGAGAGAGAGACGCTGGAGTTAGAGAACTGACCCTTGTCCATTGTGATCAATGGAAGAGATGGACTAAACTAACCGGTTCACATGTTTGGTTTCTTTTAACAAAAATAAAACAAACACAATCCATAACTGGACTCATTTAGATCGAAAAATTGCTGCTGAAAAAATAGCAAAGAGAGCCTGTTGAATTATTCAATGACAAAAAAGCCACAAAAATGCCAATTATAATTGCGGGATAAAAAAAAAACAATTTCACGTAAAATATTCAAAGCAATCAGAGTGTAGATGGTTCAGCCAGTGTTATTGTAAAGAATACAAAGTGACTGAGGTTTTGCCTAAAACAGGCAGCTTATTCAATCAGCTTATTTTTTTTTTTTTTCTGCAACACATACCAGAACAGCACACTGACACTGGCTACAAACGTTCTGAGATGTAATAATTATTTTAATCATTAGCTGTCTGAATGGAAATCAGGGAGCCTTTTGCCGATGTTGTTTCAAACACAGACATGTCGTTGCCTTTCATTTCCCTGAAAGGAGCTTTCTAGAAACCAACCTACTATGTCTCGGTAGTAAAAATCCTTCCCCTTCTTATTGCTCCTGTAATAACATTTTACCATAGTTGAGAAAACAAATCTTCCCCTTTCCTCACACGCATGCTAGTGTACACGCACATACTCTTCCATCAGATTTTACACACCAATAGTTTCCACATGACAACTACTGTGAGACAATTTTCCGCCTTGAGTGTTTGTGGTAGTGCTTCAGTGGGGCCTAGGGACTCTTATTGCCTCTGAATATTATTCTTTTTTAGGATCTCTCATGAAGTCTGTAATGCACTATTGATTTGTTTAGCTAATACATTTCTTTGACCCCACTCATCATTCTTATCCAAAAATGTTGCAGCGTGCTACCACATTTCGCAATGAAGCCACACCTCGGAGGTAAAACAACCTCCTCTTCGATGGAGCAGGTGAAAATGAAACTGCTCACTGAATATCACAAGAGCTCAAAAAAAAAAAGTATATAATGAAAACAAAATTGCTGCTTTTAGGTTTAAATTATGTTTACATTTTGAAGAATCTTTTAAATATAATTGTTTTTCTCAAAATGTCTCATGTCATTGTGGATTTCCGAATTTCAAACATATTACCTGCAACCCTCTAAACATGAACTGCTGTAACTTGAGGCAAAGTAAAACACAGATTTAGAAGGGACTAATCACTTACTTAGACCCTTAGTGAGAATGGTTTGATGAAAATTGTTGTATCTGTGCCAGGATTTCCTCCATGACCTCCTCTTGCTTTAGCAAATTGCTGTAACATGCAGTTGAAGTGAAACAGTGTAGACAACCCTTGCTTAAACTATAATCTTCAGATAATGACTAGTTGGTGGTGACATATGATTCATCATTTGACAACTCATTACTACTCATATCTCCACATATATCTGAATTACACAAATTAGGTGAACAAAGGAAAACTACACTATTCAAATCATTACAAATGAATTAACATGGCCTGATTACAATTAGGCATGTTAAACCTTTTCTTCTCTATGTATGTTGTCAAAGTCAAAACTAATCGCATATTAGGCTCTTTTTAAAGTTAGAATATTGCAATCGTGTTGACAAATTAGGGTGTCAAACAGACAAGGATTGTCTGCAAATGGATTGTATGATACTAATACATCCATTATGCACATCTAATAAAACTATTCATGTTTCTTTCTGAATACCAATCTGGTTACAATTTAAAGTGTGATCCAATGTTTGGTTATACATAACAATATGTGTTCCCTGTCAAAAAAAAACAGTTCAAGAGTACATTACAACCACAATTATAAAGAGTTATTTTCTGTGGTCTTAGTGAATGAAGGATTTGGTTCTCTATAACACCTAAGAAACCTCTCTTTACATGTCTGTTCTATTTAAATCAAAGTGAACTGTACTCGAAACTGCTGAGAAACACAAATCCTTTGGCATAATAGGAAGAGTTGTTATCTTGCAATCGAACAGTTAATGGGTTCTATCCAGCTCCCTCTGCTCCCACATGTCCATGTACCTCTGGGCAAGACACTTGACCCCAAGTGGCCTAACAATCTGTGCATCTTGTGAAAGTGGCTGTAGTTTAAATTATTTGATGGGTCAGTATGAAAAGAAAGAACCTACATAAATACATTGTCTTTACCATTAAATATAGACAAAAATTTATTTATTTTTTTGTAAACACTGAAATATATTCAGCTTTTATGGTTTACAGGCAAGTGTGTGGACTGGAGTCAATGAGTTAAAGCAGTGGTCACCAGTCCATCGTGGTGCTAACACAGAGACACACAATACATAGAACATCACTCACGTCTAAGGACAATTTGGTTTTTGTCCAGTTCAATCAAAAGCACTGGAAATACTACACAATATGTTTTTGGGTTTTTTGTTGTTGAGATTTCTTGATAAGTAGGTTTATTCTGCAGATTGCATTTTAAGCTCGTGATGACGAAGCAGACCTTTAGATCAAGTTAGAAGCTACAGGTCAGATGCTAAGCTCAATATCACTGGTATCTTAAAACCATTTTTGGTGTTCTCAGACCATTTCTAAATAATTTGTATCACTGCGGTCACTCTGTCGCTGTGCCTTTCATCTATTAAGACTCCATAATGCTGCCTGATTAGTAATTTAAAAGTAGTTGGACATTGTTAATGCTTTTAAATGTGTAGCAGGGTACTCTGACAGGCACTCAACTCCATCGACACAACAGCACAACTTAAAACGTAGGTGACTTTTAAATAAAATAATAAAACAAAAATACAGTGAAGGTCAAAATTATTCATAGTCTTGGCAGATTTAATATAGGTTTTGAAGTAATCTTTTATTTTTGTAGGAATGGAAGAAATTGTAAAGATGCCACAACTGAGAGTTGACCGAAATCTGACAGAAAATCCGTAAGGGATAGCTAAAAATTAGGATGATGGCAAGAGGAAATACATTGTCATAATACCATGAAAAAATTCATAAATAAAATAAAATCTGCCTGGGAAGAAATAAAGGTTGGGCACAATTGTAAAAAGCATCCATCTTTGCACCTGGGGTTTTATAATAGTACCTTACACTTATTTCACCAGACAATGTCCCATATTGACAGCAATATTGACAGCTTTCTGAGACAAATATCGAGGAGCTTTAATATTTATCTTTAGATCTTGTGGCGCCCCTGCAATCAATGTTTTATGCCATTCTCTGGACTGATGGAGGTACAGTAACTGCAGTATCTGTGCATATACATGGATAGAACCTTTAGACTGTCTTCTGTGTTTGCTTTCTACTAGTGATTAGCCTTGTTTCTGTTTATTAGCATTAGTTATTTTAGTTAAATCTGGTCTAACTAAAGTATTGCCATTCTGTGGCATTCTCACTATATACCTCAGCGAGCCTGCTTGGTTCCTTCCCTCAGCTGCACCCTGTTACCAATCAACCACCTTTTCCTTGTTCATTAATCCAGCTCCTTCACGTTCTCCATCCTGTATTGTTCCATTGATGTTCCTTATATCCCAACTGTTCTGCCTTCCATTATATGTCCAGCCTTAGCTTGGTTGTTCGCCATAAACTGTATGGTGAATACCGCCTCCTATACCAACTCTTACCTCTTGTTCCTCAAGCTCTGTTTGCCCGCTGGCTTCCTGTGCCTTCCTAATAATTGTTTTTGATGTTTTTTCCTCTTCAATTCTGGCTTCCATTTTGCTTCTGTTTTAATCAAACATCATAGCACATATTTCACAACAGCATGTTAATTGGTGTAACTAAACAGCAATGCCCTTAAGTCAGCCCCGTGAAAAGAAAGATGATTAGAAATTCTTAAAACACAAGAACTTTAGAACTCTACAGCAGGTGGTCAGCTGGGTTAAAGTTTGGTTACTGTTAAGTCCTTTTCATACCGTTGAAGTCTTAAAATCAGCAATTCAGTTCCACCTACTGACCTCTCAGAATAAAGCATTAAAACCAAAATGAATAATTAAAGTAACTGCATCATATCTAGAATTAGATTTCTCTTAGAAATGCAGGGTATTGATATGACAATAAAGCTGTTTTTAAAAAGCATGTTAGGTTTGTGAAAATAGTTTTCTGCATACCTCAAAATTCCGATTAATTTAGTTTCATTTTCACTGTAAAGCAGCTGTCAGACTGTTTCTGCTGTTGCCGCATGCATTGGAAAATGTTTGGTGCCTGATCCAAACAGGAAAAAATGTAATACATTTTGTGAAGTATCAACGCTTTTCATGTTTTTGAATTACACTCGTTGCTTCAGATTGTTCCTGATTTTAAATAGAATTTGTGCTGGGATGAACGATAAACAATTTTTCAATGTGAAGAATCAAAAAAGGATGCATTGAATCTTGAGCATCACACTAAGACCAATTCCACCAACAACAGTCTGCATGAAACATTAACAAATTCACACTGGACTCTTTCTAAACATCTAACATCCTATTCCTATTATATAGAGGTGTTTACACTATATGAATTCCTCAATTTATTTATTCAAATAAATGTATTCATTTTCAATATCCTACACTTGAAAACCTTTACATTAACCTGATGGGGTAATACAGTCATCAAAGACCTTGAAAAAGGCCTGTGATGTTTGAAAAATAGGGAAGAGGTTAACAGGTGAGTGCAGGTAAGCTCCCACCAGCACTAAGTGGCCTGCTGACTTTTATTAGTGAGCCTTTGTGAGTCATTCAACAAGGCATGTTGTATCATGGCTCCTGTGTGCCTTTACATCATAAAAGGAGAAGAATGTGACAAACTGGTTAGAAAAAAAGGGAATAGGGTTGAGTAGGTCACCTTTTATCATGGTAACTTAAGGTACACAGTTGGGTTTGCTGTAACAGAGGGCTTTGACGAAAAAAACGTGTCTGTATACTGTGAATGTATTGATTCCTTCAGATTAATCCAAGAAAGTATGTTGCTTTAGCAGTGACATGTGCCAACCATCAGAAACCTTATCTGTTTATGCCATCTGCAACTGTTCTGGAAAGCAGAATTTAATACAATTTGTGGTATAAGTTGGAATTTATGTGAGAATTTAGGTTATTTCTTATTAGTGGGTGTTCCCTTAACTCTGCTAGATAGACTTAATATCCCTGTTAACTTGTTGAAAAATAGATTAACTGTTAGCTATTTAGCCAACTTTAACAAGTCAAACCATCTTGAACAGAAAATATATGACTCAGATATATTACTATGGTAGTGGATTTAAAATGTTTAAAATGTTTTATTTTATTTAGATTTCCATATTTCTTTTAGTATAACTTATGCTGTCAGATAGGTTTCATTTAATAGATTCAACAGGTCTGCATGTTACTTGGTTTGTATGTGGCTGATAAAACTGAAGAATTTTATAGTGATTTAACAAAAAATTAGTACAAAAACCAAATCAAAATTAATCTCTACAAACCTATATTAATCTCTTAATAATACATCTACGAACTGATTCTTTACAAACTGAAGATCTTTTCACTCGATAAGTAAGAGAATGGTCCTGACTTCCGCGTGGACGTTTTCTGGGCATGTGTGTCAATGTGAAAAAAATTACACAGGCACACTGTGTTGCAGAAGAAAGTAAAAAAAATCAAAGTAACCCACGTCAAGGCTGTGCCAAAGCACCCGCTGACACTAGATATCTGATGGAGCCCGGCCCACAGCCTTGGCTTCCCCACATCCCCTTGCCAACTGACAGAACTCTGATCAGAGCCTTTGAGCCGAGAAACAAAGAGATGTCTTCCCCTGATTATAGGTACAACATTTTTTAAAGCCCATTTTCAGCAGGCACATTTAGATTCCTTTGGGTATTAACCCTGATGAAGCAAGTAGTTTTCTTAGTTCTTTTTACAAACTGTCAGTATTGTAAAACAAATTTAATAAAAGTACTTTAAAAACAATTAAAAAATATGACAAATAAAGAGCAACCAACTGACTGGGAACTTGAGAAACAGCCCTAATTGGGAAACAATGCACACACGCAGAGCGATACACGACCTTCACCTTCTGCCAAACTGTGGAACAAAAATTCTTCTCATGCTTGTTCTTAATTTCCATTATGAAATCATGAACCATCTGTCTGCTAGGCTGAATCTGGGCATGATGTGAGGAATGCCTCCCATGTTATGTTTAATTAATGAAGCACTGTATTCTAGCCAAGGAATCCCACGAACACAGACATATAACATGATGCAAATGTTCCCCGATTCTGTGAAACAGGATGTTTGGAACAAGAGCGGGGTGCTAATTCCGAATGAATTGTAGGCCTGATTTGTTTTTAAACTTGGGATTTTAATTTACACAGAAGCTGTTTAAAAGCTGCAAATGTTTTATTTAGACATTTCCCATGAAAAGCTTTGACTGATGGCATACTTGAGTATGAAAGTGAATGACACATCAATTTAGACAACACAAATATTGTGAAAACTGGAGATTGGTTTGTTCTGCCAACTACAAATTTAGCTTTTTAAAACAAAAACTGACCAACTCAAATTTGTATCCAACTAGAAGCAAATATCAACCAGCAAGTCAAAGGAGACAGATGGTATATTCACAAAAGATGTTCAGGATGTATTTAATGTTTAAGAATACAGTCAAGTAACATTAATCACAAAATGCATATTTACGTGACACTAATGATGTATAAGCTTAGACACCGCATGGTTTACAACATAAGTAATATCCTTGAGGTTTTTCAGGACACTTTAGAAAAAAGAAATTGCTTAGTCAGCCACTTGACCTGGATAGAATCAGGTTGGCATCTGGTGACAATGTAAAGAACCTTGGTGTTATTTTTGATCAGGAAATGTCTTTCAAGTTTCATATAAAACAGGTCTGTAAGATTTCCTTTTTTCATTTTAGGAATATAGCAAAAATTAGAAATATTCTCTCTAGGATAGATGCTGAAAAGCTAGTCCATGCATTTGTTACTTCAAGGCTGGACTATTGTAACTCTTGATTGGCAGGAAGTTCACAAAATGCAATTAAAGTCTACAGTTTGTCCAAAATGCTGCAGCAAGAGTTCTGATGAAGCTTAAAAAGAGAGATCATATCTCCCCAATTTTAGCTTCCCTTCATTGGCTCCCTGTCAAACTTAGATTTTAAGATTCTTCTTTTGACATATAAAGCCCTCACTAATAAAGCTCCATCGTATATCAGAGATCTGATTACTCCTTATGTCCCAAACAGAGCACTTCGCTCTCAGACTTCAGGTTTACTGGTGGTTCCTAGAATCTCTAAAAGCACAATGGGAGGCAGATCTTTCAGTTATCAGGCTCCTCTCCTGTGGAACCAGCTTCCAGCTTTAGTCCGTGAGGCAGACACCCTGTGTAGTTTCAAATCTAGGCTTAAAACCTTCCTGTTTGATAAAGTTTATAGTTAGGAAGAGGTAGAGAAGACAGCCTAATC
>JAVLVB010000835.1:173296-189470 GCA_032876305.1 Orestias chungarensis
AAGTGAGTGTGCTGGGTGTGTGGGGTCCTTCATGATGCCGGAGGCCCTCTTCCTGCATCTGGAGGTGTAAATGTCTGTGGTGCTGGGGAGGCTGACTCCAACAGTTCTCTGTGCAGCCTTCACCACTCTCTGCAGAGCTTTCCTGTCTGCAGCAGAGCAGCTTCCATGCCACACGTTGATGCTGGAGCACAAGACGCTCAACCACACATCTGTAGAAGGAGGTGAGAACTGAGCTCCCGAGTCCAGCTCTTCTCAACCTCCTGAAGTAGAGCCGCTGGTGCGCCTTCCTGACCAGAATGGAAGTGTTGTTGCTCCAGGTGAGGTTGTTACTCAGGTGTATACCCAAGTACCTGTAGCTGTTGACCACTTAAAATGACTTAACAGCTGAGATTTAAATGGCTTTATTTTAAAGCCGCCATCTTTTAAACTAAATAGATAAAGTGTAAATTCTGAGGGGGATAAATGACAATTGCTGCTAATTTAAAAGTGAAAAGAACAAGTTTCAACGGCTCTTTTAACAAACTGATTCAGGAGACGCCTTCCTTTTCTTCTTTGAGCCCTGAGAGCACAGAGTGAACACTTTCGCATGCAATCAAATTTCCTCCCACACGCTGTAAAAGCACATCCACACGAACACACATCAGGTTAGTTGACTACAACGAGCCTCTCAGGAAAGAAATAGTCAGTTTGGTAGGAAGCAATTAGAGCTCCCTTTGGTCGCTGTAGAGTTACTTATGATTGATGTAATTAATAAAGCTGTTGTCATGGCGCCCTCTACACCTTTCACTGCCGACTGAAAGACAGGGAGTGAGTGAGGAAGACGAATCGTCACATGGTGAGAGATACAGACGCAGTCAATGGTGGTAGTGTATGTAAGGACATGTGATTTATGCTTTAACAAATGTGAGGCAAAGCTCAATCATCAGATTCTAACGGTACACATGTCACCTTGTCAAACCTATTTTATACATAATAATATTACAACACACTAATATTGTGTAATGTATAATTTTCTTCACTTCTCACCAATGACATAACTGTTACTGATACTTTGATATCAGCTCCAGGTTATTCATTAGATGCTCTCTTAAGGAGTTTTTTTGGTCATTTTTTTCTGTAACATTAAATGCAGCCGGTTTCAACCAGGGTTTTTGAATGCAAAACCCATATTCTAAAGGGTTCCATGACAGTTCTGTATTTGTCGAACCCCCCGGATAAAAAAAGACCAGCAAAAAAAATGCACAAATTTGTGTCAAAACAGAAGACAGTGCAATTAAAATTATGTTTGTTTTATCATTCACTGTGTAGCTTATCCATTATATAAATTCATAGCAAACATGGTGCTGTATTCCAAACATTCCCCTCTGTTATCATTATTGATTGTGGCTTATATCTAAACCAAAAACTAACTGAGCCCAATGAAAAATCATATTTTTTTTACCGGTTTAACGTAATGTTTTCTTATTGTGAACACATGGATCACTTAATCCATCTGACGACTGACGACACTCAACGTGGAATGTTGTATCTAAACATATGAAAGGAAAGTTGAGGGGAAAGAAAACATATAGTGCAGAAGTAACTTGGATAGCTGTAACAGATTTAGACAACAAAGCCCATTCAAGAGTTAAGAGTAGATTTCAATAGCATGATCTGTGTGATCGTGGCTTCAATAATCTCCAAAGGACAAAGGCAAAAACTTTGTTACTTGACCTTCATATATTCTATGTGTATTCAATCATAAAGCGCAAGACCATCTTTACAGTTTAGACTTGGCACAAACAGACATGAACAATTTATCAAAATAAACATTGATGTTGACTGTGGTGTGTGCTTCAGTGCCGTTTTTTGGTTCACTTGAAATGATCTATTCCAAATCTTTCACTACCATGGTATCAAGGTCAATTGCAAAGTACGAATACTGTAAATTTGAACAAGAAATGTTATCAGATTAATAATCATCAGTATGTTATTACATGTGTTATAATCTATTACATATGTGCTATGTAAACATGTTTAATTTATGAGATTTATTTGAATGGAACAGTAGTAGTGACCTAATTATTTGTTTGTTTTGAGTCATCTTTCTGTGCTTTGAAATCCATAAGTTGTTCTTAGTTATTAATGATATAATCTTTTAAACTTGTAAAATTAATAGACATGTTTTTATTTTTTTATAATATGAAACCAATTGGATAGATGATGTTGGAAAAATGTTTTAATAGACAAGATTATCTAAGTTATTATTTGTAGGGACTTATTCAGTGTACTGAGCGTCTCAATGATGCTCGATTTTAGATTGATTACTTCACCATAACATCTAGGTATTCATCCCAGGGTGTCTAAGCGCTTCAATGAGATTATTAAAACAACTCTGCTGTAGCTTACTGATGTTATTGATCAATAATACTAATTCTAAACTTCTTGACCACTGAAGTGTGCTTGGTTTCACTATTGTTCAATAATTTATCCAGTACAAGTACTTCAACCAAGGAGAATGGCCTGGAAGTAAATAGAAAGTCTTACTCGACTGAGCAGAGTGAAATTGAGGCATTTTTCAATTTGCATCATACACACTTTGACATTTCAACCCCCCCCCCCCAATGGCATACAATTTAGTTTGAAAGGTAAAATATCCTTGGTTTGATCAATATTAACTCCTCCGTACGTCTCGAGAGCACAAAGTCGATGGAGATGTCATCATTCAGTTAAAGCACCTGATTGAATCGAAAAGCTTTGAGAGTTATACGATTGTTGAAGAGAGTTCAGGTAATCGGTCAAAGGTTAAGAGAAGCCAAACACTGGTAGTTGTTTTATATGTTGTGATTTAGGTAGAATAAAACAAGTTCCCTACTCTTAAAGCCCTGCTTACGTTTATTGTAGAATTGTGTCATTTAAGGTGGATGTTATGTTAAAGTATCTTTATTTGTTGATTAAATATAATTACTATTCTAATGTTTCAGACACTTCAGACAGACCTAACTTCACGATAAACACCACTCTCGAGTCCAAAATCCTTTTTTCATTTGTAACTGTCATTACTTCCTGTTGATGCATGTGGAAGGAAATGCCCATCCAATGCCCATTCAGTAATGTTGGTGTGCTTGTGGATAGTAAGCAAAACTCACATATGACTCACTCTGTTTGCTTTAATCAAGTACAAATATTCTTTGCTATTATTTTGTGAATTGCAACACGTGAAAATAAATGTTAAGTATGTAGCTAATAATAATAGCAAAACAAGTAAAATCTCTACATGAGTCTTTCTGAGCTCAGATATCTTGGATGGCTGCCTTTCTATAAAGTCATTCGATATGGGATGAGTTTTTGTATTACCATGGTAACCATAACTCTTCAGAGCTTAAGAAGTAGGAAAGATTCATAGCAAGTGTGACACAAACCAAATAAGATTTGACCCTCAGGGAGGGATAGTGAGGCCTGAGGTGCACCTGTCTGTGAATGTAGACCACTGGGTGAGAAACAGGGATGCTCTCTAACCACCTTCCCCCAACCATGCTCGGAAGTAGTCCCCACTGTTGCCGCTTATTGCATGATAGGCTCTTCTCCTCTGTTCTGGCATGTTAATATTATATGAAACTGTAAGGGATGACAACGAGCCTGAGGCAAAAGGCAGACATTCAGGGGTTTTTTTCTCTCACTCACTTGCTCTCTCTTTTTTGTGTGTGTGTGTTGCCCCCCAATCCATCCCTGTGACTTTAAATAACTCATGGCCTCATTATCCAAATATGCAAGGGGGAAGCACACAGTAGCATATAATTAATTTGGTCAGTTTAGGCCATAATCTGTTTACAGATATATCTATAGCTTAACAATATTTAAGGAAACATCCGTAGTTTATCTGATCGTGCTCATTTGTGGAAACTAAATGGATGTGATGACAGTCATCATACTGTATACAATACTATGTGGTTGAACTAGTGTATCGCTTTTTGCATTATTCCCCAACAAAACATTAACAATACTAAGAATAAGGGACTTGTAAACAAACTACCAAATGGTTTCTAAATTGTTTTGGAAATCATAAGATCGATGTACAATAATAAGAAGAAGTCTTTAAACCTGTTATACTGCACTTTGTAGTATATGAGAGGACATAATAACAAATGTTGTTTGTTATTTAATTCTGAAATTTTAGATTGCAAAAAATGGGCTTCCCAGTCAAACACGCAAGACTTGACTCTGCAATTATTTGCATATGAATGTCAGTAAAAAACAAATGTATTAATGGTTTTTGTTTCCCTATGTACGATTTTTTTTGATAAGCATTAAGCATTACACTGTAACCAGGTGCATAGGCTGACAACAGGAGTAAATGTGTAATGTGTAGCTTTCAAATTCATTAAGATTTTAGTTGTCTTTTGCAAAGTCAACAACTACCTGTTGCTTTAACATGTTAGATTCAGTCAGAATGTAGATCGCCCCCTGCTTCCTAAGACAATCACCATTTTATACTTTCAAAGCAACTCTATTTTCCCCCGCTGCTTTATGTTCTGTATCTTCTGCATAATATCCTCTACCCCCCACACCTTCCTCCCTTTTTCCCCTGAAATCGCTTCATTCCTCCAAGGACACATTCACCTAGTCATTATCTTCCTCCTACTGGCATGAATTTGGAACGTTTATAAACAGAGGACTTTATGGCACAAAGCCGATTATGTTTGGCCAAGGGCAAGTGTGGTGATGAAGTCAAGTGGAGATGAACTGATGGTCATTTTTAGTCTCATATATAAGGAAGGAAGCCTCTTTAACACACTGAGGAGATAATTGAAATGTGATGTTCTGACCACCCTGTTCACCTGATTCACTATGTAAAGTGGGTTGGCTAGACGGGGGGGCTGAGACCCGTCAGAGTGAGGATCTGTGACACTGACACAAATACACTGGTGTTCAGTGAAGAGGGTTCTATGCCATGTTAGACTGCCGCCGCTGCAGTAGCTTGCTGCTGAGCTGAGGTTACCATGGCAACAGGCTGCTGGGAGACAGAAGAGTGAAAGTCAGGAGGACGAAGTTGGTGGGCCTTCAGCTTATGATCACCACAAGAGATTAGCTTTAAAAAAAAATAGACATACAAGTCTTACAAATATGTTTCTGGTTGAAGAAAGTTAACGCTTGCACAACAAATAGAGGTGTTCATGCAAAGGTTGATGTGTCAAAACTATTTTTAATGGTGCACATGCAGAGTGGACCCATATCAGTTGTAGTGAAATTCATAAGCCTGTCGCAGCTAATTCCAGTTGATTTATTAGTTAAACGATAAAAGATGTATTGCTGGGATTTTAGTTTCCGATAAGTGCTAAGTTGGAAAAAAAAATTAGATAATGAGAAAACAGAGATAAAAGAAGCAATGTGTTGCTTACGTAACAAGGGCAAGATGAGAGCAGGCTTACAGAGCTGCCAGAGGAACAGCCACCAGAGTGAGAAACGAGTGGAAATAAATCAATAAGAGGAAATCTAGACAAGAGTTGGGAAAATGAGAACCAAAGAATGATATTGGAAATAAACAGTGTCAAAACAAGTAGTGGACTGTTAAATAATCTAATCCCTCAGAGTGCTTTTAGCGTAATTTCAGGGATGCAGTAAAATAGGAGATCATTATGAGAAAAGTAAGAAAAAGCAAAAATAGAAAAATAAGAAAAACCAAATCCGTATGGACAGAGTATTGTGGTAAATACCAAAGGAGGTATTAATCGCTAACTTACTCAGTTATGAAATGGACATAAGTTATTAGAGGAGTCCCAGACCCATCTCCACCTTCATAAATATATATATATATATATATATATATATATATATATATATAGTTATATAGTGTTGTTTCTCTAATAGTTTTTTTTTTTTTTTTCACTTTCTAGTCAAGACATATACCAGAATAACATGATTCAATGTTATAAGTTACAAACCCAAAAGCCACAGTACAAGTACATCTACAAGTCAGAGACTTGGTTGTTTGGTGTTACCAATACATAAACTCCAGCTGTAAGAGCCGGAAGTGCTGGTTGAGGCGTCATTGAAAGTTGTAATATTGTAATTCATATGTGAGTCAAAACACCAATATTGAACAAAGTACTAACTACCAATGCCCCTAGGCTGATGCTACAATCAGTTGCCATGGAGACTGGATACAGGAATGATAACAGACATTGCTAATCAGGAGCACAGTTTTTTGGTCCCTCCTGCTGATTTTAGGTCAATTAATATGACTGGTTCCGGCCCTTTTCTCTCTTACAAATTGGTGATGAAAACTGAAGCAACTCTATATACCATTACTATCCTCAGAATAAGATAAATCCAATTTTGTGAGTTGAAAGTAAATGGATTCTTACAAGTCGACATCTGATTGAGGTATTTTCTTTGCCTCAAGCGTAGCTCATGAATAATAAAATTCTCCACCTCTATCGGCATTTGCTATCACTCTCTTTTCCTGTGACCATTTGCTTTAAACGCGCTGGCATGGGAAGATTCAGTAATTGGGTTTGAACCGTTGTCCCAAATTTGCTCATCTGTATTAACACTTCAAAAGCTCAACAAACTCTAGATGATTTGTTTTCCTGTAAGGTGTTGAGGTAACAGATGCAACACTGTGTGGGGATCCTTTTTTAAAAGCCATCTATCATTAGTGGACTTTTATTAACATGGAAATATAACCAGAGATGCTTAGAGAAATTAAAAGATTTTCAGTTTGACCAAATGTGAAAGTAAAAGAAAATTCAAATATGTGGCATTTAGCAGACAGAGTTGGATTAGGTAATTCTAACAGTACTCATTTAAATTATAAACATCTCCAAATTAGGATTCAGGTTTAGGTAAAATTTCCAGATGTCTAAAGCTGCCATTTTTATTTGGTCAAAACATAATATACAGGTATAAAAAATCATAACATGCTGGAAATCTCTTCAAACACACTTTACAAGAAGAGGACAGATTCTGTTTTATGGAATTAACACGTTTTGGTGCAAATCATTGATCGCTGAAAAAAAAAAAAAGCAGGGAGGCTTATTGAAACTTTTTAAGGAATGTCAATATTCACACTAGTCATGTTATTTAAGCTTATGACCCACATAAATCAGAGGACTCTCAGGAGTACAATAACATGAAGGTTGTGTATTATGATCTGGGAACTGGAGACAGCGGTCACAGCAAGGATTGGAGGGGAATCAGAGACAGCGGGCACGGCACTGTTCAACTGGAAACTCAGAGATTGGTAGGAACAACGCGGGAGACCGGAGACTTCTGGAGATGTGAACAGAGCAGGTGAGGTGATGCGGACGGATTTGTGATGATAAATGGAAAGATCTTACTTGGGGTGAAGTTGTTTGACGCCAGGGAGGAGTGAGTGGTGAGTCCTTTAAGCTTTGTCCAGGTGGAGGGTTGTCCAGGGGGAGAGCGCAGCAGATGGAGAGTTGCTGGAGCGGGCAGACTGAGCTGAGCCAAGAGGAGCGGAGAAACCAGAGAATTGTGATGACCGGTGAGAATATTGCAGGAGTGTGAACACTGGAGACGGTGAGAACCTGAGTTAAGCACAAGAGATATGAGGGACACGAAGGGCAAACAGGAAAGTATCAAAATAACCAAAAAGGGGATTAACAACAAAAATCTCCAACTTTTAGGATCAAAAACAGCCACTGGAGATCTAAAAAACTACTAGAGGCTAGAAAACAGAAATCTACAAAAAAGCTAGTGAACTGGAGACACAAAAATCACAAAACTAGAGAACAAGTAAACAGTAGAAGCTTAGCTTTAGGCTAGCGAACTGGCACTAAGAACTAGAGGTTACATTCAGTTAACGAGTAGCTGATCTTCCGCTCCTCTTACACTACTCCAGCTGGTTAGCGTCAACAGGAGGCAACTAGGCAGGTGTGCTGGTGGAGAAGGTGCTCTAGCAGAGAGGGCTCTGGTGACCCCCTGTGGACAACCTGAGAATCACAATGAAAGGACTCAACCTGACAACACTGTCCTTTACATATGTGGGGTGAGGAGCCCATCAGTAGTATAGAAACCATTACTTCACAAACAGAATAAAAAGTGAGATTTACGTTTGCAAATACACTGACACTAATAATTTTTGGAGACATGACAATTGATACAAAAATCACATTTGACATAAATGTAACATTTCCCATGTGTGAATAAAGATGTTCTCCTCACAAGGCTTTCTGTTACATTAAATATAATTTATCCAAGATTATCAGAGCATTTCATAGCATAGTAGAGTATAACGCAATACAACATTTCCAACCATTGTAAACCCTTTTTGCTCCGTTGTATCATCTGCTGAGATCTTTCTTGAGAGATGATAATGGAGGTGTGGCATTTTTAAAGACAAAACAAGAGAAACAGAGATACTTTGTTGAGTTTAAACCAGTGTGCAATCACTCAACACTTGAAATATGGCTTTGATTACACATGTTGTGTGAACCCGCACACACACACACACACAGACACATATACACTCAAAGTATACTTTTGAACATCTCTCCACTGAGGATGCCAGAGGCCCTACCTACAGGCAGGATAACTAAAGAAGGTCTCACTGGCACTATAGCCTGGAGGTGGAACTGTTTCCAGCATTTTAAAACACTGTTTTCCCTTATCCTACATGAAAACTTAAAGAAAATGTAGGATGTGAAATCCATTACGTAAGAAATAGTAAAAAAGAAGTTAAATCCCTAGCCTAAACGACAAAAGCTACGCCCGACTGAGACCATGCTACGTACTTTTTTTCCATCATTAAGAACGAGCATTCAATAATTAGTAACATGTTTCACAAACACATGAAGCAATGTGTAAATATCTGTCAACCCTGTAATTACTTATGCTAATTTCTAAATGCCTTCCTAAGCATTAATTTAGTAATTTAAAACTGCCTTCACTAATGGCCCCACTTCTTCTTTTCCTTTCCCTGTTTCAAGTCTAGCGGAGCCATTTTTTTAATTGCGTGATTTTTATTTTTTTTTCTAACTCTGGAACAGTCCAGTCCCTAAGGAGCTGTACTTTCTTTTCTTCAAATATCAATCACTAGAATAAGATTGTCCCATTAAAAGAGCTTTAATAGGCCTAATCACCGAGGCGGGAGATGAGTAGCGAATCAATTAAACAGATTTGTGTAAGACGAGACACTGATGTAACCTCACATTTCATTCAGTAAGATTATTTTAAATGATTGGCAGCCCTTTGTTCTTCCTGAAGGTTTGCCATTATGATTACCTACAAGCTAATGGGTTTTCTACTATGGAAATGGACCATGATTTAAGTCAATAATCATGTCTCCAAGCATATTGTTTTACAGACTGAACAAAGTTGTCAAACATCTGTCTATCTAACATGTCAGTGCATTTATTTTTAGGTGAGGAAACAAAGCCGTTAACGAAATAAATACATGGTCCGGTTCATCTGGCGTGACCTGCAAACTGCCTTCGAAGCATCTTTTGCAAGAAACGAAACAAAATAACAGTCGCCAAAAATTAAAGAAAAAGATGAATTTAAGAACGAGGAAGAACAACTTCATAAGAGGCTTGTTTTAAGGACATGTTGTATGAGGAGATTCATTGTTCTGCGGTTTGAATACTGAAGGACAACTTGGTAACAAAATTACATGAAATTCAGGAAAAGAAATCATTTGCTGACGACATCATGCAGGCCTATTCAGAGCTCCTGAACTTTTTCAACCTTTGTACTTTATAACCACAAACCTAACTGTGTTTTAATGATCTTGTTTTTTGTAAAACAGACTAAACAAAGTACCATGCAATTGTCGTAAAGGTTGAAGGTTTTTTATGAATAATTTAATTTGCTTTGTTGTTGTTACATATACCATTTTATTTGATGACAATTGCAGACTGTAATATAAGGTCTGATTAGTTGGAGTGGTATCAAGAATATCAGCAAAAGGCCTGTCGCTTCTGCTCTAATATTTACCAAAAGTAAGACAGGGCTATTTTATTTTCTTACCTTAACACATTCAAAATGTTTATGTTTATGAAGTGCTTCGTGTGGTGTACTGTAGAACAACACATCAGATTTTTTTTTTCTGAAGTCCAAAATCCTGCTTTTTCAATGTTTTTTTCCTTTTGAAGCATATATTATTATCATATATTGAGCTAAGACCTTAACACATGAATATGTGACATGAGTGTACTATCGCACCCCCTCAGAGTACACTAAAGGAAAGGCCTCAATATGTGTTAACAATAACACAAATTATGAAATAAGAGTTGCAGATAAAATACTACAATAGCTGTACAAAATACTATCTATAAATATGTATTGTGGTTCAATAACTGTTTGAATCTGGCCACAGAGTGTCTTTTTCCTCAAATAAAACTAATCTACTAATTTTTTGATGTTTTTTAAGTAATTTAACCATTCTTGATAAGTGTAAGTTAGTTTTCTTGCAGAAAGACAATGCACCAAGTCATATCCATGGTGTTCATTAGTATTCAAACTTAAAGTTTATTGACTGTGTGAAAGCATGTCTAACTATATATCTTATTAAAGTCTGAAATGTAAAAATCTTAGGCTTCCTCAGGACACTGCACTTGTACAACAACCTATCTTTTTTTGTTTATATGAATATCCAATATGATGAAAAGTCAAGCCTTGTGTGGTCAGAAATCCATGAGGAACATCGCATAGCTACCTGTCTCAACTGACAACTTCACCTAGCTGGCTTTGGTATAGTTATCTGCTTGGCCATAAGTGGAAGGGGGAGGACAGAAAAACAGGGAGCAGAGGCAGCTGATGCATATTTCATCAAGGCATTGTGGACAATGCAGATAGCCCTGTAGAGCAAGGGGGAGGAATGGAGGTGGACAGGACTCACAACCACATGCGGGTTATTTTCTTCTCTTCTAGACATATTTTATATAGAAAGATATGTCACTTAAAAGTTGTTGTTTTTGCCAGTTCCAGTACATGATTTTGATTGATAGAGAAGTATTGGAGAATAATTTGTTGTCAGGTAGCAAATGTATTTAACCACATCTGTGCAGAGGCTATGAATGGCAAACATCTCACACAGCTTTTTAAATTGCATCAATTGTCCAGTCACAAAAGGAGGGCAGAGGTATGCGCTTATAGTATTTATAAAGATGTAATACAATAGAACAATTACAAGATCAATAGTTTTTTCAGATTACTTCATACACACTCACACAAATTTGAGAGAAAAAAAAATGTAAAAAGAACAAAAACAAAAAAAAACACTTACAGATTGGCCACATGGTGGGATTGGACACCCCTGCTCTAAAACATTAAAAAGGCAACTATAATGGAGCAAACATGAAACGGATTCCTGTTCTCACAGTTTTTAACACTTACAGACAAAAGTACAAATATACGTCCATACTGTTTTTGTTTTCTTTTTGGAGGAAACCATTATTGAAGTTTACAAGGAATGTTTTAGTGTACAGAGAAATCCAGTGAACAGCATCAGTCTGGACAACTGGGCCTTGCTTTGGTCAGAGGAAAACAGGCAAGCTGGTTCAAGGATGGAAAAAAAACATTTGTTGCAACTAATATATGTCAAATACAATCTCTAAATGCTTAACATGTCAACATATGTGTGGAATACATTTTATTTGATCTCAGCCACAAATATATTGCCTGAGGAATCTGCAGGGGGGAGTAGAGAATTTAGTTATGTTTTTCTTTAAAAAAAATATGTGAAAGAAGTGGGTTCAAAATGACAGACAACTATTATATACAAACTATTATATATTATATATTTACTATTATAATTAAACTATTACATATTTACTATTAGAAATTAACTATTATATATTATAATTACTATTATAATTAAACTATTATATATTATAATTACTATTAGAATAAAACTATTATATATTATATTTACTATAATAATTAAACTATTATATTATATTTACTATTATAATAAAACTATTATATATTATATTTTCTATAATAGTTAAACTATTATATATTATATTTACTATAATAATTAAACTATTATATATTTAAAATTATAATTAAACTATTATATATCATAATTACTATTAGAATGAAACTATTATATATATTAAAAAACAAAACAAATTAATTGTGTTGATCGACCTCAACAAAGGTCTTGTAAAAGAGTGTAAGCAAAAGAATGTAAGCTGCTCCTGAGTGTGTCTGCCCACCCCCCAGCTGAATTGTTGTGCAGGGGATATGCATAAGCTTGCTAACACCTTAGCAAATTTGCATGCAGCCTTTTGTGCTGTGGGGGATAAATAGGGGACTGCTTCACCTATTTTGTCCACAAGAAACAAAATGCAGAGAAGGGTCACTACTCAACAGGCATTGGAACTGATCCTGAGCAACACCAAACCTTTTGACTCAGATGGAGAAGACATTGTCCTTCAACCGGATTCGGACTCTGAGCTGTCTTCAGGTTAGATTTTTCAAATTACCTATTTTTATTCCCTGACTATCTTTTTTATTTAGAACCAAAACAAAATGTTAATTTGAAATTATTTATCTTGCAGATGAGGAGACTCCTCCTCTACCAAAAAAGAGAGCTCCGTTGGCGAGTGTGCCGGCAGAGACCGCAAAAGATGGCACAGTGTGGCGTGAAGTACAAGTAGGGAAATGTCTCCATTTCACCCCAATAGAACCGTACCCTACAGGTGGCGAGCCCAGGGCTAAGGCCAGACAAAGTGTCCGGAGTCGCCTTCAGAGCTTCCTCTGTTTTATCACTCTTGACATGCTTCGTAACATTCAACAATGGACTACTCAACATGCACGTCACACGGAGCAGGTGGATTGGTTCATGGATCTCCCGGAACTAATGGCATTTATTTCAGTCATTATCTTGCGGGGGGTGACCAAGGTTCCATCACTACGTGACAGCTGGTCAGCAAAGATCGTTTGTCACCAACTGCATCGCATCCTACAACCCTGGTCGACACATCACTATTGATGAACAGGTTTTCCCGTCAAAGACTCGCTGCTGTTTTCTGCAATACATTGCAACAAAACCAGACAAGTTTGGCATCAAGTTCTGGGTGGCTTGCAACTGGAAATCAAAGTACATCTGTAATGTCCTCCCATATCTTGGCAAGGACCCCAGTCGTCCCAGCGGGGAGAGAGTGTCCGAAACTGTAGTGATGAGGCTGATGGAACCATTCATGGACAGGGCAGAACTGTAACCACGGACAATTTCTTTACATCATTGTCACTTGCACAACGACTGCTTAACCAGAAAACCACAATGCACAGTCAACAAGAGTGGTCGGGAAATTCCTCAATCCACTAGACAGATGGACAGCACTGAATTCACCACTGAGGTGTTTTCAACCATTGGTGCCACACTGACAGTGTATGCACCCAAACGAAAGAAGGGCGTCTACATTCTCAGCAGCATGCACAGCGTGGTTGAGACTGAGGATACCAACTAAAGGAAGCAAAACACGGTCACACAATACAACCACACAAAGTGCGGTGTGGATGTAATGGACCAAATGGTGCGGGAGTACAGCGTGCTTGCAGGAACACGGAGAGGGCCAGTCGCCGTGTTCTACAACATGATTGACATGGCAGCACTGAATGTGCATGTGTATCAGGCATGCACTGGAGTGCAGGAGAGACGTGTGGACTTCCTGGTTGAGCTTGCAAAATAGTTAGGTGACTCTCATGTGAGTGAAAAGAAGGCACGCAAGGAGAAACTCCTTCGGCAACAACCTTCCACACCCAGCCCTGGCAAAAGGGCGAAGTGTCAGTCAACCATCGATGCACGAACAATTGTGTAACTGAGAAATGTGTTGACTGCTACAAATACACGTGTGGCAACTGTACCGGGGACATGCCCAGGTAGTGCAAGGTATGTTCCGACAGTGCAGACAGACTGCTGAGTGAGTGCTGAAATGCTAGTTACACAAGAAGGACATGCCACTCACACACACACATGCAGCCCCCCACTGCAGCCTATTGTAAATATGTGTGGAATTGTTTTATTCCTTGTATTTTTATTATTATTTTCATAACAAAAAATAAAAAGCATGGAAACAAATAACAGTTGTTCTTTTATATATTTTTCACACTGAAATTTCAGTCCTCTTGACTTAGACACAAATGCTTCTCGTCATTACTCACAGCTGTACCTTGCTCTAAAATTTCTAATTCTCTATTTAAAATATATAAAAAATGATTCATTGTTTCAGTGCTTTATGTATAGTCTTTATATTATCAAATACAGTAAACTGAATAGAACTAACTAGAAACTAAATATCTAAACTCAATGGAAAACAACAACCTCCTGTGGTGCGACAGTAATGGCCTTATTTACAGAAAAAAAGACGGTGATTATAGGATGTTAGCTAAAATCCTTCAGGTCATTCGACCCGTCTCTGGGTTCCAAAGGTAGAAATGTTCAATGACCCCTCTCTGGGACTTCTAGTTTTAACATTTGCTATGAGGGTGATATATACAAATTTAAATATATTTTAATATGCTGCTGCAAGACATACCTTTACATGCTATCCTGGCTTCATGGCTATACCGCTACTGAAGGATTCTACCCCAAACCACAAATTTGAGACAGAATCACTACTATGCTTGATTGAGTCATCAGAGACTTAACATGTTTTTCTAATCATATTCAGACTTGTACAGGCAGCTAAAGCTCAAATGACTGAATGATAGTGACAGGAAATTAACACACAGCCAAGCTTTAAAGCACCCTTAGAAATGTAAATGGCTGTGCCTCATCTAGCCAAGAATATTCCAAATAGCTCCACACTACATTCAGTCCTCCACCTATTCACACACTGGTGGTGGTAAGTTACATTGTAAACACAGCTGCCCTGGAGCAGGCTAACAAATCAAGGCTGCCATACAATTGGTGCCACCGGGTCCTTTGACAATTACACATAGCCAAGACAGTTGAAGTCTCTTACCCAAAGACACAATGCCAGAGATGGACAGATCGGTGGATCGAACAGGCACCGCACCAGTTATTGGACAATGTCCCACCACCTTAATCATCTTTCCCCCTTGCTTCTGATGCAATATTCGTGTTTGTTACAGGGTACAGTGGAGTCACAATAATTTTATTTACTGCTTAAGTACCTCTCGTCAAAGCTCTCCAAGTGTGAGTGAACCTCTGGCAGTTCTCAGCACTGGATAAGGGCACCTGTATCTCTGTGGCACTGAGCAGCTGAGAGGCTGTGTTCCGGTTCACAGACTCCGTCCACTGCTCCTCAGTGGGATTATGATTGCTTTCCGAGATGTCGACAGGAGTTAATGAATATCTTCTTTCACAAACCCTGGGTAATCTTTCCTACAAAATGCTCCCCTCATTGATAAGATCTACCATCATACAACGAGGAAGACCACTGGCCTCTAACTCTCAATTAAAGCGTGATTTTTCTTGCTTTGGAGCTCTTTTTTTCCCTTTTTCTTTTGCAACAGTGTGATGAATCTGGGTGCACTTATTATTGCTGGTAGTGGCAATGAAACTGTCTACCTCTTGTATAATCTACCCTCCGGTCTGCTTGCACTTCTATTGTCTTTTTATCACGGTTACTCTTTCACAAGGTCTCCTTTGTTCACAGTTACATTTTGTGTTTACCTCCTTTCTTCTCTGTTGCTCATCTCTGCCAAGGTTTGAAGAAGTAATTAGCTATCTGTCAAATACTCCCCATGTGGTGGTGAAAAAAAAAAATATTTTGGTTTTATTTCATTATCCACTATGCACATTTTCCATAAATTAAAAGTAAATTTATGTTCTGATTTACGCAACATTACTGAACAGCTTGTTTCTGAAAGACCCCCACCACCACCACCGTTCCCAGCATCCCCATTGGACAGCGGCCCTATACAATAATGGCCTCCACCTGGTGAGTAATTATAGATGTTCAAACAGAAACAATGTTGGGTGTCAAAGGAGTTCAAAAGAAGTGACGGGGCTGCATGATTATGATCAAAGTTATTGGGCATAAAGCTTTTTTTGGGCACATTGTGTGGAAAGTGCCTGTTAAGATACATGAACATCTGACATAAAAATGCCATCATGCTAAAAATAAGACTTAAATTTGTAGTCCAAACATTATATATATATATATATATATATATATATATATATATATATATATATATATATATATATATATATATATATATATATATATATATATATATATATATATATATATAT
>JAVLVB010000835.1:189570-206814 GCA_032876305.1 Orestias chungarensis
TTGTTGAAGTAGGGTTGCCACTATAACCTACAGGACACACAATTTGAAGTTTGAAAAGTTTGTAACATGCGTGTCATTAAATTTTTGCTATACTCTATGCCTACTTGTCAATAAAGTCAATACAATCACTAAATAAACAAAAAGCAAGACTGTGATGTTTACTGTTTAGTGTGTAGATGTATTTTGGGCATATTTGTCTTTTGCAATAATAACTACATTGCACTTGTTAGCATAATACTCAGCAGAAAGAAATCAGCATGAGATAAACCGAAGTGATAGGTACACCTTTCAGGAATAAAATTTCAACAAATTGGGAAGATGGGCGGATGGGTAGGTTTCAAAAGAAAATCCTGTCAGGCTTAGTGTGAATGGTAACAGATCATTAGGATCTCACTATCTTTTATCACACTTTATGCCTAATGTAAGAAGCATACAATTGGCGTTCCATAAGACGGATCAAGTCCCTGACTAGGAGATTTTTTCAGGCCAGGAGTTAGTCAGTTTCTAAGGTTGGAATTTACAGTAACTTTACTGCTGCATTTCCAATAGTACTAATATAACAAAGATTTTTCATAATAGGTAGTGCCAAGGTTAGAGCTATACAGTCATATCATGTAAAAATATTAACTACCTCGGGGGCACATCATCATCATACCGGGGAATACTAATGAAATATTATTAATATTATTACTGCTGGGAGACATTTATGTTAAATCTTTGCATCTGGGGGTGTTCATATAACACTTAGAGCATGTTGTTGCTGTACTGAAGAAATGGTTCAACAACTATTCCCAAATTTTCTACTTCTCCTGAAGTACCAGCAGGACTGGTGTCGTCTCCATCACCACCTTTGAATAGTAAAGATATATTGTATCCTCTGGTGAGTAACTGCCTTATACGGTCATGCCAAGTTGAACACATGAATGTCAAATTCCATTCCACACAAGAGGCAACTCAATATAACATACCATTCATTTTGTCACATAATTTGCCAAAAATACAGCTAAGAATCATGGGAAACACATCACGAAGCAGGAAGTAATAAATACAGTCTTATTCGATTTACTATAGTTTATGCAGTGACACAATGTAGCCTATGTCTCATTAACTTGGTCTTGTATTCATATGCATGATAATGGTAAGATTGTGTCCAATTTGTTGCGCAATAAATAATTTAAAAAGGAATTATTGTTAATAATAATAATAATGAAAGTAATAATAATGTGATGTAATGTGAATCAGTGATTTTGAAATCCCAATCCTTATCTTAATTTCAAGAAAAAAGCTATATTTAAATTGTGTAGCCTGAATGCCTCAAGTACATTTGGGAGTCTCCAGACATCATGCTGTGTTTACATTTTAAACACAAAATGTTGGTATGAGTATTGTTTTAAAAATAACTTAAAAAACGTGTGTCACATTTATATCTAAAAAGAGTAGGACACTTTTATCTTGGCTGGGATGACAACATAACCTCAAATACTATTTAGTTTAATTAATACTGTGGATTGTTTCAATATCAGTTGGGGTTTTATGTGTCAGTGAATTTAAACTTGTATTGAGTTTTGTTAGACTTTAGGTTGATGGAAGATGCTAATGAGACTTACAAGGAGGTAAACAGAGGACCGTCGTCTGAACTGTAATGTGAGGAAAAGGTGAGTAGATGTTCACATAAAAAAATTCCTAATTTAAACATAAGGTAACTATTATAGGATGGCTCTCTAATTCATTCATTTAGGATCAGTCAGAAATTTAGGAAGGAATAGCTCCAAATTGTGTTCCCGGATATCTGTGATGACGAAGAGTTTCCTAGTTCCATCTGGAGACAGGGCAGATGAACCAGACACTGAGAAAGTGGAGGTGGGTTCACTAAGCTAACAATGAACTTAGATGGAGGTGTATGAGGCCAGATTAGTCTCAAAAAGAATGAACTCATGCAGTGTTTTCCACAAATGCACATGCTCTGGTTTACAGTTGTAAAAAATATATTTGTGAAACGGAGTGTGCACATTTGTGAAACACAACATGTGCATTTCTGAATCTGAAATACAGAGTATGTGCATTTGTGGAAAACACTGCGTGAGTTCATTCTTTTTGAGACTAATCTGGCCTCATAGATACAACATCCAATCAGAATCATCAGTGGTTCATCAGGGAAACACAACCTTTCTGTTCTGCTTTGGTTGAAAAAACCAGTGACCTCCTGATTTTTGTACTGGTTGTTCATATTTTGATACGTGTTATTCTAGATAATCTATTTCTCCATGTTTCATTGTACTGATTACTTTTCATCATTCTTCCACACACACAGATGTTTCCAGTCTGGTTAACTATACTCACCTGTTGGATCTCATCAGTTTCTAATCCTCCACCTTTAACATCAGCAGTCAGATGGAGGCATATAAGAAAATCAACTAAAAATGTAAACTATAGCAACAAAAAGTTGGGATGAAAGTAAGAAAGTGTTTCTGACTTTGTGCTGTCAACCTATATTCCCCTTACATTTTTTTTCCGTTTTTTCTCCTAGTGAAGCAGGGAACATGTTCAACTTCCTGATCTCCTAAACAAACTGTGGGAATGATGAGTACATAATTTTTACTTAAGAAAAAAGTTAGCTTTATTCATCTATTAAATATTAACTCTGACCTCTATGAAGCCTCTCAGTCTCCATTCCAAGACTTTATCAACTTTATTGTCACTTTTGATAACTTGATTATTAGAATCATTGATTAGTTGACTTTTAATTTAAACACTAAAATAATCTAAAATGTAGTTTTTGTTTCAGTGAGATCTCTGTGTCTCACTTCTGATGTAAAACTATCTGTGATTCTCTCATCCAATAACTTACGTTTGACGTGCAGAAGATCTCAGAAGAGTCCCGAGCACCCTGCATCCAGCTGTCATTATGCACATTTATGCTGTACATGTTGTAGATAAAGTTTCATTAATTTACATCTGGTGTCCTGGTGGTTTTCTTTTTTTCATGGGAGTATGGAAAATTCCACCGGCATTTTCCTCAACATACCGCTGTAGTAAAGAAAAGCAGTGTTTAGGAAAAAGTGTCCAATTGATGGTGAATTACTTTAAACTTATTATATTTTACAGTTTTACATTTTACACTTAGCTTTAATTCAGATCATAGTCAAGGCAAGGCAAAGCAAGTTTATTTGTATGGCATATTTTCAAATTCAATTCAAAGTGCTTTACATAGGAAAAAAGAGCAGAAAATGAAACAATAAAATCAACTTTGAATTAAAAGATTTAAAAAATATATATATATATTCTCAGTTGCTATATGCACAGTTAAACAAGGCTGTTTTCAGCCCGGATTTAAACATTGCCAGAGTTGAAAGCTGTCTCACTTCTTCAGGAAGACTGTTCCAGATTTTAGGTGCAAAGAACTGGAATGAACCCTCCCCTTGTTTGGTCCTGACTCTGGGGATCAGCAGGAGGCCACTACCTGAGGTTCTCAGAGTCCGGGCTGGTTCATATGGCTCAAACATATCAGATATTTACTTTAGGGCTAAACCATAAAGAGAGTTGTACACAAGCAAGGTTGTTTTAAAGTCTATTCTTTGAGTGCCAGGAAGCCAGTGCAGAGACTTGAGCACTGGACTAATGTGGTCATATTTCCTGATTTTGGTCAGAACCTGAGCAGCAGCATTCTGGATGTTCTGAAGCTGTCTTAAGGCCCGTTTAGAAACCCCAGTGAGCAGGCCGTTACAGTAGTCTAACCTACTAGAGTTAAAAGCATGGATAAATCTTTCTAGGTCTGGTTTAGAGACTATTCCTCTGATTCTGGCAATGTTTTTATGATTGTAAAAGCCTGCTGATGTTAGTGAGAGAGTGTCAGAAGGTAACTGATGACACTTTCTCCGTGGGCCTCTGGAGGAAGTTGTTCTGCATCTACAGACTGATCTGTTCAATACAGCTACACAATAAATCAACAGGCCCATGTTCTCCTGCTATCAGCAACACGCAGATCTGAGTGTCATCAGCATAGTTGTGGTAGGACACATCATGGCTGCGTATTATAGAACCCTAAGAGCCTCCTTTTGGTGGTACACCTTCTATAGTGTTGTAAATATGTTTTGTGTCGGTAGTTTTTGCTTGTTCTGCTTCCTTATTGACATATCAAGGATTCAGACACAAAGCCGAATCTAGAAATTAACAACTGGAGTTTCATATATCTGTCACTGCTTCCTGTTGGAAATGTTTCCCTTCTTCTCTATGGTCTACTTTCCACCTGCTGCTCAGGATGCTGAGTGAAAAGATCCCAGGGTGACAGTCTGTCGTTTAGGTTTCATTTTGTCTAACAAATCACAGACTAAGCAGATAAAAATGATCTCAACGTCAACTTAATTGTAGTCATTGAGATTCTACCTTTGGAACTGTTAAAGTGAAGGTAATTTGGTTCCTATTGACATTCAGACTTGTCAGGTAAAACTCATGAAAAGTGGGTGGAGGTAGTGTTTTTTTAAACTCATGGTGAGAGAGCAAACAAAATTTTCTCCACCTTAGTAGCAGGCCTTTGGTATTACTTGTTATTACTCCCCTGATGTCTAATTTTATAAGGTTTCCAGATTAAATAATCGGTTTCATTTAACATAAATTTGGTTCCATAGTTTTGACAAAGAAAGATGCATGACTATTCCTTTTTTTAGCACATAACCAGAAATGTGTAATTACTGTAATCAATATTAGTGAAATAAATCCTCCCTGTACAGCCTGTGGGCTCCCTAGCAATAACATCTTGGGAAAACAACATAGCACTCAGCTCATCCCCCTGACACAAATAGAAAAAAATACATATATTTTTGGTTCTGATGAACCCCAAGAGACTTGAGCATTAATCCTGAATTATTTTTCTGTGAAAAAAATCTTGGTGTTTCTAAATCGTTTCTGTACTATTTACATTCTACTACAGTGAGCGCTTTCATCTCATCCGAAGTAGGACAAAAGCTTGTCATATTTAAAACCAGTTGTCATCGCTCTGTTCTTCCTGTCATTGCTGGAAAATGGGTGAGCGATCTGACGTGAGAATTGTCTGATCTGGCGTGGGCTGGTTTCCATCTGTTAGTGACTGCGAAGAATCAGAGAAACATTTTAGACCTCTTGCCTCCAGCACAAATTGTCTGCTGCCTCGTAGTCTCGCCCTCCGAGTTCTACATTTTAAGATTTGTGGGAGTCTGTGTGGTTTTAAAAGGAAACGGTTTCCTACAAGATGTTTTATCTTTGCTTGCCTTTCTTTTCATGAGACTTGTTTGCTTCTAAGGCAGCACTTTAAGTTTACTCAGTCTAAAGTATACTTTGCGATGTAAAGAAATTACCAGTTGAATGGGTCACAAGCCCGTCGGAATCAGATGAGAAGGAAGGCAATATCCGCCCTGTTCTAATGAAGCGTACATGAATGATGAGCCAAGCCATGTTACATGTCTACATACCGTTTTTAATGAAGCTTAAAGGAAGACTAAGTAACTTTTCAATCTTCATAACATAAATTCATAGCCTTTGTGATTATGCGTCGACTTACAGCTCGTTGAATGACACCTCTTTCATGGCCCAAGGGGGTCCGTATCGTTCTAACCGGCACCAAGCAACTTTGAAGATGGTGGCACGAACACCTGCCACAAAAAATAACTACAAATGTGCTGACTGCTTTACGGCGTACATCACCTCCCCACTTTTCTATTTTCAATATCATTATAAAAAAGGGTTTCACCACAATTAGATTATTTACCTCATCGGCACTCATCCTTCAAACAACTACTCGAAACCTAATGTTCTTTAATTACGGGAGCACCAGGATTTTACAACTCTGTGTGCTGGTCATCAAGGGAAATGCATTCTTCTTTAGGCAAAACACTACCGCTTTTTTCTGCACTGGCCACCAAAATAGAACAAAACTGAAACTTCTTTAGTGTTGCTTTACATTTGAATGTCTAAGCATTTTTGTTTAAGTTTAGGTTTGACTTATTTTATTTATTTATTATTATTATTATTATTATTATTATTATTATTATTATTATTATTTTGGCACTAGTGGTCTTTGTTGAACATAAAATTCACAGGAAAAGATGAAGAGATAGCGAGAATACATGCAGATGTTGACCTTACCAACTGAGCTACTCAGTGTCCTGGTTTACAGACAACTTATGTTTTTTGACAGTTTTACTCAAATCACTGAAAATAGTTAATATACTAAGCTAATTTATTTGCCCTTACATTAACAATTAGGTCAGTCACTGGAGATGTGTAAAATCCCACCAATAAAGCACAAAAAGGTAGATTATATAACTTAGTACAAACTTATGTACCTTTTTTTCTGCATTGCCATTGTATCACATTGGTACTTAGCACTTCACTGAAGACTTACAAATTTGGCTCATTCAGACGTCTCTTATGTAAGAAAAAAGTGTTGTTGTTCTTGGAGTACTCTCAGCCAAGAGCTTCTAAGGCATTCCGGAAAAAGACTTGTTATACCTTTATCTGGCAGCATGAGCCATAGACAGGTCACACTTCCTTCACACGCCACTAACTGGGTGTAAAAAACCCTTTATCTAGCACTAAACCTTCTTGCCAGAAATCAAACTTATCAAGTTAGACTTGAAGATATCTGCTCATCAGAAAGAAAAAAAATGAAAGAGAGAATTAGACAACGTCTTTTATAATAAATGTGTAAATGTAAATAAGTGTGCATGTACGGTAAAGATTTAGTTTGAAAACATGAAGCCTATTTAAAAATAGTTGGAGTAGAGAAACTTAAATCTATGGGAATAAAATACATATTATTTCTCTTATTTTTTATGTAAACCTAAATAGTCATATATAATACTTGGAAACTATTTTATATTTGCGCGATGAATTAAAGATTGAAAAATACATGCTTTGTTTCTTATTGGATGCTATTTAGTCAGGACTACGTTAAAGCACTTGTATCATCCACTACATTCAAATCTCGAGGCCCTGTTCTTTATGTAGTACAGTAAGGTGCTTTACTCTGGTGTTATTTTTTTTAATTAATTACTCATAAAGTTAAAAAAATAAAATAAATAAGAAAATCTAAATCTGATAAGAGACTATCAGTGTCTGATCCCAGCAGAGTAGCTGCCTCTGCCTGTTAGAACTGAATCAATAATACAAATAATGCTATTTCAGTGTCCACCTACACTGTTTGCACCAGATTTCATTACAAACACTTCACGAAGCCTCAGCAGAGAAAGAGATTAGTATTAGTACTTCCTTATGTTTTTTAATTGTAAAATAGCAAAATAATTTTTTAATAGTATAGCTATTTATTTACCTGAACAACATAAGTAGTTAGTTGCCCCTATAAAAAAAGGGGGTGAGAAAACTGAACTCAGGGGGAAAAAGCATTAATTTATTGTGCATGTCCTTTGCTGAAATTTGGAAACGTAGAGTCCCCAACAAATTCCTCCGAAACGTTTCGCCAGATTTCTTTAGTAGTCGCTTGTGTTTCTGTAACACTGAATTCACTGTAGGAGTCCAAAGTAAAAGCTTGCCTTTCACCGCACAGATGGCAAAGACCAAAAGGAGAAAAATAACTTCCAGAAAGTTGTTGACATACATAAAAAACGGAATGTAAACGTACTCTACAATTTTCACTTTGTGAGTTACTCTGGCCACTGTCCAATAGCAAAGCCAAAATACGTCTAGTAATCATTTTAAACAATGCAGAAAAAACTGAAGGAAAGAAAGCTGAGAATCACACTATTGTTTTTAAATTAATGAAAAATATGGCGTTTTGCCATTACCAGCTGTATGTGCCTACAAGTAGAGGCCCTAACAGAAACCAAAAACTTAGCATGGCTTGGAGAATTAAAAATAATAAATCAATCAAGCTTTCTATGTTTTTGAGGTAAAACAATATTTGTAGGTCTTTGTAATATTAAAATGAAGTAATTATTTCTTTTTCACTCGGACGTTCTTATACGGCAGGTTTCTTTTTTTGGTAATTTAGGCACTGAAGAAGCCTCAACTACTTTTAAATAATTCTTGTGGGAACATTCTTATGTGCCTGGTTAAAAATAACTAAGATATAAACAATTTAGTAGCACTGTGTTGTACCTCCATAAAGACTGGTTTGATTATGGTGGTTGAGTTGGTAAGACAGCAAATGCTGCTCACACGATAGACGTTCAACTTTTAAAGGAAGTTGAAAGTTTATGGAACAGGATGAAAGCATTTTGAACTTCAAATTAGGTGATTGCTTCAAACAGAGCTTGGTGACAACACTGTTCAACCATTCGATGTATGGCTGTCCCATTTGTCAAAATTGGTAGTAGTCAATAATATACTTTCCTACTTTTGCTCCTAAAATCAACAATAACCTATATTTCCCATTTTTTACCGAGCTTTTCTCCCAGAATCTCGACCACACACTTTTGCCACTCAGTCTATCCCGTGGCTACACCACTAAAACCAACTCTGCTCCCCAACTCTTTCACTTTTCCATCAGTCCCTCTCAGTCACCACTCCTCCCCGCCTCTATCAAAGTGATCAAAGGCACAGTGTGCTTGAGTTCTTTCCACCCTCTGTCTGAAGCACAGAGATGAGGGAAACAAAGGCCCCACAGTAGTCTGCCACAAATAACCTCTTCACAGCGCAGCGCTCAATCGCACACACACAAAACGTGTGCGCACCAACACAGCCCTTGGCTTTGGTAGGAGAAGTGAGGGTGACAGGTCTGTCTAACGGCACAGAGTCTATCCTGCCACTTGTTGGTTCTCTATAGTGATACCCCGCATAAAAGGATGCAGCTTCTAATTATCTCCCATTCACAACCAACTGACACGACACTCGAGAATGACTTGACTGAGAGGGGAGTTGACTGCATGCTTTGTGGTGCAGAACGGCAGTTTAAAAATGTTCCTGCAGCCTAAATGACAGCACGTACTGCTGAGAATATATGGCTACATGCAGAATGGAAAGCAGCCCTGTCGTAATTTCTGACAATGGCCATTGTCATTTGCCTACTTCTTCTTCCATGTTATCAAATGACTATTAAGGGTCAGTGTGAATTACGTTTTAGTTTGCACAAGACAGGTTTTGGGGATGCCTTATGTGTAAGATGTTTAAAGCAGACACACTTCATTGATCAAAATGTAAAATACACAGGACTTTCTCTTGTGCATACCGTTTGTTGTAGAGCAATTTTCTGTCTGTCACCGAAGCAACATCCACCTGCATTACATTTTCTCCCGACAAAACTGTCTAAAGTCCTCTTTTCAACTACAAACGGCCAATGTCCCGCATTATGCAACAGTTGGTTTGTTTTTTCATTCATCTGCAGCCCAATTCAGGATTTCAGAGTACAGACCCCTAGCTGAAACCAGCGGATACAGAGCCTCTAGAAAAGAAATTAGTTTTAAAAAGAGGGTTGTAACTTGTTCCAATTTGGCTCCAGTAGCAAAAGTAGCCACAATAAGACATGCACATCTGTATCTACGTCTAACGTAAAGTGGCCCCTAATGAGGCCTCGTGTAGTTTGGTTGTCATTTGTAAAGAAATAATAAAGGCTCTAGATCCTTCATGAAAAACAACAATTTTCAAAAAGACTGCCACGAGAAATAGGAAGGGATCAAACTCAAAATCAGTCACAAAGGGGTCAGTTTATCAATGATCAAACGTAGTTCTGGTGACTTCTCAAGTGTTGTCCCTTGTGTGGAGATTGTCAAAAGTTGTGGAAATGTCACTCTACACTTGACGTTTGTTCGTCACTGGGTAAACTGTGTGGTTCATTAGCCTTGATTAGGGTTTTTCGGCAAAATCAGTGTGGAGGCGGCTTTTGACTATATAATGAGCTCAGCTGAAATCACAGCAACCAGCCTCACGGAGCAGCAGGTGCCGCTCGAAAACACAAACTGTACTATTCTCGGCATAACTGCGACGACTGCAGCATACAGAGTTATACAGATCGACAGTAGACCGACTCCTGCAAGTCACTTCACAGCCATGGAAAAAGAAGACAAAAAAATGATCAATGCTAAAACTGGTAAACAAAAAAATATATGTTTACAGCAAAGATACATTTTACACAGTAAAACATAAAGGAGTGGCTACAATCACTTTGATTTTACACCACACATAAAGTGCTGTATTATTGATATCCATTGATTTTTTTTTCAGATTTTATCATTTTTCAAGCAAAATGTTATTGAGATTGAGATACTGAGATAACTTACCTCTGGACAAGGCATGTATTGACATCTCAATTCCAACTCTAATCCCTGTATTCCTGCACTGGTATGCCTGTCATCCAAGATGTGGAAAGAACATGGCTCAGAACCAAAACTACAAAGTTTTGACTGTAAAAACAACAACTACACTGCATTATTTGGAAAAGAAGCCATTTGAAACAAGCAATACTGGGCAAAGAACAAACAAGAGGATGACAGCATGATAACATAACTCTACCCATCATCTATTCACACATTAGAACATTGTGGTGGCAGTACAATGCTGAGTAGAAAGTGGGTCATAGTTGATGTGGAGATTGAATGGAGCAATCCAAGCAATCCTTTCTCAAGTTATTGACCCTGACCATGTTGACAAAGTTACATTATAGCGGTTTAAATTAACAAATGGGAATTAATTAATTAAAGTCCAGACCCAAACCCAAAAAGAAAAATAAATTGGGGCACTACTTTAATATTTCAATTCACCTATGCTCTCAATATAGTCTGAGTTACAGTTGTGAATGCGATGAACGGTGATAAGTATTTATTCAGCTGAGCTGTATATAATTACATGTCATTCCTTTCACATTGTTATTTATACAATATACATGAAAACAATGAATAGCTGTCCCTATCCTTTTTTAATTATTTAGTTCTGTAAGAATCTGTAAATAAAGGTGCAAGTTCCCAGCAAAACCTATTATATTTCTTATTGATCGCTGATGTGGTATTTTGTACTGTTTTCACAAATACACTTTATACAAAAAATACTTTCATATGATTAGTTCTGCACCGTCAGAGGTAAAGCTGTGACCATTCTTTAGGGATAGAAATATTTTATGACTCTAGTTTCTACTTTATGTCTGCAGTAAACTTTGTAAATGGTAGGAAAGCAGTTTTTATGTGCCCCACTCTACTGGCATCAACAGATAGGTCAGTTTTAGTCACAGCTCCAAATCCCATTTTTAGATCTCTATTGCCCATTACTTCACCTTCAACACGGGAGGCTTACCTCCATTAACATTCTCTGATTTTTAAATTGTGTCAATAATTGTTTACATGCTGTGGACTGATCTCCTATTTTGTTACTAATTGTTGTCATGTCGACCATATCTGTTTGAGCAGCTATTTGGAGTCCTGTTTGGATCGGGTTTGAACAGGGATTGTTTGTTTGGTTTGGATGCAACAGCAGATGCTGTCTAAAACTGAGCTAACTAAAAATGTGCCCTAGGCACTTTGTCTTCTCCTGGTGTTCTTTCATTTCTTGTGAGTTTTGCCTCAGAGGTTTGTCCTTTAAATGTAATACACTTAAAGAAAATCCTTTATAGGCACACTTAATACCTGACGTGGTTTAAGAGCAGGAACCACTTCAACCATTGTCAGCTGTAGCATTTATACCTCATGTTTTAGTAATGTAAATTATTAAAAGCTTTAAGAAAAATAACCCCATACTGTTGCCTTTCAGGGCATATAATGCTGTAGTACACAAAGTCTCATACCATGTTTTTCATAGGGACTCTCCTATACTGTTTGCGCTCACTCATCCTGTGGACATACTGTCATGTAACGTTTTAACGACTCGAGCAGAGGTCGAGGCTTCATTTAGCAGATGGAAAAGCTGTTGTTTTTATAATGACCACAGTAGATAACTGTCAGTATTGTTATCAAATTAATACTCTTCATTGTCAAAAAGGAAATGTTAAAAGGTGTGATATAAGTAATTAAGAGGAGATTAGCAAAGTATCAACTATCAATGTTGTCATTTTAAAAGAAAACCTCTGGCTAAAATGAAGCTCAGAATATTTCCTTACGCTCCGTCATCCAACAAAGTGTATTCAGCTTATTTCTATTACACCTTCGCCTGTGTTCTGGAACACCAGTCTGTTTTGGTCTATCCCTCTTTGTTTTGACTGTTGGCTTCCCGTTGTACAGACCGCAGCTGCGCAAAGAAGGCTTGGGTTGAGATCTGTTCAGCAGCTCAGCCATCTAAGCGCTATAAATGACCCACAATATGCCAGAGTGCCCACAGGGGAAATAAAGCTTCCAGACATGAGACTCCATCATCACTGCGTTCGAGAGAGGGAAGTAGTGGGGCAGCGAGCATTTAACCATGCCTTCTTTGCTGGCCTCCCGTGTCTTGTTAAAAGCCAATGGCCACTTATGACAGAAAGGATAACTGAGATGATGAAATGTAATGGGCCAGGAGGAAAGGGCCTTGGCTGAGAAAAGGCTGGGGAAGTGGGAAGGAGGAAGACACAGGAGCAGATGGGAGATCTAAATGGTCTTAACACAAAGAGGAAGTTTTTCTTTGGTAACAACCAGCTAGTGGTGATTTTTACTTTTCTATGAGGGCTGTCAAGATTATAGGTTTATGGAAATGCAGATCCCAGCACATTTAAAAAAGGAGACCAGGGGGGGACAGGATTAGATTTGAAAATTGGGAGTTTGGTATTCAGTTTAAATAGTTAGTTTATAGATATTGTCTCAGCAAAGATAAATAAGTGTAAACACATAAAACATAAAAACACTTTAAAACATAAAGTTAACATAAAAGTCAATTTTGTCAATCTTTATATAGGGGGGAAACCCCAAAAGGCCAGTGCTAAACAAGCTGGCTGTTCATGTAGTGCTGAATTTGATCATGCTGTTAGAAAGTGAAGTGAAAGGAGAAGGTGAGGAAAAAAGCAATTTGCAATTTTGGATTTGAAAGAAAATACCTCTAAAGAATTTGAGGAATTTCAAAAGAAAATGTCTGAAGCTAGTTTCAACACTTCAAAAGCCACTACATACAGATTTGTCCACACAACATACTCCTGTTGTCTCAGTCATTGGGGTTAAGCTCTCCCTAAACCAGAGAAAACGATGAAGGTAGAAGGTCACCTTTGCTAACATGAAAAACAAATTAACTTGACTGTTGCTCAGTGGTCTAAAGTCTCTTTGGAAGTTTAAAAAATATAATATAAATTTTTTTTGGAAGCATAATTATCAATTCTAGAGAAAATGGCACGATTAAATAGAATACAAGTTGATGGAGGTTTAGTGTTATAGTTTCACAGTCAGTCATGCAGTTAACCGGTTTAAGACATTCTGGGAAATATTATGAAGAAGAAATATGTAAGGTTTTTCCTGGTAAAATAAAGATTTAATGTATGGTGGATTGTGGAGTCTGGTCATCTACTGATCTTTTAACTTGTTTTATTAATTCAAGTGTCTAAAGAGTCACTTGATTGGACACCTTTCCACACCAACTGATCTCTGCTCCAGAAAAGCATTACAAGGATTCTGATTTCATTTTCTAGCTGGAATTGTTACACATACTGCAAAAAGTAAAGTAAGCTAAAGTAACTGTCACCTAAGGCATTGTTTCAAATTAAAGCATTGACTTTGTACTGAGTTCATATCCTGCACTGTAAATGGGCAAACGTCTGATATGACTGATATGTTTGATTTTTTTGTTGTTGTAATATATAATCAATAAAATAAAATAAACACTTTTATGCTTAAAAGTTTCACTCTGGAATTTATTTATTATCAATAAATACAATAATTGCTTTGGTAATTGAAAAAAAATTAAAAGATTTATACATTTAAAAATTTTAATACACCTAATCTTGTGAGACAGACAAATAAATGTGCAATCAACTAACAGCATAGCCTGTTTAAACTTACTGAAATCTGAGGTGAAACCAACAACCCAATCCTAAAAGACAAGTTTGATCCAGTTTCCCAAGGTTGTGTGGATCTCTGAATATTTAATAATCTATCTATTAACTATTTGTGTGTCAAACCTCTTATGTAACAAATACGGTTTTTCACATATGGTTATCAGGTTAAAAGTAACTCCTTTGTCTCTTTCCATACTTTGAAGATGATTTGTTCATGTGTGTATTTACCTCTTTTTGTCATTCCTCTGAAAAAAATGCAATTTTTAGTTTTGTAAATAAGAAACGATACCACTGAATGTCCAAGTTTGTTGGAGGAGAGTTTTAGACGTACAAAGGTTTAAAACCTCTGGCCTCTTCACCGATTGAGAAAACAACTCTGACTTTGCCTCCTGCCTAATGTGACCATCTTGTAAATCTTGGTGAAGTTGGAAGCCTAGTTTAGACGAAATTGGATTCCCATCGAGGTCCAGATGGCTCCCTACAGTCAGATTGTCAGCGTACACATGTTGGCAACACCTTGTCTCTCACCCTGCTGCTAGAAGGTCAACTTCTTGCTGTTACGTAGAGCTTCACAGTTTAGTCTGGGAAGCAATCCAACATTTATTAATGTCCTTCAATACATTCATTCGCGCAGGATATATTATTTGGTGAGACATGCTGACCAGTAAGTCCCTCTCTTTATCATTTTAAAACATAAAGGCAGACAAGAAGCCTTGGGCTTATATAGTTGCAGTTTTAAAAATGTACCAAACACTATCTAGTAGGGTCCTGTATTGTCTTATTCTCTGAGCTAAACAATTTTTATGGGCTCAGGAGAAAGATTACACTGGGGGAATAAGAAATGGCTTTTAGAGGAACATGTCTGGCCTTACAGCTATGTCAGTGCATTTTTCTGTCTAATACTTTTGGGAAATGTTTGGGATAGCGATGTTCAAAGATTCAAAAAACATAGCTGTTTTGTACATTAATAATGGAGAAACAGGACCCAAGGTAATAAAACTGAAAAGATTTGAGATATACAGCTAAAACCACTCTAATAGGCCCTTGAGAGAATAGAAATATGAACAGACTGAATGTATGCTTGTCTCATTCTGAGAGTGTGTAACATCTGTTTGATATGATTATAGAAGTCTGACCTGAATACATAAAATATTTAAAATAACAAACTGTAGGGTATAGATGTTTTGAAAAAGATGTTCGTATTTACATATTAAGTCACTTGCATGCACTTAAAAGAGAGCATTCATATGCATCGTTAAAAAATTAAAATGGCAAAAATAAATTGCTTATTCGAGAGTGAACAGACAGTGCAAACGGAGACGATCCTGGAGAAAGTAATGAAAAGAAGGGTAGAAATATTTCTCCCTGAATTTGATTGTCTGTACAGACATGGAGACATATCTCTGTTTGTGTACAGCCGGTGCGTGTGACACTTTTCTTGTTTTGAAGTTAACTATCAAGAGAGAAAGCTTATGTTGCTTGCGTCTAAATAGCAGTGAGCTGTGTGTTCATTCGTGGTTCTTTTTTTTGTTTTGTTTTTCTTTCCCCGTTGTCCTGCTCAGCGTCATGGGTAGTAGATTGAGTTTCTGGCTGCCATAGTTGTGCTTAGCAGATTTTCTTTTCTAAGTGAGGCTTTAAAATGTCGTTTATTGATTTCTGAGGTGTTATATACATTCTAAAGCTAAACATGACTGAGGGATGTGGGGGAGTGCACCGAGTGAAAGGGAACACATACACAGACCAAAAATCAACATTCAAATATAAACAAGTAAACAAACAAACAATAACAAAAACAAAAAAACAAAACAACAGATCCCAAAAACTGGCTGCTCCTGTAGGATCCTTGGGAAACTGCGAAATGGCAATGAATCATACCTGTGGAGATATAATTAACAGAAAGCAGAGCAAAGACAGCAATGTATGCAGCACATAAAACAAATAAATAAGTTTGAGGCAAGTATGATGTTAGTAATAAACAGATTTGTGCAATTAATTTGATCTTTATAGTTTGTGATTGCGTGTGAGCATGAAGAAATTGTGATGTAGGTCTTACATGAATTATTCTCAGCCATGGGTACAAAAGGCTACTTCCACGCCTCTCCCAGAGCCCAGAGTGACCAGGGGAAGCACAAGGTCCAGGACACCAGGGCCACTCAAGAGCACAGAGATCAGATAGCCCGCCGCAGGGACACCACGCACCCACCCAGAGGACCGCAGATGGGGTACGGAGTAGAGCCCTCCGAGTCTGCGGAGTAGAGCCCCCAAGGTACCAGGAGCAGCACTCTACCCGTCACGCCAGGCCCTGGTCGCTCAGGCCCGGGCCAGGGCCGGGACCCAGTGCCCAAAAGCCCAAGCACTTGCAGTGCCGAGCAGAGAGCCCGCCCGCCCCCTGAGAGGGACAGGCGACCCCAGACAGCCAGCTGGGGTGTATCGATACAAGCCCCCATGCCCTCAACACTGCACCCCAGGGTTCAGTCTGGCTGCAGGTGAGTGCAGCAGCTAGCAGTTGAGGAAGGGTGAGTAGGGGCCAGGGCACGAGCCCTCCCACCTTGGAATAGCATGGGAAGTCAGAGGACACCCAGACCCAGCCCCATCCACATTCATACACAATCATGAATGCTCACTCACTCACTCACTCACTCTCTCACTCACTCACTCACTAACTCACTCATTCACTCACTCACTCACTCACACAGTCACTCAAGGTATGGATGGGGGTTGGTGGGCGGCCTCCAGGACGAGAAGCACCGACACCGTCTTCACCGCCCGAGCGGTTTTTTTGCCATCAAAGCCCCCTAATTTTCCATTATAACTTTCCTGCAGCATAAAGTACTTTACATTTATTTAAAGCTTACTTTCAGAACTGTTAAAAAACATTTACGTTTGAATACTATAACTTCTTGAAAAATATGCTTTAAGTACCTAGTACCTTTCTGAGCTATCTGAAATAATAATAATAATCGGTAAACCTCTACTTTGGTTTTTTTCTGAAATGCAGTATGTGTAAGAATTTTATCATTTATTTACAAGCATTAAGTACTGAAGATTTTCTTTATCTTTATTATTTAGCCATTTCCAGTAAAACATCCATTTTAGCTGTACCCTCCAGCACTGTTGTGTTTTCCCCATGTCACATCTTACTCTTAACATTTTTCTGTTAAAGCAGAGTGCTCAGGGGCTCTTAATCTGTGTTCAGCTGTCAAAATGATTTATCCAGGCAGGGGGAAAAAAACAAGTGGACACGGGTGTATTCGTATCCTGGTGTGTGTGTGTGTGTGTGTGTGTGTGTGTGTGTGTGTGTGTGTGTGTGTGTGTGTGTGTGTGTGTGTGTGTGTGTGTGTGTGTGTGTGTGTGTGTGTGTGTGTGTGGGTGTGTGTGTG
>JAVLVB010000835.1:215553-229788 GCA_032876305.1 Orestias chungarensis
ACACGAGGCATTACCGCAACTCGACTAACTCAATTGTATTAATCCTTAAGATTAACAGCTTTAATTCTCAACATGTTTCCTGTGTGAACATCTTCTTTTCTCACATAAAATGAAAGTAGTGCGTGAGGTGAATATCCAAATTCAGTCATTTGCAAAAGTATTCATCCAGCAAGATTCTTATTCACATTTTGTTACTTTAGAACTATAAAATCCAATGTATTTTGATTTAATGTGGGAGACTAACAGCAAGTGTTTTGAAATAATAAAAAAAACAGCATTGAAGAGGGTCTAAAAATGCTGCCCTGAATTTAAGTTCGTCCACCTTGTTCACTCGGAACATGTTCTCAGTCCATGTTGGATAAGAGCCTCGCCATAGGAAGATGCCGCCAACCCTATAATGTGTTGAAGATTGTGTATAGTGTTACTTTTGTACTTTCCACAAAAGTATGGTCACAGTAAACGTGGGCAATGTTTGCAGTATTTGCAACAAATTTTAAAAATCACTTTTACAGACAGCATTCATTCAGTAACAACTGCCGCATTTATGGCAAGACTCACTATTTGGACTAAGAAGGCAACTTTTGAAATCAGTCTGTTTCACTGATTATGTACAGGTACCAGATTGCAGGTGATTGATTGCAAATGCTCTCTAACAGTTTGGGATTTTGACTTTTTTAAATTATATGAATAGAAGTATGTGCATCTTTCCTTATGCTTCACAATCATGTACAATAGTTTTTTTTTTAGTTTTTTTTTGTTTGTTTGTTTGTTTTTGTTTGTTCGTTTTGTTTTATCTCATAATTTTCACAAAACTATTCTGAAATTGGAGGTTGCAATGTGTAGAAAAAGCCCTGAATGACACTCATTTTGGCCACAAATCTGTGCCTAAAATGTGATTTATGTAACATATATGCGTTTAAAATTGGAGTTTATCCATCACACATTGGGTGGGTTCTTATTTTTGTTAATGAATGCCATCAATCCTTTGCTGACACCTACTGTCTTAACCTCCCTCTGCTCCTTTCCTCAGGAGTCAAACTGAGCACTGTCAGTTTTAATCTCTCTCTTAAGCACCATCCTCTCACCTCACACACACACACACACACACACACACACACACACACACACACACACACACACACACACACACACACACACACACATAAGCAAAGCTTATAAATAAGGGATTTAGATTACAGTGAACACAGCTATAGTCCCGCGATGATGGAGTGTGTGTCCTCTGAGGGTGAGCCTTATTGGAATTCATATGATGTTTGTTGACTCCCTTCATATGGACAGGTGGCTGTGTGGAGATAAGGTTCCGCATATTGTGCCGACAATGATGTTGCCGAATGTGCGCGCCCGCCCCAGACGTACGCAGTCATCCAGCGTTGTGTCAGGAGTTTGGCTTTTTTTTTTCTTCCCCCTTTAATCCTAACCCAGTCAGAGGGATATTTATTAATCTCTCTGTTTCAAAGAGAGAGACCGACAAAGCCTTTCAGGTGCACGAGCGAGGTGATTTCTCCGAGGGGTATCTCCATGCATCGACAATTAGCCGGGACAACACTGCAAAATCCGCTTTGTTTTGTTGCCAACGCTGCACTAACACGGGCCATGGGTTCCTATCTCTCACTCCCAACTTCCTCTTCTTCCACACATTTGCATTCACTTTGTTATCATGGATCACTTTTGCCAACCCAGGAGGCATATGAGAAGAGTGTTTGATATTTATTTATTTTCTTTCGCAGAGGAAGGAAGTAGAAATTTTTGGGGGCATTTCAGAGGCACATACTCTCATCCACCCAAATAGCCTTTGCTGAATTCAGTTTTGTCAGCATAAAGAGATGGTGAGCCACCACGTCATTGATTCATAATACCTTCCTTCTTAAACTGTGAAATGAAAACAGAAGCAATGTTGTGTTTGTGTGTGTGTGTTTGCCACTTGGTTCAAAGTGTGTGTGCAGCCCAAGTGGTTCCCATCTCTGATCCTAATGAAAGACTGTTTTTGTGTTTTCTCTCCTCTGCTAATGTCTTGGCCCGCTACACATAACCTACGTCTCTAAATGCCGACCTTGTCTTTCGGCCTGTTGACAGGCCAATCTCTTTTTTGATCTCGTGTTTCAAAGGCCCACGATACACAAGCTGACATTGCTGAAGGAGGCAAGACAATTCATTGAGAGTATACCCAATAGATTGTGTGTTACAACTAAACCTTTGAAGCCGGCAATTCATGACATATCATATATTGACTAAGTGTTTCTGTGAACTTTATGTATGTAAGGCTTTATTCTAATGGTTTTCTACTCTGCAGGATACTAATCATGTTATTTTTTTATTCTAAAATCGGACATAGGCAGAAAACACAGTAAAATAAATAATGAATGAAACAAAAAAGTAACTAAGCTAAACAATGGAAACAATGGGAAATTTATGTTTTTTATCAAATTTGTGGTTTGACACAGTCAAGCACACTTAGTAAAACTTTGTAGTAAAAAAACAAAAACACTGCACTCTTTTAAAGACTTAATAAAACTTAATGTATTGTTTATTTTGACCACAGTATACAGTTAGTGAACTTTTAGTGTTAGTGCATAAATGGTTAGTGCATTTTAAATGACAAAAATCAGTCTTATAACATAGATATGTAAATTCAATTTAATTCAGAAATACTTAATTTTTTCCAGAGGGAAAATAAATGTGGTCATAACTCATATTATCAAAGTCATTTTTTAAGAGTTGTTATGGATGCTGAAGGTCATGGGCGCGGTGTTCTCCTTTAGATGTTTGTTTTACTGCAGATTGGACAAGCTGCACAGTAGACGTGATCTTTCTGCCAAGCATCAGTGGAAATGAAAGGTTTAAAAATATATCATGGCAAATGTAAGAAAGCTATTTTGAGATGTTTACTTAAGCGAAACAGTTCTAAAAAAAAAATGGAACAGCATTTGACTGAGGTCGCCAAAAGGGAGCAGTATAGTGAGGGCAACAGGGCATATGTAGGGCAATGCAATGAGAAGATCTACAGTAGTAATTTAGACATCCACGAGGATTTAAAGCAGTTTTGACAAGTTGAGATGGCGAGAACGTTAACGTGATTTGTCATGTTTTTATGACATACAACGTGTAAACGACAGTGACCTGCTAACGACTGGTGTCTGTGCGTCTTTTGTTTTAAAGTTAGTTGGAATGTGGCATTGAAATATTCCAGCAGAGAAATTATTTTTCTCTTGCGGTTATTTTTTAACCTAATAAATAAATAAAAATATTTTATTTTTAAATTTAGAGACACATGCTTAATTTAAAAATAAAATTAAAATAACAAGACTCTTTAAAAGTCTGGTTAAAGATAGAGTGTTTGTGTCCTCAGGAGATTATATGCTTGATAATAGACTAATTTAAAGGTAGTACAAAGACCTGGGGTAAAATTGGAACTCAAGTGTGACTGCTTGGTTTAATCAAAATCTCCTTTTCATTGATCATCAACACATATTTATAACACCACCTATAAATAACCTGGTCTTTGTTTAACAAATAAGTCCCTGAAAAGCCGGTATGACTCACTCCTCCCACACAACAATCATTAGAACAATATGGTGAGCACTAAAAGCTCTCTCACTGGAAAGGGGTCCAAAAGGACTACCTCTTCATCTGGCTGCTGAAAGACGAAAGCTCACTGACATGGCAGTGGAGCAGAAATAATATGTCCTATTTGATGACTTAAAAAGTGTAGCCTGAATACGTCCAGAACTGCCACGTTTATTATAGCAACGGAGCTTAACTACAAAACACACGGGATTATTTTTTCTATGACACTTTTGGTACGTCAACTTATTTCTTTGGAGCTGACTTTCCGCAGCCTCCGGTGCGAATTACAAAACTATTGACCGAGCAGTAAATTACTACGTAAGATCTCAGAATGAATCTGACCAAACAGGAAGAACGATCAATGCTGTTTGCACGCATCATGTGTTTGGGAGAAATTCTTTTCGAAGCCAGAATTAGTTTTGCTGTCAGCAACTTGACCCTCCGAGACGCTGTCTGATGTCCTGCTGCAAATACATTAAAGCAATTTGTGGGGGAATAATGCAACACTTCAATACATGAGAACTACATGTTTGCCGACAGCTAGCAGAGTGGATTTCCACATTTCTCGTCTTGCCTTTAGCCAGAATTAGATTATTATTACAGTGTTTTCAAAAAAAGTGTTAATTTTCACAAAACCCAAACCTTTTATCAGACTGTTGTGTGTATTTATATTGAGTCTCCCTTATTGTAGTCCCTCTAAAAAAAATGTTGAAATGAGATTCCACATGTGTAATTTACTAACTTTCTATAAAGACTTCAGATTATAGTTGGAAAACATGTAAAAAATACAAGAAAACAAAGGAATAGATCTGGAATAAAGTTCTGCATAAGCTGAATCCCTTGTAGACCATTGTCTTAAATTTACTTTGTAGCACTTTAAAGCATTTTAAAGCATACATGGTTCAGTAGGGATTCTTAATTTGAATAAATCACAACAGATGTGCATTTTTTTATGCATTTCTAGTTGCTAAAACCTGGTTTAACTCTGGTTTAGCACTGTTGCCATGCAGCAAAAAGGCTCTGGGTTAAATTCCATCTTGGGTTTTGGGTCTTTCTGCATGGAGTTTGCATGTTCTCCCTGTGCATGCGTGGGTTCTCTTCTGGTACTCCGGCTTACTCCCACAGTTCAAAAACATAACTGTTAGGCTGATTGGGCACTCTAAATTGTCCTTAGATGTGAGAGTGCGTATGTGTGGTTGTTTGTCCTGTATGTATCGATGTTACCCTGTGATGGACTGGCAACCTGTCCAGGGTCTAGCCCTGCCTCTCGCATGTTGTAGCCAGAGATAGGCGCCAGCAGACCCCTGTGATCCCACAAGGATAAGCTGGTTAGATAATGGATGGATGGAAATACTTTTGCCAGTACAGCAAGTTGGGTAAATTTTTGCAGGTCTTTATATACCATTAGGCACAAATAAAAAAAAATAGTAATTACCTCACAGTATTACGTTACACTTTTAAGTCCATAGAAACAAACACGATATTGATGCAATATCAATGAATAAAGCTTAAAGAAAAGAAGATGAAATGCTGCAATCATCACTGGCTAGTCTAGCCCACACCATAAAGCTAATTCAGAAACAACAATCTGTATTTTAAGACGTATTCCTCTGATTTACTATGGATTTCCTCACATCCAAGTCTAAAGACAGCACAGAACACATATGCTGGCACAAAAATGTAGGATTTACTGTAATAGTCTCTCATTTGATTCAAATTCTTTCATTCTTTTTTCTTAAAGATTGGCATGAATTCTGATCATTTTGCTTTACGCATAAACAATATTCAGGAGTAGTACTGTAACATAAAAACACAAACACAACCAGAAAAACGCGTACAATCAATAAACGACATCCTCCGCCCTGATAGGATCTATTAAAAAACATGTTGTCTGTGTCAATGCCCTAACCTGTAGAAGATCCAATCTGTATTTCTCTCCTCATCCCTCCTCTCTTTATCTTCTGTCCTCCCTATTCTTTTTTTTTTCCATCTCTGTCACTTTCTTCAAGCTGGCTGGGTGAGATAAGTCCTCCACACAGGGATACTCCGTGCTCATTTGCTGGATGATGGAACATAGACCTCCAATCAGACTCTGCATCATCAGTTGGGAAGATCATGGGCCCAAGTAGAGGCTGCTTATCGGGTTTTACTGACCCTGCATGGTCTTCATGCATCAACGACCCCTGAAAAAAAAAAAATCTTAAAGGGGTGGAGTTTTTGCACAACACTCCACATGTTTACTTGAAATAATCAAGCATGAGAAAGTTCAGCATCGAAATGGCTAACAAACTTAAAAACAGCTTCTTCTTTTTTTCAAAGCTTTCATCCATGAGCATGTGGTTAGTAATTACACTTCAGTCAGGGTTTGTCCACTTTTTTTGGTTAATAGGTGAAAATGGTAGAAAATTAACCACTCTCTTTTGAACACTTAACATAATTTCCCATATGCTCAGATGGTGACTAACCTCCTTAAGACGTGCACCAAGACTGTCTTCAAGGGCAAAAGATTTTTTGTTTTTTTGTTCTTTACAATTACAGGCTAAGACTAGAAGATTAATTTTTAACATTCAAACCAAAAGACATTGCGGTATCTGTGAATTAATATTTAGTAGGATAGCCATACTTATAATTTCATGAAACTGGAAAACATCCACATTAGAGAAAAATAAGCAGGAAGTTTTAATAAGGCAGAAAACAAATACCAACAAATGACTAAAGGAACCAAGTTCCTTTCAACTTTTTTGCTTAAAACCTCCTCGCATTTCCTGTGGGAATAGCTAAAAATATGTATTATATGTTCTGTTTCAATATTTCAGTTGTAAATTTTGACACTACAGCATTTAATAACAACTTCAGTTTAGTTGAACAACATATTTTGGATGTCTAAAACCACCCAGAAATAATAATAATGATTATTTAACAATAAAAAAAAACACGTAACACATTCTTACTAGGAGTACCAACAACTGTTAAAGGCACAGCACATACTTAAGAAAAACTCACTGGAACCATGTAATTACTATTCAAAAATCTTTAAATATAATGTCAGCATATTTGAACATGTTTTGTTATCAGCAGAGCTGAAGCTACCTTAATCTTCTCAAGATGTTTGAAAAGAGAAGACTATTCTCAACAGTCAACAGCTGAATATTTATCTATATCTATAGTTTGTAAATTCACATATTTCATTCCTTCACCTACTTCAATTCATTTATTGTAGACATCCTGAGATCCCAAATGGCAGATAACTTTCATTGTTATTTTCATATGTCTTATGTCTTTGAACTAGGACTAAATTATATAAGCAAAGCAAGAAATGCAGAATGACATTGAATGACTTTGCGAAAAGGATTGAGAAAAGGAACAGACAGGATTGATTCTATTAGAAGATTGTTGTTTACCTTTTATCACAGATAAAATTGCGTACCATCACAGAACTTTGCTCTGAGATTTGCTAATAGTATGTATTAACCAGCCACTGATCTAGCTCTGTGCGATGGTTTCACACTCATAAAAAAGTCTTGTCAGATACCATAAAAGTGACAAATGAAACATATGAAGAAAGTGGTCTCAGATGTAGCCTTCTGGTCTACATCAAACTCTAAATAGCTCATTCCCACAGTAAAAAAAATTCTGCTTTAGGCATTGGGAGCGAAACAGTGAGGCTGGTTATGGTTGATGGAATGATAGATGGAACAGAATATGTGACAAGCCTTGCTAAAACAAGCACCTTGCAATAGCCCACTTACAACCCCATTACATTCAGAGCTACTATGACATTTCTATGATACATGGGTCCAGTCCAAGTCCAGAGCAAAATGAAGTCTAAATGCACATAGAAATATGTGGCAATAATAAAGCAATGTTCATAGATGGCCTTCATCCAATCTGACTCAGTTTGGTACGTTTTGCAAAGAGGAAATGGGCAAATGATAATCCGCCCCTATGTGTGCAAATCTGAACCTTAAAACATTTCAGGATTCACAGAAGTAAAAATGTGTTTAGAGAAACGGGGTGGTGTCTGAGCACAAATACCCATGACAATTGTTTAGACTTTAATTTGTAAAAGCTGAAGAGAATGTGTTCTTTGGGATTCTAGTTTTGCAGCTATGTGCTGCTTTGTGTTGGTCTGTCACATAAAAATCTTCATGGTGAGAATATAAAATAAAAAAAAGCCTAATATGTATGAACATATATTGACTCACTGGAGCATCGCTAAATGTGGCTTTAGTGAATAAAAGACTTCACTGCTCAACTGACATCGTCCTTTTTCTGAAGTTTCCCACTGAAAGCATCACAGGCTTTGAACTTGGCTCACTTTGATGAGACAAGCTTCCACTAGACGAACTGTTGCTAAGAATTAGATAGGACTGAACTCTGGTGGACCCTCACATGTTGACAAAGTGCAAAGTTTAAACAGTCTTGTGCTGCCCTCCTGTGTTGAGTTTACAGTAGGACATTGCTTGTATTGTTTTTTGTTTTTATGTTTTTTTATGAATAACTTTTGCAGAGCATCCTATAACCTGGCTTCCGTATTCTCGTTGAACGTCAATACATCCCAGCTGATGCAGAGAAAGTCAAAGAGCACACAGAACAGTTTGACATAAGAAAAAGTTCAGTAGTTAATCGTCCACCAGCAAACATGCAACTGCTTGTCAGATTTGGTCTGACAGGTCGTTTGGCTCCGAGTTCGACCTTTGTCAGGGAGCATTTCATGTCTGACCTTCAGACGTGCCAACATTTCAACCAGAAAGGTTACTAGGAGGGCCTGGCCAAGTCAGAGTCAGAGAAGGTCAAGGATGTAACGTAAGGGAAACAAAATACCACTCAGAAAACAATCTTAATCATCTGTAAGTGACATTTTCTTAAACAGGAACAACCGGCTGTTCTGGTTATCATTGTCGCTGTTCATCAGTTTGCTAAAAGCACTTCTATGGAATAAAGCACACATTCTCTCTGACTCTTATTTGTTCCCATACACTTCTTTATGAAGCCTCACAGGTGTATTGCCAATTGCCAGTAGGTGGTGCTGCAGTATTCTCAGAAGCTGCACCTAAACTATGATGGTGTAGACGTAATCCTCCCCAAAACAATGAATATAAATATATATATATATATATATATATATATATATATATATATATATATATATATATATATATATATATATATATATATATATATATATATATATATATATATATATATATAAAATTAACTCTTTGGCCACTTCTGAGTGCCTCAGGTCATGTTGACTCATGCTGTTGGGAGATGAACAGTCTTTTCCAAGCAACACATCAGCAGCAGCCGTAATCAGACCTCAGGGAAGATTAAAGGCTAAATAGAGGCAGGTTTCAGAGATGTAAGCAGAGCACTGTAAGCTCCTCACATCAGGGCTTTACTGGTGTATGACGTGATCAAGATCTGCTTCGTAAGGTGCAGAAATTAAATCATGATGCAGATAGAATAAAACAATTATTAATCTAATGAACCCAATAATGAATGACAGCCACTGTGGTAAACATTTTTTTTAAATAAAACTATGTCTATGTTTTTGTTTTAATACCAGCATTATAGATAATAGATAATTATGTTCCAAGAACTAGATTTCTTTTTAAAAAAAGGCCGCAAGAATGGACCATTGTCTAAAGTGGCTGATATGATTTGAGTAAAACACACGTTGTGAAGCATCTTTCTATGCTAGGTTATGTTAATGGTAATAAATTAGTCAGTCTCTTAACAGTAACAAATAATCCAAAATATGAATTACTTTCCTATCCCATTGAGAAATCTTTATTAAAAGTTTAAAAAAGGCAAAGTTTTTTTTTCAGAAACAGTGTTTATTTCAAATCAATACAACAACAAATGCTTAGAATCATCACTATAAGAAAAATCTGTAGTAGATAATCAGGATAACAGTGAAAAAATATACATTATTTTCTCTGAAACCATCTTTGAATTTAACTGACTAAAGAGAGACGAACACATCTAATAGGCTAACAGAGGATTCATAGATGAAAACAAAACAACAGTCATAGATCGTGTAAGTGCGGAGGTTCTCAGAAGTCCAAGGACAAATGTTTTATGTCTTAATTTTGAGGGGTTCAAATATTGACATCAGGCAGATATTACCTGAGCTGTGGTGCTTGATGGTAATTACAATAGCACCGTTTTGAATTGTATTCTGGGCCTCCCAAAACATGTGTTAGCTTTGTCACAAACTGTCTGTCATAAAAGTTGTTTTACTGCCATAGAATATGACAAATTATCCAATATTTTGATATTATCATAAATCATGTCATAAAATGACATGATAAGCGACAGAATAAATCCCATCTAAACATCTAATTCTCAGCAGGCACAGTGTCACATGTATAAGGAGTATTCTAGGACGTTATGAATGATAATAACATCTGATCTCAGACAATCCATATCCTTTCCCCTTAAGAACATTAATATTAATCAAAGAAGAAGGCTGACCAAGCTCAGTCATGCTCCCTCCTCACGTCTCCCCCCTCCCTCCTTCCTATACCCGGACCCTGGATGCAGTAAAGCGCGCACACGCTGGCAGCCTGTCTCAGCTTCCGTACCCCTGTCAGTTCTTCGTTTTTGAACCTCCCTGCAGTCTCCCTGCCTTTGGATTTTTTAGCACACCAGCTGTGTGGATCACCGGTAAGACAGACTGATCTCTCTTTCTTCTCTCCCCTTTTCCTCTTTGTTTCTTGGGCTGACGGTGGTTCTGGTTCGCTGGGAGTCAGACAAAGGACTGGGGTGTGGCTGGAAGGGTAGAAGCAGGTTGCTAATAGCAGTGGTGAATTACTGTGAAAGATTGGAGACTCAGGTTGATGATAATTGTGGCAATTACGAATAAAGCAATATTGCTGGTATATTGGTGTGTATAATAAGTGTATAATAGGGTAGGACTTCACAGATATGTGGCACAACTCAATAAATAAAATATAGATGCTTCACTGGTCAAGTAAAAGCCTGACGGTTGCTTTGATAAGAACAAAGCAGGTTGAAACATTTTCGCATTGTGCTCAGGAAGCCTCAGTCTTCATAAAGCAAAACCTTTCAGGCCCCATTAAAATCTATAGTAGTAGGAATACTTTTACACAAACTTGTCCTACTTATGAAGATCGACAGGAATGTGGGCTTAGAAACAATCTGTGACAGACAGTTGTTTCAGTCAGACATAGTGGGATCTTGACAAGACTGATCATTTAGACCTGAAGCTGTAGGTCTTACTGCACAGGACTGATGGTTAAACTGTATCCATGAGTCTACCAAAGCGGATAAAAGGGAGAGGGAATAAAATGAGGCTTGATGTGAGGCGAACAAAGAAGAAACGCAACCGAGACAATGAAGAAGAAGAGACAGCTGGGTAAAAAAAACAAAAAAAAACAGGCACATGTTCGCAACAAAGGCATCTGGGAGAAGCAGACATGTATGTAGGCTGAGCATGTGTGGGAGGCAACCACTTGTCTGAGCAGCACATGTTGAAGCCACTCCCTATATATACGTGCATGCACTGGGTAGAACAGCTGATGGCCCTGATTGTGGATTTCCATTTGTCTTAAATGGCATGCCATGTGTATCCGTCACGTTTCGATGCACAGTCGATGTGATGCCTGACACGAAGGATCTCATCTTTCACAGCCAAAATGTCGGACAAGCCAGACATGACTGAGATCGCTCGTTTCGACAAGACGAAGCTGAAGAAGACGGAGACAAAAGAGAAAAACCCTCTGCCCACCAAAGAGAGTGAGTGTATGATTCAATCGTCCTCTGCGGCATTTTCTTCCTCCCCTCCCTTGTCAGAACCTCCCATCATCACCCTTACACTAAGCGGCGAAACAAATACCTGCAGCATCAGCAAACCGACAAAAACCTGCACACACTCAGACTCTTAGGTTCACTGCAATGGGCGCCTAAACAAACAGCATCTTTATTCGCTCTCTTTTTCTGTTTCATGCAGCCATTGAACAGGAGAGGAAAGGCGATGCCACACCTTGACTTAAAGACATGAAGAAAAGGAGCTGAGATGCCGCAGAAAACAAGCACTTTCTTTTCATTATACCAGTATTTCAATCTCCGACATTGTCTTCAGAAAAGGGTGCTCTCTGAGCTCCCCTGGGGTGCTAATAGGACATCCTAACGCCTTCAGCCTGGGTGCCTGTCTTGTGCTGTTAGCTTGGGGCTAATATGTCTGCAGCATTGCCAAACTAGGGAGGGGTGACGTGGTGTAGCACAGGGAGAGAGGCAGGCATCCATGCTGGAGAGTTGCTATGGGGGTAGGGGGGGGGGGCTTATCTGTGGGCACAGGGACAGCTGAAGTCAATTCACATGGGCTCTTTTCTTAACAAACTTTTTACTTTTCTTTAAGTAATAAACATGAAGACACGGAAAAAACTGTGTTGTGTCCTTCTTTTCAATCGCAAATTTGTGTGAGTCTGAAAATCGTTGCTCAACCTTTGGACAGAGCAATTGTGGTAAATCAATATGCAATATTAAAAGATATTAACATATAAAAAGGGTGAATAACTTTAAATAAATGTGTCTTGAATCTTTACATAAGCAATTAATATTCTGTTTTAATCTCAGCTCCCTCATTATCTTTATTTTATCCATCCATCCCACTCAGTTTTCTAGAGTTCCTTCTTCATAGACACTTAGGCCAGCTCCTCCAGGGAAATCCCAATGCGTTCCCAGGAAACATGAGTCCAGCATGTCCCAGGTTTTCTTCTGCGATCTCCTCCCAATGGAACGGACCCTGAACACCTCAACAGGAAGGCGGCAGCGGCTCTACTCAGATACCAAACAATCACAACTTATTCCATTAACCAAATACAATGCTGCGGGAATTGTGTTCTTAATGACAACAAATTGGATTTCCTATTTATTTATTTAAGTATCAGAAAATCGAAAAATTTAAAAAATAGGAAAAGTTGCTGACACATACTGTGGAAAATGGCAACATTTTCTTTAGAAGAAATAAATACTTAATTTATTAAAGTATAAGTCAGCATTTTATATATACTTTTTAATTGCACAATTAAGTCTGAATTATTATGCCATGAAGAGGCTGAGGGAGTTTGGGTTTAAACTCATTGTATTTCACAGTTAACAGTAGTTTATCTGAAGAAGGAACCCCACCCCAAACCCAGGGTTTACAGTAGGAGACTCTTGGTACAGGCTTGCTTTATTGTGAGGACAAACAAAATGCTCTTAGAGAAAGCCACTGAATGACGCTGATCCTGTAAGAGGTGTGGATCAAAAAATAGATATAACATTTGCAGGAAGTTTAAATAAATATTAGATGAAAGTAATGCATTGAAAGCCATACTGCTGTGTTGCCAGTTGGTGGCATAGCGACACATATATTTCAAATGGATTATAATTTGGTTCTGTTTCTCTCCCTGGTCTCCTAGTGAGCTCCAGTCTCAGGTAGGACGGAAGCATTTGGCGAGCTTGAGGAAATGTTAGAAGAATGTGTTTGTTTGTGTTTGTGAGTGAGAGAAAACCAAAAGGATGTAAAACTGATGTATTTTTTGAAAGATATTATCCTGTTTGGAATTTGTGTCATCAAACATTTCAATGTGCAATGATTTCATTATAAAAAGTATGATCACATTTTAGAATTTAATTCACTCGTTTACAGATAAATGTTCTTAAGAAACATATATTTTCTGAATTGGCAAATTTGTGAGAAAAAAATATTATTTAGCTAGGGCTTTGACAAGCTTTTAAAATAAAATACTTATTTTCAGGATTACAGGGAGGTTACACATACTTATTCAAGACACAGAAAACCAGTAAAGAGGTTGTTTTGGTTCATCTTAAAGGCTGCATCAAGGTAGTTTATTTTAATAAAAAAGAATATTTTTTTGTGCATAAGTATAGTTACATGTGATTACTTTGAGAAAATTACATAGATATGAAGCTTTGTCAAAACCACTTGACATAAGGATACCAAAAATATCCCCTACCAAATAATAAGAGATATTGTAGGATTTTTTTTTATTTTCTAAATACAAATATTACATTTAAATTTCTCACAGACAAAGTGTGAACCATGTGGCTGGTGTTAAATGGGACATTAAAAAGATAGCAAGGTAAACAAATAAAATAAAATAAAATTGTTTGAAACTAGTTTACTGTTAGATTGATATACAAATAATAGTTTATAGGTTAACAAACAAATGTAAACTCAGAGTGTTTCGATTACCATTTACAATTCATTTTAAATGTCATAACTTTGCATCACGATGTTTAGTTTACAGAATAAAAATAAATAAATCTTAGGAGATACCCACAAACCGATATAGGAATAAAATAATGGGGCCATTTATTTAAAGATCACCTGCTATACATCCCTTTCTATCCCCGTCTCCCTCCCCTCACACCCCACCCAGATCCCCAGACTGGCGTCTTCACTCCTGCCACCTGAAGTCAGACTGTCAGAACTGTCACCTCCTGAGTCTTTATTGCCCCCATTTCTCTCGCCAACTGTGACTCAACCACCAATGTTCTGCGACATGTGTTAAAACATCAAAGTGTATTCAAGACAACACAACAATATCTCCAGCGTAACAATTAAGTTACAAGGCAGATCATGCCTTATGGTTGGCATCCTTCAACAAAAAAAAA
>JAVLVB010000835.1:229888-246013 GCA_032876305.1 Orestias chungarensis
CCACCACTCCACCCTCCCTATTGTCCACCGCGCTGAGTGGATTGTTGTTTTAATGTTGTTTTAAGGGATTTTGAGTGTTTTAGAAGAGATTTAATAACTCTAATCACCAGCTCGGACACCTCTCCCATTAACCCAGTAAGTTTGTGAAATGACAGAAACTGTCCTGATGAGGGTTTACAATGGGGGACAAATCATGTGGAATCATTCAAATGGGTAATCTATTCATTTTATAAAATCCAAACTTGTTAAGAATTACACTTTAGATTGTCAAAAAGAGAGGCAAATTAAAAAATGTATATATCGCAACAGTCTGAACATGTTTTACTTTTAAAACAAATGCGTTTATACTCCTGTAAAGTCCAGACTGTTTTCACGGGCCGTTGTTTCCCGTGGAAACATCTATTATCCTATTATCACCACCATGTCAATTTCTCCAAACGTGTCAGGAGGTATTTACATGATTACATGGCGTCCAGCCTGGAAAGCTTTAAAGCTTTGGTAGGCCCAGGATTTCCCATATGGGACATTTGCCCTGATTTCTATATAAAAAAACTGCGATTATTATCATGAAATTCGTGTATTTTTGATGAAAAATTGCATATTAATATTATCCTGCTGTTACGTTTTATTAGTTTGCAGCATGCAGGAGCTGTGCTCTGATTTAATTACATCACTGCGCTCGTGGGAAACGACGCGAGTCTGCGGAGCGACTCTCTTTGAAGTGCGCGGATGCGCCATCCGCTCCTGTTTGCCAACGGGACGCGGCCATTGACGCGCATTTTCACGGCCAGACGTTACCTTGCGGGACAAATCTGTCAATCAGCCGGGCAGGGGAGGGGGAGTATAAATATGACCGGAGAGCGCAGGAAGCCTGGCCGCTTCTATCCCGCTGCTTACATCTGGAGCACAAGCGGACTAGCCGCCATGGCACATCTGGATGTACTCCCGGCCGCGTCCTTGTCCTTGCTTTGTCTCGTTCAGCTTGCCTCCACCTGGTACGTCCATTACTCTTTCTCTAAATCTGAATCTTTTTTTTTGTTTGTTTTTTGGGGGGGTTTATCACACTTTAATGTGCATTTCTTGTCTTCTCTACCCGCAGGACGGGGAATAATTTCCTCATGACTGGCCCAAAGGTAATTACGCAGTTGTGCGTAAAGTCTGTCCAAATCCTGTTTTAGAAACATTTATTTATTCAACCCTTTTGTGTGCGTGTGTTTAGTGATTAGGAGAAATGTTAATCATATTAATTAATGTATCTATTTTTTGTAAAAGGCTTTTCTGACGTACGCCAGCAGTGTGCAGATCGGCGCACAGAGAGGGATACAGGAGTGCAAACATCAGTTCGCCTGGGAGAAGTGGAACTGTCCAGAAAGCACGCTTAAACTTTCCCCCCTGAACGGCCTCCGCACTGGTGAGTCTTACAACTTCTACCTGCATTCATTGCTAATTCCAATTTTTATACCGCAGTAAAATCATCAGCATCGGTATTACATGACTCTGTGCGTAATCTTTCCAACTTTTACGCATTAACTTTTACGCAATTCTCTTGATTGACGCACTTTGCAGCCACGAGGGAGACTTCGTTTGTCCACGCCATCAGTGCTGCTGGAGTGATGTACACACTCACCAAGAACTGCAGTTTGGGGGACTTTGACAGCTGCGGCTGTGATGACTCAAGGATTGGTCAGACAGGTTCGAATATATTATTAATGAATTGCTTTTGAATATTTGTATCGATATTTAGTCATTATTAAGATGAAATATTAATGAACTAGAAATTGTGCACCTGACATGATATAACCTTTGCTTGTGTCATTATGTTAGGAGGCCGAGGATGGATCTGGGGAGGTTGTAGTGACAATATAGCGTTTGGAGAAAAGATATCCCGTCAGTTTGTGGATGCTCTGGAAGATGGACATGACTCACGCGCAGCAGTCAACCTGCATAACAACGAAGCGGGACGACTGGTAAGACTTGCTGAGATGCTTTAACTTGAGGGAATTTTTGTGCATGTTGTAAGAATGTGCGGACGCAAAACCCCTATTTATTTCTTTTTGTATTTTGACAGGCGGTGAAAGCAACCATGAGGAAAGCCTGCAAATGTCATGGCGTGTCCGGAAGCTGCACCATCCAGACCTGCTGGATGCAGCTAGCCGACTTCAGGGAGGTGGGGAACTACCTGAGGATGAAGCACCTGCACGCCAGGAAGTTGGAGGTGGATAAGAAGCCAATGAGAGCGGGGAACAGCGCGGACAGCAGGAGAGCCATAGCTCACGCCTTTCGGGGCATCCCCAAAACGGAGTTTGTCTACCTGGAGGACTCTCCGAATTACTGCACCAGGAACCGGAGCCTGGGGCTGCAAGGCACCGAGGGGCGGGAGTGTCTGAAGGGCAGCAAGAACGCGTCCCAGTGGGAGAGGAGGAGCTGCCGCCGGCTGTGCTACGAATGCGGCCTGAGAGTGGTGAAGAGACGCACCGAGGTGGTGGGCAGCTGCAACTGCAGGTTCCACTGGTGCTGCACGGTCAAGTGTGAGAGGTGCACGCAGACCGTCACCAAATATTACTGCGCGCGTAAAGACGGCGCGAGGAAGCAGCACAACAAACCGAAGCGCAAACCCATGGCGCGCAGACGCTAGACTGCCAGCATCCACGTGGATGTGGATCCAACTTTCTGAACAGTGGATCCGTTACTTGGACTCAAAACTGAGACATAGTCAAACACCTATTGTTGCACTTTTTTTAATATTATTTTTAATTAAAATCTATATATAAGTATGCTTGTATTTTTTAACTGCTGTAGTAAATTATACCTTTTTTATTATTATAATAAATATTTTCTATGAGATGGAACCCTCAGTTTGTTTATTGGTGTCCTGGCGTCCTACAGCCTGGGGAGGAAAGAAGGGGGTCATCCTTTTGAAGTGCGCATATAGGCGTTTCCTGACCCCGACACCCTATCAGCTTCTCTGGGCCCAAAACGAACAAAGAACAAGTCTCTGGTGTGTTCCTCGATGGAATAAAGTAGAAAGCTGCCGCACAAAGATTTTTCTTGGGACTGCCTTGCAGGTGAAGATGGTACATTTGTTTTTTTGCCTACTGTTTTTGAAACTAAATATGGACCTGGGTCAGGCCTGGTAAGTTGTGCATCTTCTTAAAAAAAATTGTTAAGGTGAGAAAAAAAAGAAAAAGAAAAGGTAAATAATTATTTTTCCACTTCTCTCACAGGGTGTTGAGCAACTTCCTCATGACAGGACCAAAGGTAAACACATCTTAACAGCTTTAATTGGTACATGCGAAGAACGCTCCATGATTGAAACCCTTTCCTTTCCCAGGCCTACCTCACCTATGCCAGAAGCGTGCAGGTGGGCACGCAGAGCGCAATAGAGGAGTGCAAACACCAGTTTGCATGGGACAGATGGAACTGCCCTGACATTGATACATACCCCAGAGTACTGAGAAGAGGTAGGGGAGTAGCTGAAACTCTTGTCTTTTTTCAAAAATCCTTGAAAATTATAGACGCAAAAGTATTTAAGCAAGGGTTGCTGGTGTTGCGTTCATTTCTGCTTATACTTAGCGACCAGAGAAACATCTTTCGTCCATGCCATCAGTGCTGCAGGAGTCATGTACACTCTGACCAGGAACTGCAGCCTGGGAGACTTTGAAAACTGTGGCTGCGATGTCTCCAACAATGGGAAAATTGGTGAGGCATCAGGCAATGCAATGTATAATAATAATGATTGATAAAAATAGTACTATGAGGAATAAATAAATATATCTGATTTCTATGCATGCAAGGCGGCCGGGGCTGGTTATGGGGTGGCTGCAGTGACAACTTGGATTGTGGGGAAAGGATTTCCAAACAGTACGTGGACGCGCAGGAGACGGGACAGGACTCCAGAGCTGCGGTCAACCTGCACAACAACGCGGCGGGACGCCAGGCGAGTCCTCCAGCAGAGACTATTCCGCCCAAAACCAGCCGGATTCATCCCGTTTACTTTTCAATTTCCCACAGGCGGTGAGGGCGACGGCGAAACGCGTCTGCAGGTGCCACGGCATGTCGGAGAGCTGCAGCCTGCAGACGTGCTGGACGCAGTTGTCCGACTTCCGGGAGATCGGCGATCGCCTGAAGATCAAGTACGCGCATGCGCAGAAGTTGGACGTGGACGAGCGGCGCGCGAGGGCCGGGAACAGCGCGGACGGCCGCGGGGCTCTGCTGGACGCGTTCGGCGACGTGCCCACCGCGGAGCTCGTCTACCTGGAGGACTCGCCCGATTACTGCGGGAGGAACGCCAGCACGGGGCTCCACGGCACGGAGGGCAGGGAGTGCGTGCAGCACGGCGCGGGTCTGAGCCAGTGGGAGCGCCGCAGCTGCAGGAGGCTGTGCCACGACTGCGGCCTGCGGGCGCAGGAGCGGTGCACCGAGGTGGCCGCCACCTGCAACTGCAAGTTCCGCTGGTGCTGCCGGGTGGACTGCGAGGACTGCTCCCAGGTCATAGTCAAGCATGTGTGCGCCAGGAGGGAAGCAGGGGAGGGGGGCCACGCGAGGAGGAGTTCCCGTGGACCCAAATGATGATTATGACTTAAAAAAAAAAAAAAAAAAAAAGTATATTTCGTGTTTAGCTGCACTTTCTGTCCAATCTGTGTCCACGTTTCCTTTGTACATGCATATTTATGGTTTTATCCTGCTTAAATAAAAGAAAATCTCTCAAATATGCACTTGTTGAAACGTATTGCTTCAAATCCTGCATGGAACAAACACATTAGAATAAGAATTGACTGAATCCACTTAACGAGAGGATTACACCTCTAACGTGGATCAGATCGACACCTGACCTGAGCAAGGTGTTGATCCCGCTCTGATCCACCATCACTTTGATGTCGATGTGTATTGAGGGAAAGCTCTTAAAAGACAAGCCAAGAGTCTGTTTTCCAGCAAGAAGCGGAAGGTGTTCGGCCTGATGGTCCCTCTCAGGACTGGCCAGTATTGAGGGGATATCCCCACAGGCAATGCCTAATCCAGTCTGTCAATACACCATTGGGTAAAAGGAAATGTAACCCACAGGCTGCATAAGAAGGACTCCATTTTATTAAACGTCGATAGTCGCAACCGCCAACGCTAACCTTACATTTATTCTTTTTTTAATTTGAAAGTAATTAGGTCCAAGAGGGTTGTTATTCTCTGCCCACTGACCTGAATGAGCCTTGTGTCTGTTTCCTTCTCTCAACCCCCTGTAACTCTGAAAATATTCCTCTCTGCTGGATGCATCATAAATCTGCCAAGGACCTATTTAAATGCGAGGTGGCAAGGATATTACCTTCTTCAGGGGTCTTTGCCTGGGGGTGGGAGTATTAGAGGGTTGTGAGTTTAGGCTTTTGTACACGTTACAGGCTCGAATCCAATAGGGTGACGATATCAAAGAGATCCAGAATGGTAAAGCACATGAGTTGTTCCCATTTTATTAATGTGTTGACTTTTTGAATCGATAAAATCGCGTGGCAACTCGGCAGAAACGCAAATCGGCTGAATGAGTCTTGCGATTTCCCATGGGGACCTGTTACCTTAACAAAAGGTTTCACTTCTAGCGAGTTAAAGAACTGTTCCCCTTGCAAAACCCATGTCCAAACATTTTAAGTTTCCTGAATGTATTTTGTGAACAAAATGTAACTTCATGAGGCATCATACATGATTTATTTTTTTTAATCACACTTCCATTGCTCATCCTCAGTATCCAGCTTTTGTCGGGGTGTGTGTTTCCTAATCTGAACAAAAGAGGAAAACAGGGAGGGAGGTTGCAGCAGATCTCCCACTGGGCCCCCCCTGGGCTACTCATGTATTCATCCAGACAAGCCTGGGGGTCCGTGACAATCTAAGAGTGATTGATCACCCCTTCTTCCAGCCGCCCTCCTCTATCACCTGGGTGTGAGATACCAGGAGGCCCGACACAGGGCAATGGTTGCTGCTGCTGCGAGACAACGTTTAACACAATGTATTACAATTTTAAAACAAAAAAGACCTAATTGACTATTTAAACGTGAAGGTTTTGTATGTCTTGATTCGACATTAAAACATATGTAAATCTTTACCAGGTCAAAGAATCGTAAAAATGTCCACCTACTGCGAAAATACCTAAAGTTAAAAAAAGATAAGCAATGTTGAGAAGGGAATACATTTATTTTGCATCTTAGTCTGGACACAGAAAATTGTTCTTCATTGACGATGTGTTTGAAACGGAATAAACGTTTCAAGCGGTTTCACATTTTCACTGGGGGTGAACGAGCCTTTTCAGCTTAACTTCAAATTGTAACGTTTTTAATTTTTTGCCCTTCAGCTCCTCTAAAATTAAAAGTGCAGTGCAGTTGTCTTTTGCTGCAATCGTAAGTGCATCTTTCTGAGGTATGTGTCTATGCGCTTCTCTGGGTAATCCTCAAACATAAACACATTTACCATTATCTGACCTATTCCATTGTAGTTCTGGTTGTATGTTGGGGGTTTCTGTCTCACTGGAAAAAGAAAAACTCCGTATTGTGTAGGCTCTATATGTTCTCCAAAAATAACCCCCCATACTTTCTCTTAATCTTCCTACGATAAACTATAATTAGCATTCTAGCCATGTTGAATATTAGCAACCTGAAAGCTCTAAGCGGCCACCGTTCATATTCATAGTGTGCTCATTAGTCTGAGTTTTTTTATACACAGAGCATTTTTTTTATGTATGCAAAAAAAAAGTTCTGTTTTAGTTTAATTTAAGACCTTCTGCCTTTTGCTTTTTCACCTGCATGTGGCAAAATATCAAGGGGGGGTTCTTAAAGCTTTCCTTTAACTGGGTCTTCTGATTAAAGCTCTTCTTCGGCATGCAGTAACATCCATGTCCTGAGATGTTTGCAAGTTGTTTTACCCTTTTATCCTGCAGATGATGTAGACTTCAACATTCTGTGTAACTTCTGGTTGCACTTAATTTTAGTATGTGGTTTCAAAGTAAAGTTGTCATATGGTGAACTGAGATAAAGGTGAGCGAAAGAGTTGCCAAGTGACAGTTTACTTTCCCTTGTTGCACCTCAATCTACCCTGTATGTTTTAAATACCTATAAGTGTAAAATTTCATATGAGGTTATGTGGTTGTAAGGCACTTTTAAATTGAAAATGTATTAATGGCTCTCTATAAAATATTTTAAGACAAAATGTTTACATACTGACAAAATGACTGTTTTGCATTGAAGAACAGGAAATACTGACATTATAAAAAAAGGCGTGATGCTAGTTTTTCACCTCTGTCAAAGAACTTATGTGTTAACAGTTTCTTTTAACCTGATCGATTCCATCGTTGCTTAAGAAGACAAAGACATTCCTGTCGTTTAGGTGCCTTCAAAACCATCAGACCTGTGACAGTGTATACAAGCTTTCAAGAGGAAATCACCATGGCTTTGTTCAGAGCGCATGCTTTGCAATGAATAACAACTAACTAAAGATAGGCTCGTGTGACCACTGAAACGTTCTTTAATAAGAACAGAGATGTGAAGAGGATATGTCAAAAGGTTGCTTAGCTAAGAAGATGATTCTTAAGATTTGACTTTGAGTCGGTAGGGGTCTTCTTTTCCAGCGTGGACACAATCCAGCAAGCTCATTCGGTCGATGACCTGCGAGTAAGAAACGAAAAATGAGTTTAACTAGAGGCCACTACAAAGAAGACGTGATGGCATGGGACCCCAAAACCTTAGCGGACCACATGAGGCAGGTAACTACCATATTCGATGGTAATGTTTTTCTGTTTCACCGCACTTTTACTGTTACTCAATTGAGATAGCTGTTGAATCTAGGTGAAGTCAGCTTATCGGCTAGTCTGTCACATTGTTATGATTAGTTCACATTTTTCATATTTCACAAGAAATGCTCATTAGTTTGCTGCACTCCCATAAAAATCTCCAGATTTACCATGTCATACTTAGAAACATGGTTTGAGAGCTTCGTAACATGGAGCGCAGTCCTACTGAAAGTAACCATCAGAAGGTGGGAACATTATAGACCCATTGGAGTAAGGTATCCTTTTGAATTGTTTTTCTTTGGATTGGTTTCTGCTGTGCTGTTCTTCTGCTGTAGAGAATGTCTTGATGTGTTGACATTCAATTATATTTTTCATACCTCGGTTGAAACATGTTATTACTTTTTTTCATGTCGTTCAGCATCACTTAAAGTTCATCATAAAATTCATCAATTCATCTTTACCAAAATCTAGTTTTTTTCCCCCCCAAAAAAACAGCCAGTTGCTGCTTTGTGATTGGCAAATTTTGTAATAGTTTTAACAAACGACATAAGGCAGCCGGAGGGGGCATCCTGACTGTTTTCAATTGTGTAAATAATGTCTAGCTGTAAAAATAGGCTCTTCATGTCGTTTTGGAAATGTTTTTAGCAAGGAAATCAGACTGATGGGCAGCACCAGTTGTTATTGGCTTCGGTGAGTCTTATCTCGTTGGTACGGTTTAGATATGCATAAATGCACCAGATCAGCACCTCCACTTAAATAAAAGTGCTCACTCTTGAGAATGTTCGTCAGACACTTTGAATGTTATTTACTGTTTTATGTGGGGAAGTGACACAGCGACTTTGTAAGGAAGGAATGAATGAAGGAATGAATGATTACTTTATTTCTGTTTAAATACAAAAATAAAATTATATATTTTTTAAAAGGTTCCATCAGACAGCAACCGAAAAAGTAATAGGCTGAAGCCCCAAGGCTTATTTTTGCCTGTCCTGTACCATCATAAGAATAATTCACCTATAAAACAACCGTACTAGTATATAATTATTAACAGAAAATAACTTAAACTGAAAAATCAAATTAAATCCAATTTCATTGTAACCTTGGTAATTTTATATTTTAACGTCTTCTTGAAAAATAATATAGTTACCCAACCTTATTTCGTCATTTAATTTATTCCACAATTTTGCACCCAAAATTGACACACATCTGTACTTTAGTTCTGACTTTATAAGTTTGAAACATTAGTAACCATCAATTCTATTTAGTTATCAGTTATTATTAACTCCTTTATGTTCCCTCCATAACAAAATACATTTGTATAATCTGCAAACATAACATATTTTAATGTGTCACTTATTGTACAAATATTCTTTATATAAAGTATGAATAACTTTGGTCCCAACACTGAGCCCTGTGGAACTCTACAGATTACATGTTTAAGGTGAGATGTAATATCATCAATGCTCATATATTGAAGCCTATTATTTATGTAACTTCTTAACCAAAGTTGTGCTATACCTCTTATGCCATACCGTTCACATTTCTTTAGAAGTAAAGAATGATCAATCGTATCGAATGCTTTACGCAAATTAATAAACACTCTAAAGTTCTGTTCATCTTATTTTCAAGATGAAATAGTTTTTTGTGTCTGGTAAACTTTGAAGGCAAAGACCTAAAGTTCTAACTTCATTACATTGAATTGTCCATGGTTGCAGTTTATAATTGAAAGCTGGTCTGAATAAAAAGAAAATAAAATAAAAATACAGTTTAAAATACATGTTTTTTTAGCTCAAGCTCTCCGCCTGCGAAAATGTGGTGCTGAAGAGGAGTATAACTGGAGCACAATTCCTGGTGAGTTCATTTGCTGCTCTTTTTTGGTCTTCAACATTTTGAGAGATGACCTTAATTTTCTTTCTTCTTTTTAACTTCCAAAACTCATCCAGCACATGATCCAGCATGAGCTTGAAGTCTTCCCAATCATCTACGTCCCGTAAGTTTGGCAAGTATGTTATCTTACTTAAATCAGAACAGGATAAAGTACTCTAACATGTATAAATTGTTTCCTTTTATACATTTCGCTTGCTTCCTATTATTAACAGAATACTTGCAAAACTGCAAAGAGATGTTAACAGGCATGACAAGAGGAAGGATTTTGGTTCACAGTAAGTAAACAAATAATATTTAGATGAAAGTGAAAGTATAACCACAGATAGAAGGACTCAGATTTGTTTGTATGTGCAGGTCTAAAACACAGAGTCACTCAGCAGCAGGTAAGCAACTCAACGTGATTTCCTCCCAAAAAAATCAAGCAACATTTCTTTGTTGCAATTTGACAGCGGCCATTTTTCATCTTTATTCTCATGCAGTGGAAAATCAAAACCCCTGGGATTCAGGAGAGTTTGTAAGTAATATATTATTTATTCGCATGTGCATTAATTTATTTGAATTTGGCTTCAGTCACTAGACTGTCATTAGACTGTAAATGCATATCAGTTAAGCGAGATCTCCTTTCTCTAATCAGGCAAGTGAAAGTGATAATGAGTACGAGGTGTCTAACCGGGAAGCAGGAGAGGAAAGCTCCATCATTCCCCTTACTGAGCCAAACGCAGCAGATAATTCACATCTTCTTAAACCAAGTGAACAGAACCGTTTTCAGACAGTCTTTTCGCTGCCTGGACCTCAGAGCCCACCTAAACTTCCTTATCAGGTCATAGGTAAGCTTCTATGAACATTAGATTTTAGTCCTGAATTAAAACAAAACGTGTATGTGTAAAAATGTCTTTGTGTTTAATAGCATGACAAGTTATAAAGGATTATCTGCAGTGTTTGGCTCAGTAACGTGTGTGTTTCTGAGTCCGGTGTTGTATTTCCTTATTTCAGCCCACTTGTCCAATTTTCAACAAAGTGCACTCAAGAAGCCAGAAATACCTCCTCCTCCTCAGATACCCTTTACACGTATAAGTATGTTCAGTTTATAACAGACTAGCACGAAGCCAAAGCATGCTTTTTTTAATATTGCGCATTACTTTCGATCGTCCAGAAGGTGGAAGCATTGCTGTGACTCCGAGCTCACTTACCAGCAGGCGCCCCCTACCGACAATCCCGCAGCAAGCTTTGTTTAACAGGTGAAACAGCCAGAACTGGGGTTAAGAAAGTTTTTGTCGTTTTCTATTATAACTGATTATAACTTTACAGTTTTTCCCTGTGAATTTATCTTTCTCTTTTTATCCCCCTAAGGGAAAACAATCTAATTCCACGTTTACCTGTACCAACACAAAACGTTCAGTCGAACCAACCAATAATATCAACAGAAAAGGTAAAAAACAACAACGTCAAGAGAAAATTATACTGATTTATATTGTGTGAAAGTTACACAAAAAGTGAATTTTCAGTCATAAAACAGCAGATGGCGATGTTGTTTAAAGGGAAAAAAAAACAGCAGAGCTAACATCTATGATAACTGTCTATATCAAGACTACATTTTCCTGTTTCTGCTGTGGCTAAATAACTTTTAAAAGTATTATAATCAGTTTTATATTTTTCATATATATATATATAATTATTATTTTTTTATATACTGTGGCGTGTCTGTTTCTGTGAGTCCAGGGTTTGGATTCCAGCTGGTACACAGGAAGGATGACTCGAAACCAGGCTGAGTTTTCTCTCCGGCGAGTGAACAAGGTTAGTTTCGTTATCTCTGTTGATGAAACATGCAGGTCCTTAGATCCAAGAGCAGTTTCCTGAGCTTTGTGTGCATGACTTTGTAACCTGAAGGATGGCGCGTTCTTGGTGAGGGACAGCTCACGCGGCTCATCAAGTCACCCCTACACTCTGATGCTGTTACATCAAGGCAAGATTTACAACATTAAGATCCAAAGACAGAAAGAAGTCTATTTTCTCGGGAGCGGCGCAAACAACAATAAGGTGAGTCGAGAAGCAAATAATTTTTTTTTTAAAAAGAAACGAAAAGTGCTCTCTTTGATTAAACTGAAAAGTTCACGTTGCGGGACACCTCAGGGAACGTCTGTCGCTGCGCACACGTCATTTTGGTCCGCGTCATTTTCAGCCTTTGCTGTTTGTTGCTTCAGAGTTTCCTCAGGGTGAAGGAGATGATTATCCATCACATGAACACCCCGCTGCTGCTCATTGATGCCACAGACCAGTGCTGTGTGGAGCAGCCGCTGTGTTGTCTGCTGCACCCTGCGGGACTCCTACCACGCCAACAGCAGGCTTGATGTGAGTGCTCACAACTGTTTCCAACATTCCATGCGTGACAATTGTTAAGGGCATGCGTTTTTGCTATTAGGATTTTTTTTTCGAGACCTCTGAAATAAATGTCAGAATATTCAGAATCTAAAAAGGTCACTGTTATGTAATTCCCCCTTTTTTTGCTAACTTTAATCTTTCTTCTAGTAAGCAGAAATGGAAGGGTTGGATATCTTTTTTTGTCTTGTTTGTAACCATGTACTTTTTTTCCCTCCCAAAGGTTACTACCTCTGCTCCAAACGCCTCCATTTCCACTCCAATCCCGGCCTGCTTCTGCTCTGGGATGTTTCGTCTGAGAGGTGCAGCTCTGTCGGGGCGGCTAACGGAGACGATCAGGTCGCATTGCTTCAGCTGGGTCCGCACTGCGGAGAGAAACCCAATATCTGTTGTCACTATCGCCTCGGGTCGATGACAACTGTTATTACAGCTAAAACAATCAAGAGTAGGGAAAAATGTGATTTATACGCAGCGTCTCTCTTCATTTCCTCCTTCAATTACAAACAGAATCAGTTTTTTGTGTCTCACTAACTCACCTGCTGACATGTTTATGATGACTTTCTTGTCACTTCTAGGTGTGAATTACAGCGAAGTGAAACAGATGAGTACAATCACATGAGTCAACACAAATCTCTGTTTAATACAAAGTCAAAAAAAGTTAATATTTTCCTTAAAAAATAAATATATATTTGGTTAAAAACTCAACAGAGCACATCCTTATGAATATACCATCCCCCCAGGAAACGTACTAGTGGCAGCATTAAGCATAGCGTGCTTTTCTTAAGCAAGGATACAGAAGTTGGTCAGAGTCAATGGAAAGCTGGATGGAGGTAAGTTACAAAAAACTAATAATGGAAAAAAACCCGGTTAGATGCTGAAAAAGAATTCAGTCTGGGTTTCGACAGACAGTTCACCCAATAGGAGAATAGACCCTTATTATACCGCTAGGTGGACCACTGGAGGTTTCAGATCAAAGTATATTCAAGTTTTAGAAACATGTTACCTGAAGTCCAGAGCTAAATTTGTATCTGAATCTGTGGCAAAACCTAAAACAATTATGTCAACAGTTGTCCTAGCTTTAAGCTGATTAGGTGGATGCAAGTAAGCAAGCAGGTGATTAGAAAAAGGGAAATAAAACACATATTGGTCAATTTCACAATTAGGTAGTACTCGCTGTTAGACTATAATAAAAAACAGCAATAAAAAGCCATTAAGCTTACTGTGGTTTTAAGGTGACACATTGCAGAAAAGATTAAGGGTAATAAGAACTCAGGCCCCGTTTACACAACAACGTTTTCATGTAAACAGGACCTCAATTTTCCTTCCTACTACAAAGCAATTAAGCGACATTTCTTTAATGTCTAATCCACACAATTATCTATCGTGGAGGAGACAAAACAGTACTATATACTATCATGATTCCAGGTATCCATCAAATTTAATCAGAGAATAACACCTTGAGCCCGTGACACGGAAATGACATGATAGTTGTAACTGAACATGATAGAAAAATGTAAAAAAAAAAGAAGAACATGCTGTTCCGACTGCCGACCCATCCACAATCAATCCTCAGGGGCAGAAGTAAAGTTGCATCATCGAACCAAAGATCAGAGCGACGGACAAGACAAGCCATCTGCGTTAGAAATCCCTCAGTTACCCCCACCTAACCAGGAGCTGCATCACATTCAAGCCAATTTGGACTGCTGAAAACCACAAAATACAAAACAAATTGTCCCAAATGGATCAAGTCGTCAGAACCGGAGGAAAACCTTTGTTATGAACATACGTGCCAGTTGATCCATGGTTTTGGACAGGGAGTCCAAGCCTCTGAGGATGTTTCCAAAGGCAGTGCTGGTAGGGGAGGCAGGTGGCTCTTCAGGGTTCTCTGCGTTTTCCATCTGCAACAAGTTACAACATATCAGTGGATGCCAACTATGCACATAAACAGATCAGGCTCAGCCTTAACAACCACCGGAAGATAAGCATAAACAGCAATTATCTGTTCATCTTGTTACCTGTCAGTTGGCCGCATATAATAGTTTATTTAAATTTAGCCTACACAGTGCATCACAGTTTGTTGTGCATGGGTAGCCTAGCTAAATCAGTCAGGGAACCACTTGTCGAAAAAATGTTTTTTGTGCTGTGATTGTTGAATAAACTTTAAAAAAAACAGGAATTAATAAAACAAAATGGACAAAAATGAAATTGTAAAGGTTGCTCGGGTATGTTGGGTGTCAGAGGGTAACTTTTTTATTTCATTTTAGAGGAATCAAAGAATTGATTCAAAGACACTGATTAAAAAAATAACACATCACATTGTATTTTGCACATTACCCCTTTTTTATTTATGTATCTTACATGTTGACAAAAAAACATGCAAACAAGTAAACAAGTATTCACTAACTGACAAAGACTCACTATAAAAATTATCCAAGAAACTGTAACAACAAAAGAAGCAATCTAACACCACACGCCGAACAGGACAAATCAGAGAATGTGATGAGATCCTAAAAAAAATCTACAGTTTAGAGTCAGCGTTGTTTTTTTTCCATCCGCGGTTCCGGTTCCGGGGGTCCGAACACAGCCGCCCTGCACCTGGCGTGCGCCGCCTCCAGCTCCCGCATGCAGCCTCTCATCTCTGATCCGGTCCGCAGCGTCACCAGGTCGTAGGCCATCCACGTCAGCCGCACTGCGGGTGGACGGGGGAGAGAGCATGAAGCGCTTCGCCGTGACGGCACGAACGGCGGCAGAACATTGTCCACACGCACCAGAAATGTCCTCCGCGTCCTCAATCATCCTCTCCAAGTCCTTGTTCAGTTCAAACATGTCGGCGCTGCTCCGTGAAGGCACCGCGGGGCGAGAGGAGTCCTCCATGTATTTAACCGACGGCCAGCGCTGATACACAGACATTACTCGTGTAATTACTTTTAAATAAAAAAAACACAGATTCTACACAACCGAGTTTTGGTTATTAAATGCAAATTATGTCGTTTCGTATAAATATATTGCGGTTGTAAAGAAAACCGTTATTTTAGACGGTTGAGCTAGCAAGACCTCGTTCTTTAACGGTAGCCAGGCAGCTGCAGGTAAACAGGGCGACTTAACGAGAAGACAAGATAATAATGGGCTTAAACTTCTTTTATAGGGTTAATTATTGTTTAAAGTTGCCATACTTTTAAAATCACTCAGGGTTTAGGACTCACCGCCAGAATCAATCCATAAAATAGCTGCAGAAAGAAAGTTCTGGGCTAATCAATATCGCGCATGCGCACTTGAAGCTTTCTAAAACTTTATTTTTTTGATCGGTTCTGTTTTATTGTAAAAGCTGCCCAAAATAAATACGACCTAAGTTAATGCAAAACATCAAATGAAAGTTCGAGTTAGTGTTTTTGTTTATTTGTTGTTGGGAAAAAAGTAGTACTGAACAGTGACATCTAAATACTTGAGATTGTACTTTACTGGCTTATTTTCATCTCCAGTCCCATTGGTAGGTTGATGTTAAACACATTTAATAAAAAATATGGAAAAGGCAATATAAAATCATTTATAAAAGCATACATTCCATTAAAAAAATAATTGTGTACATATTTTATTTTCCAAGATCAAATTTTAAAGCTTTTTCTATGAAATAAGAGGTGTAATGTCCCTTATGTTGCACAGAATCATATTCCAAGGATTATGTTCATAGTATGAGAAATTTGCTTGACCCAATGCAATGTTTTCTTGAGTGGTATATTAAGTATCCACCCTCAAAGCCTGTCCTTGTTCACTTACTGGTATGGATTTAAATGATCTGCTGTGGTAGAGGTGCAGCGTAAATATTAAATATTTGATGTATCAAGACAGAAACATTGTTTTTTTAGATGTCCCAAGTTTATCTTCCACAATGTGGGAGTTTTTATTTGGGAAGGACTGCTTTGAGTCCAGCTACAGGCAGGAGGTGGAACACCTGGAGTGTTGGTGCAGAGAGAACAACCTCTGCATTAATGTAAAGAAAACCAAGGAGATGATTGTGGACTTCAGAAGGGGCAAGCGTGCCCTCCTCCCCCTGCACATGGGAGGATCTGCGGTGGAATTAGTCAACAGCTACAGGTACTTGGGTGTAT